>JAMJFZ010001816.1:15762500-16180000 GCA_026225945.1 Cricetomys ansorgei | reverse complement strand
TGTCTGGAGGCCTGGATGAGACACCTGATTCCCTGGACCTGGAATTACAGTTGACTGTAGCTGAGTTTCAGGACTGTGGGTGCTGGGAACTAAACTGAAGTTCTCTTTTATCCACCACGTGGTCTCTTTAGCCACTAAAATTTCCTATTTATTTGTGAACTTGGAAATAAATCCTGACAATCAGTATTCTATTTCTGTGAAGGGACAATATGACCATGGGAACTCTAATAGAAGAAAGCATTGAAGTGAGGCTTGCTTACAGTTTCGGAGATTTGGACCATAATAATAGCAGCATGCTGGCAGACATGGTATTGGAGAAGTAGCTTAGAGAAGTAGCTGAGATGCCTGCATTCAGATCCACAGGCAGCAGGAAAAGAAGAACTGCTTGGGTTTTTGAAAAACCAAAGCCCACCTCCAGTGACACACTTCCTTCAACAGGGCCACACCTATTCTAACAAGGCCACATCTTCTAATCCCTCTCAAGTAGTCCCACTCACTGATGACTAAGCATCAAAATATTTGAGCCTATGGGGACCATTTTCATTCAAACCACCATATCCCCCTCCCTGACTCAGTAGACTTATAGCTATATCATAATTCAAAGAAATGCATTCAGTCCAATGTCAAAAGTTCCCAGAAGTCTGAAACAATCTCAACACTTTAAAAGTCTAATGTTGGACTGGGGAGATGGCTTAGTGGTTAGGAGCACTGATTGCTCTTCCAGAGGTCCTGGGTTCAATTCCCAGTGACCACATGGTGGCTCATGTTGTGGGATATTTTACTATTGTGTGCTGTTTTGGTTGGATACCTTGTAGCTGGGAAGCCAGATGCCTTGCAGCAGTACAGGCCTCACTTCCTACCTAGTCACACCCTTGTGCTAGCCTTGATATCTGAACAGATAGACAATTGAAGGTGACCGGTCATGAGCAGGTCACGAGGAGGTCACAAGCAGATCACGAGCAAAGACTTTGATCACCCCCAGACTAATATCATTGTGTTGTATTAAAGGCCTAAAAGATAGAGGGGGTGGGAGAAAAAGTTAAAAGGGCTAAGGCAGGAGGAAAGAGGTGGTTTTGGGGAAAGAAAGATGAAGACTCTTCTTAGCTGCCCGGATATAGAATTCCCTGAGATTTGACATAGTTTGTGATTAATAAAGAGCATTGAAAAAGTCAACGTTGGACTTTTATTAAGCGAACAAAAGAATAAAATATCAGGCTCACAATCATCTACAATGGGATCAGATGCACTCTTCTGGCATGAATGATAGAGCAGCCACGTAAATAAAATAAATAAATCCTTAAAAAAAATTCATAAAGAAGTCCAAAGTTCAAATTCTCTTCTAAGATTCATGGAAATCTTTCTTAACTACAACACCACTGTAAAATCGATATAAAAATCAAATCATGCACTTCCAAAATACAATGGAACAGAATATACATTATCATTCCATAGATGGGAAAGGGAGCATAGTGAGGAAATACTGGACTGAAGCAAGACCAAAATCCACTGGCAAACTCCAAGCTCTGAATCTCCATGTCTGAAGTCAAAATACTCTCAGATCTCCAACTACTTTCTCCCTTATTGACTGCAGAATAGTTCTCTCTCTTGGGCTAGTTCCATATCTACTATGCAGGTTTCTTGGCAGGTATTCCAAGAATCTAGAATCTCTAACATTTTGGGGTCCCCAACATAATCCAGGCTTCATCTGGATTCCAGAACTCGTTTCTTGTACCCTTGACCCTAAAGCAAGAACCATTTGGCCAAAAATGCCCTGCTGCTTGCTGGAGCTGGAATATGGCTACCTCATTCAATAACATCCGTGTCGCTTCTATTGTTAATTGTCTCCTTCACTGCTTAAGCTTTTCTTTAATTCCATTTCACAGGTTGGAAATTTAGCTGAATGGGGTCTTGCCCTGCAGTTACCACTCACTTTATTGAATTTAGCATCAGGCTTTTTTTCATCTTTTTATCTCTTTGAACACTAGGCTGAGCTCTATTACAATTCCTGTGCTTCTCTTCTCCTAAAACTGTACATTTTTTATTTTTCCTTGCTCAGATTGATCTTTTCATTATAAGTCTGCATAAGAGTGGCCACTAATAACCACATGACATAGTAAATAGTAGGTTGTCTTGAAATCTCCTTGGCCAATACTATTAATCCAAAACTCTTCAATTTAGTCTCAGGCAGGTTATTTTGGACAACAGCAGAAAACAACCACAGTTATTGCCAAAATATCACAGATCTCACAAGAATGGTTTCCAGGCCACTTATTAATATTCATCTCCTCTAAAACCCCTTGAACCTGGCCTTCAAAATCTACATCACTTAGAGCATCACTGTCTTCCACGCTTCCACTAGTGTGGTCCATTAAGTCCCACTTAAAGTGTTCAACTACTTCACTAATCCAAAATCCCAAAGTGCACATTCCTCAAACAAACAACGTAGTCTGGCCTATGACAGCAATAGTCCAGTCGCTGGTACGAATTTCTATCTCAGTCAGTGTTCTATTGCTATGATGAGACACCATTATCATGACAATTCTTATAAAAGAAAGCACTTAAGGGGGAATGCTTACAGTTTCAGAGTTTTAGTCCATTATCATGTGGGGAGCATGGCAGCATGCAAGCAAATATGGTACTGGAGAAGTGGCTGAGAGTTCTACATCCAGATTGGCAGGCAGCAGGAAGAGAAGAGCTGCTGGGCCTTATGTGGGCTTTTGAAACCTCAAAGCCCACTCCTAGTGACACATCTACTTTAATAAGGCCATGCCTATTCCAACAAAGCCACACCTCTAGTCTCTCTCAAGTAGTGCCACTTCCTGATTAAGCATTAAAATATATGAGCCTATTATTCAAACCACCACAAATCCATATATTCAGAGACGGTATAAATAATGAACAATAATGTTTTCATCTCAGTTAGTTTTGTTTTCTGACCACAGATACTCTATTGCTTAAGACAATAGTTTTCAACCTGCCTATTGTTGTGATCCTTTAATACAGTTCCTTACGTTGTGGCGACACTCAACCTTAAAATTATTTTCATTGCTACTTCATAACTGTATTTTTGCTACTAGTGTGAATCATATTATAAACATCTGATATGCAGATGGTCTTAGGTGAGCCCTGTGCAATGGGCATTCAACACTTAAAGGATCATAACCCACAGGCTGAGATCCACTAGCTTAAGATACAGAATGGGTGTTGATCCATAGATCAGGAGTGCTGATAATAGCGGCGGGTTTAACACACTTGTGGTATAAATTCAGCTTCTGTCTGCCTGTATTTAAATGTTCCTCTTATCATAAAGTCTTTTTTTATGAGGATTTGTATCTCTCTCTGTTAATTAAAACAGAATAATATGACATCTTTCATCCTTATCCTCCATCACAATAGATACATAAATCCAAGTATTTTCCAGGTATTAGCCTATTGCTTTTCCATAGTCAAAATACATTATCTGTGAGGAAGAAACACACAACTATAACTAAGGTCAGACTTTTGCAAGCCACAGTAGAGAGATATAGAAAGTTTGAATGCAGTTTTTTTTTTTTGGAAATTTGCAACATATGCATATGTTTATCATGTAATGACTGAGATTATACTCTAAAAGCCTAATAGCTTCTGCTAATAGTACAGACACAATAAAATAATAAAATAATATTAAATTAAAAATGGCAATTTTACACCAAAACAATCTTTACACTATTTGTATAAGTCAAATAATAATCAGGATATTTAATTAGTTATTTTTCCTCGACTTTTAAATAATGGTCAGTGTTTTTGGCTGTTATAGACAATACTGAGGTATGCAAACATCTCTGTATATCCATATAGGATGATACATATTAAAATTGCAATGATGCCACTGTTTGATCAAAAGAGGTAGAAATTTTAATTTGTTAGGTGTTTTTAATGGTTTTACAAATATGTGTACTTATGACACTCCTATAAGTTTGGTATCAGCATGGTTATTTTCTTGCCCTTAGCCAAAAATCAAATGTTTTCCACTTGAAATATTCACCAATCTGATATTTTTATTCTTTTTGCTAACATTTCTTTAGTGATGATTGAAAAGGAACATATTGTTCATATATGTTTATCATTAAAGTTTCTTATGATCATAATAACTTTAATAAGTAATCTGCATTTACAGTTTTATATCTGTTATCTATTATGTTTTTAAATATTCATAATTTAATTAATTATGCATTTGTTTGGATGTGTGTGTGCATATGAGTGCTGATGCCAGAGGCCATATGTGGAAATTCTAGGACATCCATGGGAGTCAGTCTTCTGTCTCCATCATGTGGCTCCTGAGGACTGGATTCAGGACATCAGGCTTGGCAGGAAGCGTCTTTACACACCGAGCCATGTCTTCAGCCCTATTCACTATTTTTTAATATGAAAGATATTTTAGTAACAATACAGTGAATATGTAAAATACAAAATGGTAATAATGGAATAAAAACTGAAGATGGGAAAGAAATGTTGGTAATAGGCGAAGAATGATAAAAAATATCTATTAGAACTGATGAAAGTAGGAGAAAGATATTCTAAAGTGAAGAATTTTCCCTCACATGTTAGTCAATTACCTATGAGTATCACATCTTCCCTTTATATTTCTCATTATCTCCATTATGAGCTGCATTTTTTTTTCTGTTACACACAACTGTATTATCTCATACTATTCTTTGGCTGGGCTATCTATATATTCAAATTCAAATCCTCCTCTGTAAAGCACAAGACACAGCTCCAATGTTCATAACCTCAACATTAAGGTGTGCGTATTGTCTCTGTCGATTAAAAGTAAATCAACTCCTGCCTTTGCATGACACTTAGTGGATGTTCTGAGTTCATATTTTCTCCATTTTATTTGCTGAGAAGCAAGTCTTTGCTGCTTCCCAGAATCAAATATTGTACTTGATAATAATGAATTAGTTGAGATGTTTGTCATTCTCATACCTTTGAGTCTTTGCTCATTTTATTCCCTCTAAAAAGTTTTTCTTTTATTTACTTATGGAAAAAAATTACCTATTTGAACTTGAGTTCAGACATGACATTGAGGAGGATGATTTTCTTTTCTCACGTCTCTGATCTGATCTATGTTTATTATAAATATTAGCATTATGTATGGCATCACACCAAAATGGAAATTGCTGTCTTCTCTGTCCATTTTTACACTTGGTATGAATTAACTGATGATGCTGGTATGAGTATACTTATTACTTTTCATCTCCCAGAATTAGAATTTAAGAGAATTCATATTCAGGTTAATTTAAGGATAGGCAATGGGTAGACAAGGCTATGGATGAAGCTGGAGGATAATGGGGGAAGATGTCAGGCAAGGGAGTGTTCTCAGAATAAAATCCTAAAAAGAACTAATTTCAGCCTGGTTCCACCAGTAACTTTTGAGTGTCAAAAATCCCCAAAGCAGTTACATCCCAGGCAATAGATTTTTTAGATCTCTGTCTACTGGTTTGTTCTGTGGAAGAGGCTTCCCCACTTCTATACTGTTTGAGTGAATACAAAGGAATGCCAGTAGTTGGATTACAATGGACCAGAAAAAAATCTCATGTAGGCACTATATAAATTTTGAATGTCAGGATGGATACATAATAGATTATGAAACTTGTGTGTGTTTAAAAGACAACAGTTGAGATATCATAAACTTTTGATGAAGACAGTATTTCCCACAGAATGATAATATTAATAAATTAGATTAGCAGTATTACATGGAATAGATTAATGAAAACAAATTCATCTCAAAGGGAGAACATTATATAAGAGAAATTGTCTATGGTGGTGAAGGGAAATCTTAGCAACAGAAGCTATAGAAAATATAAGATCGGATGAAAGTCACATCAATACTGCAAATAAAATATCAATGATTTTTATTGATAACCATCTATGTGAGACAGAGGAAAATAAATAAAGATTTCCAACATATAAATATAATCTTCTTAGTCTATAGCATGTTACTTATATGTATATGTTTTTAGGGTTGACCATTTGGTATTAGATCATCAATTTGTGTATTCTTATTTGGAGAAGACTATTTCTCGTACTTTCAGAATTCCTTGGTTGCCAGTAGGTTTTTTTTTCTGTCTTGGGTTGAGACCTGCTGAGCATCCCCCTTTCCATGTTTGCATGTCTAATATATGTCTAATATGTTTGTGTGTGTGTGTGTGTGTGTGTGATACAACCATTAAAGAAAAGGAGACCATGAATTTGAAAGAAAGCAAGGAGGAGACATAAGGAGAAAGGATTCAAGGAAAGAAAGGTAAGGATGAAAAGACAAATTATATTATAATTTCAAAAAATACAGTAAAAATTTAAAAAAGACAGAAGCAAGGATCTTAACAAGCATTAAGTGCTGTCACTATTTTCCACTGGAACATAGAACTTCATCTTGACTGGCAGTGTAGCAGAGAAGGCTCCTGGCATCTTAGCAATACTTAGATTCATTACAAAACTTGTGGATTGGTGGTTTCTTCCTTCACTGGCTTACTTTTTCACTGATGTCTTATTTTCAACAAAGATTATGTGCTGATTCTATTGAGACAAACTCTCCAATTCACTCTAGTGTCTTAGATTTGATATCACTTCCTTTGGGAACATCAGTTAAATAGATGGTCATTTCCTTATTTCTCTCCCTTTCCTAAAGAGCATTCACTTTTTAAACACCTTCAGCTTGTACTTCTCAGTGTAGTTGTTTTTAATAATACTTGCTTTCCAATGAGGACTAATACTAGTCAGGGGATTAACTTTCATCACAGAACCTATAAGAAATTGTCTCACAAGCACTTGTTAAATTAATGACTAAGCTAGGACTTAGACAAATTGAATTTAAGGCATGACTGGGTACACAAACAGTAAGGTCTAAGAGAAGTTGCTCCTTGGAGTTATATTCCCAGATAACTGAGAAAATTATCTGGGAATCAGACACACACATGTGCTCACAAAGCTGAGAGTAGGTTTATTGACTTTAAAAGAAAAAAAAAATCAAGAAAAACATCAAGACAGTCAAACATTACTCAAGAGAAAACATTCATCCCAAAAGGGAATAGGTGTGTTGCAAGGTATACAACATCACTGGTTTTTGAGGAATAAGCAATCAAAAGTATAAGGAGATATCACCTTCTCATATTAGTGTGCCTGTCAGTGAGAAAACAAAAGACATACACTCTAGAAAGAATGTGGTAAAAGATAATTCTTGAGTGTTCCTGGTGGAAATTTGATTTTATGTAACCATTATGATAAACAGTATGAAACGTCCATTGCTCCTGCCTGAAGCATTCAGCTATACAATACAAATTTCAGTACCAAGAGTTAGATATATACCAGCAGTTATTGGTCAGGGGAAGCCCAAGGGAGCTTACATGCATTACAAATTATTTTCATTGTTTTGGGTTGGTTGTCCACAAGAGGTAGATATTAAGACCCTTTGTTTGAAAAGAAACCACATGCTTGGGTTGTAAGACATGGAGAAAGCAAGTTGGAGGTGACCAAAAAATTCCTTCTACTTGGCTAACTTTCTAGTTATGCATAGTAATGTGAGGGAAAAGTAGTCAGTAGTGTATCCCACAAACTATGGCAACATCTAGCCTAGTAAGACAAAGCCACTAGTACAATAGTGGCCTGTCTATTACATATTTTCTCATTGGCTAGGAGGCCTTCTAATGGGAAGGTGTTCTTGCTTGATACAACGAATTTAGACAAGAGCCCATGGCAGGAGATCATAGATTCTTGAGAATAACCTACTACTGTGTTTTTGCTAAATGTATTGTCAAACTGTCTTATAAATATTTTTATTTATATTCATAGATTGGTGTTGTTCTCCCATTTTCACCAGAGCATCTTCTTTTTAAAGTGGACATCAAATAATACAGAGACTCACATCCTGACAAATATTAGAGAAAATGTAAACATGGGTTGTCAAACCCTACAGTGGCCAAACATAACACCCATTCCAAACTCAGAGAACAATAGCAAAGAGGAGGTGAAAAGAACATAAGAGCCAAAGGCTGGAAAGGAATGCTGTAAAACAGTGTCTTCTGATTATGACGTACAGTTGTATCTACGAAGTCACAGCAGCTGTGCTTATCTGCACAACAATTGTAGGAGATTAGCCTGCCACTATTTTATCAGCAAGATGGAGGGGTTCATAAGGCCATCCTCCCATTGAAGGACTATGGGAAATAAGTAGGAAAGAGGGATATACATATATACATATACATACATACATACACACACACACACACACACACACACACACATGGTAGGAGGGGCTTCTTGGGAAAAAGTATTTCAGTGTAAATACATGTGAAAAAACCAAAGAATTCAAAAACAAATATTACCAATAGAGAATTGTCAAACCTTCCAGAAATTCAAGTTATATATATATATATATATATATATATATAATTTAGATTTATATAACTTGTATATATATAACTTGGAAAGTGAAATATATATATCACTAAGTCAGTACCATGCAAAACATACCTGTACTAAGATTTCACTGTAGAATCACTCAAAAAGCAAGATATGTGATCAGCAAAACAGATGCTAATGGACAAAAGAGTGTAGCACAGAGAGAACACATGTACACTCACCACTCCCTCCTTCTTTCTCTCTCTCTCTTAGATACAGAGGGAGAGAGAGAGAGAGAAAGCTAGAAAGTACAGAATTCAAAATATAAAATATTAACCATAAACGTGGAAATTCTGCTTTTACAAAAATGTAGATTAGACCTTAAGCTCAGTATATGTAAGTGACATGGGAAGACGATGTATCATCACATTCAAGTGTGAAAGCTAAACTGTTAAGATCACAAGATCAAGGGGTAGGAAGGTGGTAGGTAGAGGCTGGTGACTGGAGGTAGTGTGGGTGACAGACATGCAGTTATCAGAGGAGTATGTCCAGATGGTGTGATGTATAACAGAGTGGTCACAATTACAAATCAGTGTACACTAGAAATCTATTAATACAGCTCTACATCATTAATGCAGACACAAAGGTAACAACGTAAGATGAGGATGTTGATTAGCTTGACTGTGGTGGTAATTTCTCTATATATGTAATATTGTATTGTATAGTTTAAATATATAATCTTACTTTTCTATTATATCCCAATAAACCTAAGTATAATAGTAGACAACAGAGGTATCACCTACCATTAAAACTCTGTGCACCAACTCAAGTGCATCCTACTCTTGCTCACCCAACATTATCATTCACAGACCTCTCTACTCACATGCCTTTCTAAATATTTATTTTCATTTTCTACTTCCCCACTTCATGATTCTGTATGTTTTCCTTAGAAATACCTACCCCATCTGTATATTACTGACTAGAACCCATTCCTACCTCAACATCTGCCCCACAATAATTTAAGGCTGCACATTGCAATCTTCAGTTCCTGAATGGGTGCAACTTAAAAGAATATATACAGTATGTCAACATTCTGAAATTGAAAAGAGAAATAAATATTAAATTGTGAGATAGTCATATCTTCCAGTATTTATATGAGATTATAAGCATATATGTTGGATTTGTCTTGCAATTAGCAGTGTTTGATAAGTTTAAAATATTGCCTAAATGAATGGCAAACGATTAAATTCTTGCCTGTTTTGATGATGTCCTGCCAGTTTTACACAATAGATAATCACTTATAATTTTTGTGATGCTGGAAGCCAAGTGAGATAATTATAAACAATAGTAGAAATTTTTGTGTTCATCAGTTTCCATTCTCATGACTAATGACACAACAGAGACATAAGACATAAGACACAAGACAGCAACAATCTGAAGAAGTACGTATGTAGGCTGGCATATCCAGAGAAACACTGTAATAAGTATCAGACTGGAGGTCTGTGATAGTAGAATCCAAAGTAGTTTCACGGTGTCTGGAAAGGAAGTATAATCCACTATTGAGAGCAGAGTTGTTTATAGAGCATCACTCTTATCAGAGTGTACTAAATGGAAATCTAGAAGGAAATAAGTTAGCCTCTGGTGTTAGTTTTCTAACACTTGGTATATGCATTAGTTTTAGCATCAGTCTCAAGTGTAAAAGAATGCATTGTGAAAATAAGGTTTTTGAGAGGTGAATAATCCATTTCCTATTTTACACCAATTTGTCTTAGAAAATCTGAAGTGTTCTTTCACGGTATGTCTTTAACGTTTATTTACCCTGGGCTCCTGGCTAGACGAAACTTTCTATACAGCCTTAGCATCAGAATAAACACTGAATAAAGAGACTTGGGAGGGAGGCTGATGGCTGGGTCCAGAACACTAAGGAAACACAGTCTTGTTTCTGCCACAATTTTACTTCTGGATAACTAGCATTCTCACAAAATCCTTGTGACATCATTTAAATGAATTAATCCTAGTTTAAATGTAGTGCCTTTAAAATAGTTGTGTGTTCACTTTATATTTTATTATGTTGCACTTATTTAAGCATCTGATGAGAGGCAGAGAAATCAGAGACTCACACAATTTACTTAAGATTCTCTCTTTCACCATTATTTCAGATTTTGGACTGTCCTCTGTGTTTGAAAACACATGCCACTGAATGATATTTGAGATACTGTCTCAGAAGATTCATTATGTCAGTATTTACTGCAAGACAATTTTGAAGGTATGCTTGTTCTACTGAGAAAATATGCATATTTAGAGTTGTTTTATTTGTAATATAATTTTCAAAATTCAACTTATTTCTAATCCTCTGATGTAATCTTTGCTTCTGACAGCCCAACAACAGTTATAGCGAATTAGAATAACTCTGGCATATTCCCAATGACAAGCATCAACTGCTTAGGAATTACCTCATTTCAGCTTCCTTCATTCACTTTTTTCCTGTCTCTTCTTTCTCTTTGAATAATTGTCCTCTCAGATGTTTTGCTTGGTTTTGCTAAAGTCTCAATACGTATTTAGAAGCATCAGAATGTACTAAAACCACAACCCCAAAACTATAAAAAAAAATCTGTGGGAATGAGCCTGGTCACCCTAAGTAAGAGACTATTGATATCTATAAAGTCAAGCAACTGACATGATATAGCACACCTGCAAAAGGCTTTCAGGATACCTAATAACAGGAAAGTGGATACTTATATGCTGAGATTGGGACGAAGACAACAGTGCATTCTCTCAAATTTGAACACAGTGAGGAAGAGACATAAAATGTTTTTTGTATATGTATTTGTTTATGGCATGTTTCCTTATGAAGGACTTTTTTAAAGAAATGATAAAAAATATACAAATTTCTTGGAACTAGTGAGTACAGCCATGCTGAGAGAATACCAAGGTTAGAATATAAAATCAGGACTTCCAGTAGACACAAGGCTCCCCAGATGCTTGAATGCCTTATATAAAGGAGCCATTGTATATAATTTGATATCTTAAATTATATTAAGATTATGCCTAATCCAATGTAAATGCCATGTAAATAGTTGCAAAAGTGCATCATGGGCAATAATGATGAGAATTGGTCTGCACTGCATCCCTAAAGATATAAATTTTTAAATAATTATAATGCTTTAATAATCGTTTGGGAATTTCATGAATACATACAATCAGCAGTATAGAGGAATTATAATCCAAAGGTACAAATTTTAAAATAATATCTTTGATAGTATTGGGTTACATGAGAAAATGTAACTTACTAATAAGAAAGATTTCCAATTCCACAAATAAAGTTTTCAAGTTCAAAAAGTTTAAAATATGATAGGATGAAAGACCTTTTATATCAACACCAGAATGCTGAAAATGTGCAAACCTCACAGATCTCACAGAGAATGCAAACATGGAAAGTAGCTCAGAGAGCATTCAAAGCAAATCTCAATAAACATCACATGTTCACATTTTGCGTAAACTTATACCATTAAAATATCAACTTTGTCCATTCAAAATAATCCTAATAATACTGTTGTATATGTTGAAATGTTGTATATATTAACAGATTATCATCATCATCATCATCATCATCATCATCATCATCATCATCATTATTTTGGTCTTTTCCAGAGAGGCTTTCTCTGTTGTAACCCTGGATGTCCTGGAATTCACTCTGTAGACTAGGCTGGCCTTCAAGTTACAGAACTCTACCTGCTTCTGCTGAGATTAAAGTGTGCAGCACCACCACCTGGTTTAACAGATTATTTTAAAGTTTATCTATGGTGTCAAATGCTCTGGCTATTACCTGAACCCACAGAAATAAAGCTCCAAAGTGATGAAGTGTCAAAGGAAGGACCAAGTATGTCTTCAGATATCAGAAGGTTAGTTTGTATACAACTCTTACAGTAACAAACCTTCAAACCCCAATATGAAAAAAAGAGAAAAAGAAACAGATTTACAGTACCATAATTTTTATTTATCTTCTTTGATATCTTTAGCCAACATGGGAATTGTACCAAAATATAGGCATCAACCTAATTTTTAACTCAAAATAAATATAATTAGGATCAAATTAATATATAGTAATACATCACAATACATTAATAACAAATATCTTTCTGGTGATAGAAACCAATGGTGGCTCCTCCATGATTAAATATTTACCATGAGGAGGCATTGCTCTGACTACATCATGCAACCATTTGAGAAGCTTAATGTACTTGAACAATCAAACTTCTTGTTTGATTTTATTATGTCACATCAGGTATATATGCAAGCTTATAAGATCAATACACTCTGATGCAAAAAATAACAATTATTCATTAGGAAAACATGAGGCTACATGCTTCTTTCTCATGATAGAAAGATGTCTCTTACAGACACACAGAAGAGTACCTTGCAAGTGGATAAAAGCATATGTTCTATCATATTCTAATAAAATTAGAATTGGCAAAGTTTCTAAGTCTAAAATCAAAGCCTGTATATTGGAATTATCTACAGACTGTTCAAGCATTGTTCTATAAGGGCTTCAAAGCAAATTTGATGTGAACTCCTGAATTGGTATTCTCCTGTTGTCAAGCTTAGCTTAAAGTGTCTTCACCCACAGAACTATCTCACAGGCCCTCAACTCCAAGTCATTGATCATTTTAAAAGATAAAGAAATATAACAGCATTTTTAATAAAAATGTTGGCCAACCGTAAAGACAAGGAACATTTTCAGCTGACAAAGATTACAGTAACAAAACATTTTATTTTGTGCTGAGGCCACAGTGAAAGTATAGTGAAGATACAGATAGAAGAGCATGCAGACTAGGAAAAAAAAACAGGAAAAAAAAACTGTCCTTCTTCATTACATGTTACAAGTGTACCTACTTGGAAATCTCACAAAATGTACAAAGAAATGTAATGCAAATGCAATTTTCAGGGGCCAAGTTTAAATAATGTGTTTATTCAATGCAATTAGTCATTGAAATCTCAGCAATAAATTTTGTTAAAAAAATCAGATGCTGACATTAAAACTTACATGGAAATGCAATGATTTGAAAATGTTGGAAACAAAATTTAGGAAGAACAAAGGTAAAGGGCTTCCACTGCTAGATGTAAGAAGATGGTGTAAATCCTCAGTGTAATAATCCACGTGGGACGGCAGTGATGAGAGGAGAGAGGCCAGTGGGGTGGCAGGGGCGAGCACAGCTCCACACATTAAATAGAGTGAAGTTTTACAATGATTGTTGCCCAGTGATTAAAGAAGAAACTTAACATTAAATGATGGCAGAAATGGACATTCATGTGGAAGCAAGAATATCTTGAACACATCAAATTCTGGAAACTGTAGGGGAAAATTTCTAAGAAATTTGATAAGGAAGTAATTAGGAAAAGATTGGGCGAAGAGGAGAAAACAGTAATAAAAAGAAGCAGTAAACAAAAAATAAAATTCATTATTGAAGATTGATTTTTTTTATTTTCTGTGTACGGTCTTTTGCTTGAAAGTATGTGAATGCATGTCATGAGTTCCTGGTGCCAGCAGTGATCAGAAGCAAGTGTCTAATCTGGAACTGGAGTTATGGATGCTTGTGAGCGTTCTTGTGGAGGTTGGGATGCTCCACGTCTTCTACCAGACTAATGACTGCTCTTACTTGCTGAGTCACATACCCCCTATCAAACTTTCTAAACTTTAAGGACTTTTCCTCTTAACAATTATTAAAGAGAAAATGTAAAGGTTGCCCATGGAATGAGAGAGATGTTTACAATTTCATACCTATCAGAGTGACTTGTAAATAGAATAAATAATTTCCACAATCTAAGCAAATTAAAGCTTTTCCAAAAATGGAAAATATTGGAAGAGAGACTTCATCAGAAAACAATGAAAATGATAAGATAATCAGCATCATTAATCATTAAAGGAATGCAAATTAAATCCACATGTGGTGTCTTTGCTTATCTATTGGCAACGAAAAGTAAGATAAACACAAGGTAAAATAACCATAATCTGAAGAAAGTCATCTCTCTACTTATTTGATGGAAATGTAAATTAGCCTCCTGGGAAAGCATAATCAAGTTTTATCTTATAAATTCATGCATGTACTTCCTATCAGATCACGCGGTTCCACCATCAGAAATTTCCTAATGCACAGGAAAGTGTGAGTAGATGCAATATGTACATGGGTTTTTATGCTAGCTTTATGTTGAAAAACAAAACTAACAATGTCCATTGCCTGGCAAATAATGTGGGGACATCTATATATTGCAATACCACATGAGCATACACATCAAAAATGAATTTACTGATGTGAAAGCAAGAATGCATAAAACATCATTGTGATAGAGGAAATAAACCAAACTCAAACAAACCACTTAAAGTGTTTCCCATGTATGGGAAAGACTAATGAACAAAAAACCACACAGATTAGGGGTTTCCAGGAACCAGGCCTTTCGGGAGGAGATGGATTAGAGAGGAACACCAGAAAGATTCTAATAAGTTGGCATAGTTTACATTCTGATTTTGGAAATGCTATCCACTATCAAATTCATTGAAATATGCCAATAAATTCACCAAATGTCACTTGAACAAATTCTGCTACAATAGGAGTGGAAAAAAGAGAAATCCCCAATATATACTTTGAAGGCTTCTTTCTAATTCTAATTGTTAACTATCAAGTTCAACAAAGTTCACCTTCTATTGTCTCAAGTAATCCTATAAGCTTATCTACCTCCAATTCTTTGGTGCATTAGTGAATTTCCAACTCTGTTTCTTTGTTCTGAAATAAAAACAAAACAAGATTTTTATATTAATTCTGCATGTTAGTTGTAATGGGCAGTATTTTTATTAGTTTAATTAACCATGCTATAAAAATAATCATTCTGTTGTATATATAATGTATGAATATTTTAATTATATACAAATGCATTATTCCAGAACATATTAATTCTCATAAAAATGATGGATAAAACTTAATAGACAACAAATAGAAAATGGATATGTATGCTCTTTCCATATAATTAAGTCTTGTAATTGAGGGAAATTACTGTTAAATAATTTAAATTTTTCTCAAATTTATCTATAAATAAGACAATTGTGTAAGTAAGATTGGACAATTTTCCTTTTCAAATAACATAACTAACAGTGTGTATATGTCAGATTATTTAATAGGTTACCTCCTATAGCTGGGACACACAGAAAATCAGAAAATCTACCATAATTAATTCTGTTAGATATTTATTTCTAACACTTTTGAATATGTAAACATAACACCTTGAGCTCACCACTTTCCCAAATACGAATTTCCTGACAGGTTCTGTGTGCTTTGACAGTACAGAAAAGAAAATACACTTCAGGCAACAGAAAAGGAGCTGTGTTTGAATGCAACAAAGATTGCCTTAAACTTCTCAGGAATTGCTGTTAGAAAATGAACCCAGGACATTATTAGTCTTAGGGTTGTACACAGCCATTGGCTTCTCTTTATCTCAACGCTCACTCCATCTTTAGTTTTCTTAGTCATTTTTATTTCATCTACATGGGAATTTTTGCTCTCACATTGTTCATCTGTTCATAGAGACCAGAAAGATGGCGTTAGATTTCCTGGGACTGGGAGTACAGATAGTTGTGGTTGTGAGCCAACCCAGGACCTCTGGAAGAGTAAATTGTGTTCTTAACTGCTGAGCCATTTCTCCAGGTCCATAACGAAGCACTTGTACTCATTAAAAACAAGTTCTTCAGATTCTTTACTCAACTTCTGGAAAACCAGAAAGATTTACTTACATACGCATTTTATAAATACAAACACCTCGAGTATGTCACCAAGCTGCTTAATAATACAAAGTCCTCTAGTGCATTCTGGGCTCTACAGTTTGCAATCCTATGTTGCAGCCTGCACCTCTGCTTCTTTTCCTCATTGGTATTCTTGAATCTCTAGTCTATTCCTGTCAGTAAACAACAAGAACTTCATCCCATGGCTCCTGCCTGAATGTTTATGCTAATCTCAGCTCCACCATCTAAGCACATGTTCAACTACTGCAGCTAAATAAGGGAGAAGAATAAACTCTGCCTCAAGGCACCGTGAAAGACAGCCAAGCAGAGTTTATAATGAAGATGAGTCACAGGTGAGGATGATTTTCTATAAAAATTGAGTAAGTCACCTAAGTTTTGAACTAACAACTGCATGGAGACACCTGCTGATTGCTGATCAAGAGTCCATTCAGAAACTACTAGCTGTATTGAATTCAATAGTAAGACTTCAGTAAATGGAAATTAGAGTTGTGGACAAAAAACATAAGAAGGAAAGCAAAAATAACGAAGTCATTCCCTTATGCTTGTATCCCATAATACCAAGCTTCTATTTTTGAAATGGCACCAGAATGAAAATAAGACCATATACAATCATATTCCAAACACTTCAAGGAATCTTACCAAGGAACAGAGAAAAGGAAACATTCAGTCCAAAAATTTTATAAATGTAGAAGCTTTTGACTTCTCAATATAAACTCTGCTCACTCCTGTCTTTGATGATATTTCTGCTTATCTGTTTGCCTTCCCTATTTCCCATGTGGTGAGAGAAGGGTCCTTATATCTACATTTATTTGCTTTTCAGTGATACCTGCATTGGCACTAGATAGTAGGAAGATCTCTCTGACAACACAAACCAGAATTTGCTCCCCAAGCTTAGGGAGTAGATATTATAAGGTGTGATTGGAGGGATAACATTGAAGTAACTGGTGTAAAAGACTCTCCCAAAAAAAAACAGATCATTGTATATAGATTCTGTTATCATGCTCATAGATTACAGTGATGAATGAGCCTCTCTAGACAAAGCTTGAATTGTCCACCCAGCTGTGGACATTAACATCAAAGATATCCACATACTCCTTGGACTATAACCAGAAAAATTCTCAGTATTTATGAATACAGACACTGTTAAAAATTGCATTAAATTGTCATTTGATTAAAATATTTTTTGAAAAAAGACAGAACATATTGAAATTCAGCTTAGCAGTATTTGAACATAGGAAAATTTCATCCGATAGCGTCTATCCTTTAAGGAATGACCTTATGGGATAAAATGTAATGGGTCAGATAGAATCCCACATTGCTGTGTTTAATAGTTGATAGCCTGTGAGGAACATTTTTATTTTTAATGTTTTTAATTTTTAGACATTATAATATAATTACATAAATATCCCCTGCCTTTCCTCTTTGCAAACCCTGACATGTACCCCTTCTTGGTACTATATAAATTTTGTGGCTTCTTTAAAAAATGTTATTACACACACACTCATGCAGATAATTACATATACACCCACATAGACACAGATATACACAGATACACACACACACACACACACACACACACACACACATTCCTATATGCATAAGTACAACCTGCCAAGTTTGTATAGTTACATGTAAGCATATGCTGGTGATAATAGTAGAAATCCTGATTCTGTGGCTGCTGTTCATTTATCATAACTTCTGAGCCTTTTATCAAAATATTTCATCGAACATGCTAAAAGTGTCTTATGTTGAAGATATTGAGATGCAGTACATGCTATTATGCAGCCCTTAGCTCAAAGTTATAATCACCTCACCATCTAATTATGTGTGTGTGCATGTGTGTGTGTGTGTAATTTAAGTGGCATAAAAAGAAAATGGTACAGTTATTTCAAAATACCTTCACATAGAATATTACTTTATGGAAAAATTTACAATAAAAACCTAGGTCAAAATGTAAATTTTGAATGTCACAAAGTCTCTTTTTGTCAAGAAATTTCTGGGTTAATCTTTCATGAATGTTTGCATTGTGAGTAATTTTCTAACTGAGTTGACAAGCTTTAGCTTTGCAGACTTTTCCCAAAAGAGACAAATAGCTTAGGGGTATGACTGGATCATATTTATCGTCAAAGGGACAAAAGAGTCTAGGGAGAGGAGCTAGGGGTAAAATATGAAGTTTATTTCTTGATCAAATAATGAGCCCAAGAAGTTAGGTGTAGATGGTGAAATCTGCTGCTCATTGGTGACAAACCATCAGGGGGTCAGAGTGCTCATGATCCATTGATGGCAGACCATCAGGGGGTCAGAGTGCTCATGCTGCCCATTGATGGCAGACCATCAGGGGGTCAGAGTGCTCACATAAGGCATCATGTGTCCATTCTATTGTCACCTAAGGTGATGATTAGACATCTTTTCAGTCAACTCCTGTCAATTGACCAACAACTGTTTCCCTTTGTTTTGACCCTGCTCCATTCTTTCTCTGAGGCCATGCCCCATATTTATGTTGAGTTCTGCAAGACAAGCAGGAAGAGACCATCAAACTGCATGAAATTTTGAGCAGTTGCCTCTCCATATGTCATTTTCTGAAATGTCTTCTTTCTCCTCCGAGAAGTTGTTATCTTTTGGCCTCTTACTCATTTTCTTCTACCTTCCAAAACACACATATGTAATGTTTCTAATGTCATTGCTAATTCTCCCAGTCATGTCATCTGTATCTGTGTCTTTTCGTTATGGATTGCGTTTCTCTGCTCAATTTCACACATTGTAGTTGTATAATGGGAAACATGATGGTAAAGTTTCCCTTACTTTGTGCTAAATAGACTGTGTCTTCCAAAACATTATCTTTCTCTCTTTTTAATCATCATAGAGATCATAGAGTGCTTTCTGCATTTTGTCATTTTTCTTTGATTGAAAATAGATGTTTTTCATACAATGCATTCTGATTCGGTTTCCAATGCCTCAACTCCTCCAAGATCTTCCCACCTCCCTTACCATCTGAATCCACAATCTTCCTGTCTCTTATTAGAAAACAAACAGGCATATAGAAAATAAAAATAAAATATAAAAATAAATCAGACAATCCAAGATCAAAAACAGACAAATAGAAGACAAAGTGTCAGAGAAAAAGCACAAGAAATACATATAGACACAGAGACACATTCGCACACAGAGGAATCCCCTAAAGCACAGCCTAGAAGCCCTAATATCTATGCAAAGAACCTGTAAGGTTAACACAAAAAATGCTATGAGGACGTATTATGAGACAAAGAGCCTCCAAAGATTTCTTTGGATTCATTTAGTGTTGGCCATCCACTGCTGGGCACCTTGCCTTAAGAGTGATTTGTTTACCCAGTGAGAAAACAATTTTTTCATTTCCCAGTTATCCACTGGAGACAAGTTTTGGGTTAGGGATGGGGCATGTGTCCGTTTCTCTTCTCAGCTCTGGTGTCCCATCTGGTGCAGACACACTCAGGCCCTGTGCATGCTGCCACTGTGCCTGTGAGTTTATAAGTGCTCAGGATCTGCTGTGTTTAGAAGGCATTGTTTCCTTCAACCCCTCCTTCCTCTCTGGCTTTTACAACCTTTCCACCTCTGCTTCACAGGGTTTCCTGAGCTCCAAGGAGAGGAATCTAGTGGAGATCCCTTTTAGGACTGGGTGTTCCAGGATCTCTACAGTCTGTATATTGTCTGGCTATTGGGTCACTGTATTTGTTCCCATTTGTTGAAGGAAGAAGCTATTCCGTTGACAGCTGAGCAAAGTACTGATATATGAGTTTAGCAGAATGTCATTAGAAGTCATTTTATTGCTCCATTATTTAGCAAACTAATAGTATGTGTTTTTTCCCTAGGTTCCTAGCTTATCTAATATCAGTTCTGAGCTACCAGATCCGTGTCAGGAATAGGCTTTGTCTCATAGAGTGGGTTATAAATTCAATCAGATATTGATTGGTTACTCCCACAAGCTCTGTACCACTACTGCACTAGCACATCTTGCAGGAAGGTTATTGTTGTAGATCCAAGAGTTTATACTTAAACGTTTTTCTCCTTAGGTAGCATACAGATTACCTTTCAGTACCATGAACATGTTTCCATAGAGGTGAAGGTTCTAGGTAGGTACCAGTTCGACTCTTCCCTGTTAAATGAGTTCTGTAGCTGTTGTCTTCAGCAGTAATGCCATCAAGGTGTGAAGAACAATCAATAATCATGACAGTAGCCTATGGATTTGGCAAGTTTTCATGGGCCCACTTTGGCCAAAAAATTGATTAGATGCAGCCTATTAGCAGTACTGGGAGTTTCATTTGGTGATAAGAGGTGTCCAGTTGTGGCTCTGTGTCACACACACACACACACACACACACACACACACACACACACACACATATATATATATATATATAATTAGGTTTTTATGCCATCCCTCAAATGGTCCTTAATTTTAGCTGTCCTTCCATGTATTCTCTCCCTTCTCTTTTCCTCCCTCTCTCCATTTGATCCTCCCTTACCTCACATGTCCATAACTATTATCTATTTTTTCCTTCCTATAGAGATCCTTCCCAACTTAAACATTGTTCAGGGATGCAAATAAATAATGAAGGACTAATTAGACCCATTCATTCAAATCTTTTTTTATACATTCTTCTCTGAGATCAGAATATTTCTTACCCTCTCTAGAGCATACCAGTGAGATACATTGTTCTAAGCAATGACCTAAGCTTTCTGTGAGCTGGCCAATGGGAGCCCAATATTCTATGGCCCCAAGTGAATTATGGAAACTTGTTTCTTCTTCTCAGTTGTTCTTTCCTTAGTCATAAACAGCTTCCTCACACACATTTATTGGAGATAGAAAAAGCACTTCTGAAAATCTTAGACATCCCTTTATTCCCTCTGTATATTGTTTTCTCTTCTTAAATTAATCTCTCCCTCCTATCTCTCTCTCTCTCTCTCTCTCTCTCTCTCTCTCTCTCTGTCAGAATGTCAGAGAGTGTTGATTCATTCAATGTATTCATAGTAGGAAGAGTAATAAATATCAAGGTCCAGTGCCTCTGACTCTTCAGGCCAAGTCCATCATCTGGGTTCTTGACATGACGTTTGGTTTAAATAAAGCAAGTACCATGTACAACAAAGCAATCCTGATCAAGGTGTGGTCCCATCCATCACTGACACATCACTGTCACAGATCCAGGCTCTTCTGAAAGGTGATATGACAAACTGTCTGAACTGTGTGAAATCTCTCCCTAGGAGACAAATTCCTTATATCAATGGCAGCACACTTCAGTCCTTTCCTTCTGCTAGCTTGAGATTCCAGTTTCTTGGGGACAATTGCTTCAATTGTAATAGCCAACCAGAGGAGTATAACAGTCTATTTCTGCCAGTGCAGTTACAATGTTATTGCAATTTTATAATTTAGAAATAAATGGAAGTCTAGGATAAGATTTATTTTAGAAAATTAATTGCAATTTTCCCTCACTAGCAACCAAATAGCTTTACAATACAGGGTAGCTGAACCAACTTAAAGATTTAGTCTCAATTCTTTCTTCCTTAGGCTTTGAATATTTTTATATTCTCTGTCATAGAAATGTAAATGAACAATTACTTATATTTACCAACCAGATTGCATTTTTATAAATATATATATATATATATTTATAAATTTATATTTATTATAATATATATGATATGTTACATTAATATATAATATATATTTCTTTGGCTAGTCTGAGACCCCTACTAATCATCAAACAGAAAACCTGAAAGGAAGACAGGAAAGTGAGGTGGGAAGTAAGGATGATAACTTCCGTTCCCCAAACGCTAATGTCATGTTCACATTAGTTCATGTGAGCTGTGGATCGGCTCAGCTGCATTTGCATACACTAGGTGCCTGCCACAGCCAGGCCTTTCTCTAGGAACACAGAGGAGAGTGATGACAAGGGTGCTGTGCCTGAGTCGTTAGAGTGTGTATCTAAGCCTGGTTTACAGGAAAGGCCTAATTCATTACGAAGCCTGAAAATTCAGGACAAGTTTTAAATGTAAATGTTAACAAAAAAAAAATCAATAAAATAAAAGTTTATAGACTTCGTCTCATAAATAAGGCTTCCAGTCATTTTTAGGATCATTTGACCCCTCCACTTAATATAACATGCACGCTAGCTCTGACTCTTAGCCAAACTAATTTTCTCCTCTTGCTTCAAAGAAGATTAGAGCAGGGAGGGGACTGCTAAAGGCAGTTACAGTTTCAGAAGTGTAATGTGATCACTGACAACTTGACAAGAATGGTAGAGAAACAAAATACACAAAGAACCACCACACAGGACTGTAGAGGAATATTTAATCTTTTAATCCAGCAACATGGCTGCTCTGGGAAAGGGTCCCATTAAAGGCCTGTGTGATCTGGCAGGAATGCAGCACATACCTTTAAGTAGTGCAACTCAGAAGGCAGTGGTGATACATGCCTTTAATCCCAGATCTCAGGATGTAAAAGAATGCACTCAGTTCAAAAGTAAATCTCAGTTCTCCGTTATGAGTTCACAGTCAGTTCAGAGTTATGAGAGAAGCCGTGGAGATTGAGAGAATGAGAGGAGATTGAGTCAGAACATTCTAGTCAACTAAGAATCTGAGAAGTGGAAAGTTCGAGGCAGAGTGAAACAGATTACGGACATGCCTTTAATACCAAGTCTGAGAGAGATTCAGAGTGAAACAGATTAAGGACATGCCTTTAATACCAAGTCTGAGAGTGATTCAGAGTGATGACTCGGAAGAGTGAAGTCTGAGATCAATCAGAGTGAAGAGCAGGCAAAGTAACTAACCAGAGGAAGAGTTGGCAGAGTGAGTCAGGAGTGAGGACATGCCCAACTCTCACAATAGAAAAGCAGGCTCTCAGCTCAGAGAGGAGGCAGCCAGTTAGAAAATCAGTCAGATAAGACATAGAGGCAGTTTGGGAGAAAGAGTGTGCTAACAGTGAGAGTCAGTTTGAAGTCTAGCATATTAGTGCAATTAGAGAAGTTGCAGGAGTCAGCCAGAGTCAGAAGAGCTTAGTCAGAATCAGTCAGTTGGCTCAGAAGATCAGTTTGAACAAGTCATCTTGAAGAGGAGTTTGAGCCAGAACAACAGGTGAGTTGAATCATCCAACCGGAAGAGCCGGTTGAGTACAATACATCTCTGAGTTCAGAAGACAGCTAGTCAGAGTGAGCTCAATCAGCAGTACGTTTCCAAGGTTGAGGACTTCTAGGTCTGAGCTAACATCTTGAAGATTAGACTGTATAGAGGCTGAAGCCTTCCAGGTCCAGATTTAAGAATAGATTGTACATTAGTTGAAAGCCTCTAGGACTTGGAATTGAATTAGCAAAGAAAAAAAATGTTCATGGCAGACATGAACCCATGAGAATAATAAAATAAATTAAAGCACATGTCTATGCCTACACAGGGTGATGTAAGTACTATAATATCAAAATCTCTGTTTACTTTCTTATTGTAAAGAAAGACAACAACAGGAGCAACTGTCCCTCATCTACTAATAAAAGAACTTCCATTATCCCCTTTGAATGCAACTTGAATATATAATGGATTTTTATCACACAATTTCCTCCCAATGTTAGGTAGACTTATTAAAAAGAAGTAATGTTGATTTTTTTTAAAAAATTCACCTATAACAATCTTCTTTCATATATTCTGGGTCTAGAATTCCAAGAGGAAGAGTAGAGGTAGAGAATGCTGGTGTGTGAGATGCTTGTTTTTTAGGAATTTAAGCTTGGAAGAAATAAAGAGTTCAACTCTTCAGAGCTGTGGGTCAGTTCTAAATATCTGACCTTGAATAAATGCTGGATCTATTAAAGTGTCTGCAAGGAAGATCTGTTTAGAATACTTCTAATAGCCAGATGGACAGAGAAAGGACCAAAAAAATCTATGGAACATAAGCTAAATATGTAAATCAAAATCTTTGAAGAGAATGAAGACATAGATGCATATGTTATTAGCATATAGCTTAAAAGTGCTTAGTAGTACAATAGGAAAAGAGAAGTATCATAAAAGCATATATTAGAAAAAATCATTTTAGTGACATATTTATGTATTTCAGAATGAAATATTTTGTTAAAATGTTTGAGATAGTAAGATACTATTATATAAGATACAATTGTGGAAAATAAATTTTCTAATTATTATTCAGCAAAGAAGGCATTTAACTGAATGCACAGGGCACTGAAAGGAAATCTCACATCTGAACAAAGAATTCAATGCTGTGTCAGGAGCAGTGGAGGAAATATCGGAGCTGTTGGTCTCATGTAAAGTTAAAGTTTTAGAAAATTGATAGCACACAAGATGAAAAATTATATATATAGGAGACTGGAAAATACATACCACATAAACTAAGTCAGTATTTCCGGGAGAAGCAAAACACAGATTAGTAAGAACATGCAAGTAAGGGGGGAGCTGTTGGTCAAAGGACATACCAGTTCACATATAATGTACAGATAAGCTGTGAATTTTCAAAATAAGGGAAAGTAGTCATCATTAGATGAAATGAGATGGAAGAAACCAATATTGAATCAAACAAAACTCTCTTGACATAAAAAAGTTCTACTGTACACCTTTTAAACAGGTGTCTACCTTGTCTACCTTTTAAACAGGACCCCTAAGTGCAGACAAAATATGTAAGGAGAGTACTACCTAGATTTCCAAGCTATCATTTTATTCTCTTTTATCTCAACAGTCACTACAGGCATGGGTGAAATCTACCCAATGCTTCAAAGATGGGACACTTTCTGATGTAATTATAATGATACAGATCATATGAAGACAAAGACAACTTTTGAATACTGCTTATAAATTAAACATAATATTGTTACCAAAATATGATAAACAAAACATAAAATTAATCCCAATGAGCATTCAGTAAAATTTAGTCAATTGTATTTGCATGATGTTATACACACTATTTTGACTAAGTACGATTCTTAGCAACTAAAGAAGATTATTTGATAGAGGAGAGCCATTAGAGAGGAGAGTCTCACTGTTTTAAATCATAGAAGAGAAACAATGACATAATTTTTAAACACAGTAGAATACATTTGAATAAATTAACATTTGATTCATGAGTATAAGTAGAGTATATTGAAAGGAAATATTGGTACTTTTCTTTACATGGTAGCTGGGTACACATATACACAACTTGATACACAACTTATGCGCTACATAAAGATAGATAAATATAGTATGCTACAATGAGAAAACTGTTATATTTTCATTAATAATGAAAGAAATAAATCATAGATGTCTAACATTACCTCCATTAACACATTTTTAGAAGAACAGGTTAATAAGGTAGATAATATACTGGCTAAAAGCTTTGAAGGAGAAAAAGAAATTTAATTCTTAATTGATAAATTTAGCCCAATACATTGAAAAGTTGCAAAAGTCAAGCTTTCCTATCACATTTGGAAACAAATTAATATATATCAGTGCATAAACACAAAAGACATACCTAACTGAGCAAATAGAAAATTAACATTTTTAACATTTCTGTTTCCCAAGTAAGTGGCCCTGCATACTTCATGTACTTTGAAAAACTAAACCTTGTTGAAAAATAAAATTTCCTTTATATTTGATAAAGTATATATTTGTCATGGTCAAACTAAAAATGTTAGTTTAGATGTTTTTGGTGTTACATTTTTTCTCATAGAACTTGATACTTTACATTTTATCAGAGAGAAATACAGAAGCAGAGTATATCTGAAAAAAATCAAGAACAGATTTTATTTTCCTGATTTGTGTGATATTAGAGTAGTTTATAAAATCCTGGCAGTTGAACGTTTCTTAGTGAATCCATTTATTCCTTAATAGGGTAGAATTGTTTTGTATACTCTCAAGCATGTGTGTGTGTGTGTGTGTGTATGTGTGTGTGTGTGTCTATATCTCTCTCTATATGAATTCATTATCTGCCCAGCAATTTACCTGTCTATGTATAGAAAACACATGTATACTTACAAGAATTTACTTTTTTTTCTCAAGAAGGTTAAAAATGTTTTTGATAATGTGATGAGTATTTTGCATTTTGGAGTCATATGCAAGGTACTTTTAAATTCTAGGAGATATATAGAAGGTTAAAATATTTTACGGATGCTCTGTTATTAACTGTCATATGGCAAAATTCTGCTTCTGCAATGCACCTGTTTAAGTCTACAGACATGTAGTGTTGTAATATTTAGTAAGAATTCACTGCTCTGAACTCAACCCACAAATTGGATAACTGTTGATATAGATAAGAAGATGAGGATGATTAAATTTATTCCATAAGCATGTTTTCATAACTTTATTTGCCCTTACTTTTGTGACAAATATTTGCTTTCTCAGTCTCAGGACAGATGGTACCTGTTTCCTCTGTTACACCAGCCTATTCTGTCTAGAGGAAGCACTGCATTCAAACAAGCACCAGAATTCTCAGGAACTTAAACTACTCTTTCCCCTTACTTGGACACTATGAAATACCAACAAACGGTACCAAAGCTTTACACAGACAGACAGACATAGACAGCCAGGCTGTATGAGTGTTGCCATTCTCCAGGTGTTCAAAATATAGAGACAATTTCCTTCATCCTTTTCTCAAAGTAAATGCCTGTGTGGCCAAATGTTACAGTTAGTTCACACTTAGAGTGTGTGATGTTATGAAACCATGTAAGCTTTATCTTCTTAAGACTGGGGTAAGAGAAAAATAAACCCTTACTGTAAAAATGCAAGGGTAACTATGAAACCATAGGATATGCAGTAGTTAGAGAAATACTTTTAAGAGTAAACTTTCAAAATGAAAACTTTCATCTCTTTCACCAAAAGTTTTTATATTTTAATAAGCATTGGCAAACATTTTCTCTTTTTAATTTACTCAACAAAATTTTAATATACAGTATTGTTTCTTTTTATATGCAAAGAGAAAAATATAACACGCTCAAATGAATTTATGAAAAGCCTTATATTGCAGACACAGTGATTATTCATATTAGTAGATGATGAATAACTCACAATGAAAAGACATAATGTCAGGTAGTTTATGTGAGATATAAAGGAGAGTCAGCCATCTCTCAATTGCATCCAACTTGATTTGTTTTTGCCATAGAAAAATCAGAGGAAGTACACAGAAAGCACATAAACTGTCTTTTCATGCTGGAGGATGGATACACTGGCTAATATAACATTGTTCTACAGCAGTTTAAATGTAAGCAGTTGAGATACTGGAGGCCAGCCTAAAAGTTTCATTGAACCACTCAACTTCATCCTCAGAATTTAAATTTCTGTAGTGTTCTATTGACTTTATTTTGATTACCAAAAAAAAAATCTCATTTTTTATTTTTTGTTTGGCATAATTGGAGGGTTTTCATCAGTTTTCCAGCAATAAGAGTAAATGTGGCTAACAAAATAATATTTTGTCCAAAAACCTATATCAAAAAAAACTAAAAAGTAAAACCCTAAGATAAGTTAATAACTAAACAAGCATTTTGCATTTCTAGTGTAGGCTTGATTTATCATTTTAAAGAGAGTAAGAATTATATGTTGTCTTAGTGTTTATCTCCCATCATTGCTGTTCATTTTTCTACCTTTATATCAGCATAATTAGCTCCCAGGTTAAATAACTTCATATAGTCAAGGTGAAGGAGAACATGCATCTCATGTAATAATATAATAAGTGTACATTGACTGTCATCACAATCACTAGAGCTTGGTGCTAATATTTATGCTCAAATCAATCTTCCTCATCCTAAAATAAATCTACATTTACATGGTACAAGTATATTCTGGATTCACGTAGTACATGTACAGTCTATGTTTACATATCATGCATGCACATAGTGCCTTTACATGATACATGCACGTTTTGTATTTACATAGTACATGTGCATTCTGCATTCACATAGTACATGGACATTCTGTGTTTAAATATCATACATGCACATAGTACATTTACATGATACATGTATTCTGCATTCACATAGTACATGTGCATTCTGCATTCACACAGTACATGTACAGTCTGTGTTTACATATCATGCATGCACACAGTGAATTTACATGATACATGTACATTCTGCGTTTACATTCTGTTCATATCCAGTGCATGCACTTTTTGTGTCCTACCCTACATGTCTTGGTCCCTGCTCTCTAAATCCTCCTTTCTTTTCTTCAAATGTCAAATAAAAACTAGCTCTGGAAGGTATGCCATGATAATAGTCATATTTCTTGTGCTTATTTGCTCTCAAACTGTTCCTTTTCATTGTGGTTTCTCTTCAAGGCATCATTTAGGACCTGTCTTCCAGTATTTGAAGATAATCAGAATCAATTGAATTACAGAAAAATCACTAACCCTCGCATTACATTGTCAATATTTGTCAAGAACGAAGCACTATTGATTTTTGTGTGTGCGTGCTTATGACTTGCACATTCTCTGGCTCTACATTTTGTCAAACATCTGTCACACGTGACATTTGTCTAAGGCTCAGAAACAGCTTTGAATTCAGGGAAGAAGAATAGAACCACAGTGGATCTTCTTAAGGTGATTAAGATGATTCCTCTCATTATTTTGGGATACTTAATCTCCTTCTTCGCTACTTGCATTTTCTACCATCTTCATGAATTTGTATACAAATGCTACTATGTGCTCCTTAATCTATTATTTCAGGAGGCTGCTCTGTTTCCTGTAACTTGTCACATCAGCAGCTAATAGATTTGATTCTTTATCTTTATGTGTATGGATGTGGTGTGTGTGTGTGTATGCATTGATTGTGTGTGCATGTGTGCCTGTGGAACCCAGCTATCAACATGAGATATCTTCCATTATCACACTCTACTTTATTTTATTGAGATGGAATTTCTCACTGAATGTAGCTCAGTTTTTCAGATAGAATGGCTGACCAGTGAGCCTTTAAGGACTCTTTGTCTCTTCCTCCTTCCTGTCCTCTCCTTCCTCCCTGGAGGCTGGAGTTATAGGAGCATATTAACACACTCAGCTTTTGCATGGTCACTTTAGACCCAAACTCAGATTCTTACTCTTATGTAGCAAACACTTTACTCACTGAGTCGTACGTCCTGCCTGTAGTAGTTAGGCTGCTGTGTACCCTCACCAATGAAGACAAGGAGGCATTTTCATAGATGTAAAACCTTGCCAGACCATAGCAGAAGGCACTGGCCAGTGCCATCCTGGACAGTAGAATCCTGAGCACCTGAGCTCAGGTGTTTTTATTGATCCAGAATACCACAGATTTTCTAATGATAGCACATACAGATCCTGATCAATCAAACATCCCCCACATGAATCCAACACCTGCAGACAATACAAAATACCAAGGCCTATGCAGCCCTTCAACCAACAGTACACAAAAGAATATTTTAAACATAACTAAAAAAAAAATTTCTACAACACCAGCCTGTTTGTTTTTATTCAACGTATAGCTAGATGATTACTATACAAATTAGGAACCATAGTAAAAGCTAAGAACACATAACATAAATACTATGACTGGAGATGACAATAACCAAGAACTGGACGCCCACTACATATTCCCTCCTTCAAGTCTGTCTGAAAATTCCTTTTCAGCCAAATTAAGAAGATGACACGGTTGTCTTAGTTGGGCATGGTACAGTTTTTTTTTTTTTCAATGAATTATATGAGGTAGCCTTTCAAAGACCAAGGGACGAGAGCTGCAACAGAATCATGGTAACCACTTGGGGTTCTTACAAGAGAGAATTTTGGCATCTTACTCCTTGGCCACTACTCCTAGTGTCAAGTATCAACAGATGTGTTCTAGGAAGGTACTACAGAACCTGAAGCCACACCCAGCTGCTTGTGGAATTAGAGTGCTGTGTGTGTGTGCGTACATGTGTGTGTGTGTGTGTGTGTGTGTGTGTGTGTGTGTATGTCTGTAAGAAAACAGAAGAAAATTTCCTGCCTCTGATGTAGGAGGATTTGATTATTTAAAACATTTTATATGACTTAGTTAGTCATTTCCTTCTAACATATAAGGAGCAAATGAAATTTGGCAATATCTCCCCCAGCTTCCTCCCTCAGGTTCTGTCTAACTTACTTGGCTATGTCTTTTCTGTGTGTTGGGTGGATAGGAGGGAGATCAGAGTGGGTCCAAGAGGAGACAACTGTTAAAAATAAACACACACACACACACACACACACACACACACACACACACACACACATGTACACTATACACACAAAGAAAAAGTAACAAAACTATTCAGTTATGGCTCAGGATATATATATGTGTGTATGTGTGTGTTTAATTTATGCCTGTTAACAATTTGACACTAAGAGTTGTGGCCAAGGAGGATTAGAATTCATTAGTGATATTTGTTTCCTGAAATCTAAATAAATCCCTTTGGAAGGGAACTACTTAGTGGCAAGAAAGTAGAGGAAAGGATGACAGACATGCTTTATGTTCATTTCCATATAAAATATATTTAAAGTCAAATTACACTGCATCATTCCTAATTACTACTTGCAACTGTTCCTTGCATCTAACTGTAATTGGCTGAGGCTGAAAATAAGAAGGGGATCTCTTTTATAATTCAAAACCCATAAATAAGTGTCCTGATGGCTTCATGGAGGTTTTATTGCTACTGCATGTAGAAATGTACTGCCTTATAAGTTTCAGCAAATATGGTGTAACATATCAACTGCGGCACACTGCAGAAGTGATGATGTCCTCTAGGACAGAAAAAGCGAAAGCTCTTTCCGCACTTGTGAGTTGAGTTGACCACTGATTATCCCAGAAGCAGAGTGACTAAGGAGGGACTGGCAATTGAAAGCTGTGCGAAGAGCAACCAATAAACAAACCCGAGCTGTAACATGTCCTGTAAACCATAGCTGCCATGCCGAATGAGTAATTATCCTATTGCAGAAATGATAAATAATGCTTTGCTATCTTCACTGGGAAAATGAAGTGTGTGCTGCCCCTTGAATTGCTAAAGGTGAAACCCGCTTCCTGGGGCCCATCTGTCAGAAAGGACACGATCTGACAAGATAATTTTTCTTAAAAGGATGGATGCTTGGGTCTATGGAATGAAAACATGCAGTTCATAAATTTCATCTGTAGTCTTTTGATTCAGTAGAGGGAAATTAAATCCCAATTAAAACTCTGTGGAAGATTTGTTGTATCATTGGGGTTTTTAAATGCAATTGATTGTGATTGGGATCTTAGAATCTTTCAGTTGACAAAAGCGGTATTTTATGTAGTTTATTTGGAAATATTATAGAAGTCAAAATACATCCAAAAAGACAGTGCACCAAATTACTATATTTGTGTTTTTTATCAGTCAGAAGGTTTGTAAAGCTACTAGTAAGCTGGAGTTTCCAATCACCCAATAGTTTTACATTTACTATAATGGTCAAATACTAGAAGAAAATAACATAACTACATGGCTATCTTCTTTCTATACATGACCCATCTAAGTTGAACCACCTGTAGTATAACTCTGAAGTAAATAGCCATTCCTTCCAGACACACGCAGGACTCTAGGAAGACTCAAAGGAATGTTAGACTTCACCAAAGATCTGAGCGGATTCAAGGGCCCAGACCCTTACTCTCTCCTCGGTACTTCATCCCTGTGAATACTGCTCATTTTAAAATCAATGTTTAAAGATTGTGTGTGTGTGTGTGTGTGTGTGTGTGTGTGTGTGTGTGTGAGAACCTATTCCACATGTATTTATGTGCCCATGGAGTCCAGAAAAGGTCATCAGATTCCCTGAACTCTGACTTATAGGAAGTTGTAGACCATCCAGCGTGGCTGGCTGGGAACTGAACTCCAGTCCTCTGGATGAGAAGAAAGTGTCCTTAACTGTAGAGTTGCATCTTCAGTTAACTTCAAGTTAATATTCACACTCATGGCTTTAAGGTGGTATCTCCACACAGACTTTGTTCTTACCCTCCCTCTACTGCCCTTGACTGTTCCACAGTCCCCTTCACGCTCCTCTTCCTCCTGCACAGTACACGCCTTCTGCTTTCACATCAGCAGTATTCTAGTATTCTGTTACTTCTGTCTGTCTCTCAGTCTCAGTGTTTCTTCTCACACTCTCATGCCCTTCTTTCAATGGCCAACCTCCCACACAAACACATCAATTAAAATCCACGGTCATATGTGAGACAAAATACGAGATATTTATCTTTTTGACATTGATTTGTTTCACTTAACATTGTAGTTTATAGATCTACGTATTTTCCTAAAATTTTCATTTTTTTTTTCTGCATGGCTGAAAGAAATTCCAGTGTGTAAATTGGCCACATTTTCATTATCCAGTAATCTATATGGACATGTAAGTCGTTTTTATTTCTTTGTCCTTGTGAGTAGCATAGCACTAAACACAGGCGTGGGTATCTCTGTTAGAGTCCTTTCGTCATTTCCCCCTTGAGTAGTAGAGCTGGGCCATGTGATTGCTCTGTTTTTACTATTTTGAGAAAACTCTGTATTTATTTGATGGCATATCATTTGATATTTTCACCAGCAGTGAATAAGTGTTCCGATACCCCTAACATTGTCAAGAGCATTGGTTTCCTGTTTTTTTTTTTGATGATCAACATGTTGACAGGATATGAAATTTTAATTTTCATTTCTCTAATGGTGAAGGGTTTCGAGAACGTTTTCAAGTATTTATAGACTGCTCACACTTTCTGGTGTGCTGTGGGCCATGACGGGGCTCTCTGTGAGTATGACTCTGAGGAGACAAGCAAGGGCCCACCTGTTCTTGACTTTACCTTCCTCTCTTGGTGATCGCTTCCTGACCCAATGTTTGCAACCTTCCCCTTTTTTTCTGCCAATGTCCCACAGTAAGTGTGTAAAATGAGAACACACTTTTTCTTTCCTAGTTGCCATTTTCCTGGGCAGATATGCAGTCTGCCATGTGTTTTAGCTGTTGTAGAACCTCGGCTTCAAGTTGCTATGCTGTCTCTGTTCTACCACAGTCTTCCTAACACAGTGTATCAAGCCCCAGTTGTCTCTGGACTTGCTTGTCAGAATATCTTCCACTCAACCATTCTTATGGCACTCATTCCCAGTACATGGAGGGGAGGGACCTTTTCTAGAGAAGAGCCTTTGGGCACTTACCATTAACTATAGTCCTTGGCAATGTGGATGTGTGCAGCCAGTTATAAATTGGCCGCCTGATTGTCACACTGAGTCATTGCTTCTCAAAGGCATTGAGGTCAAAGGGAAATTTAAAATCTCAATTTCTCTCTCTCTCTTCTCTCTCTCTCTCTCTCTCTCTCTCTCTCTCTCTCTCTCTGCATGTGTGTATGTGTAGGGTAAACAGGTTGTAGAAAGCCTAGAATTCAATTACACAAGTTTAAGTTAATTGATCTTCCACTGATCTCATTGATGGTTCTAATTTCTAGTGCTGATATAGGAGATATATTACTTTGCTTCTCATATTGAACTTGAGTTCACAGTATACATTAAGTAGCATGACTTATATCTGTTTCTTAAAACAACTTCACTATGAATCAATTGTCTTGTCAACTCGAGTATTATCTAATCAAGGGAAATTTTCCAATAATATTATATGACAGTTTTCAAAATGATGAAGAACCATTTATATCTTAACTAATACAAACTTTAAGGCACTATGCATTATCTTCTCTGGAAATTAAATATATTACCAAAGGTAATAAAAATAGAAAATCTGATTTAAGTGAGGAAGAGTTTTAATTCCTAGTATTAGTAAACCTGTATTTGAGAATATCCTGGATTATATAAACATATTCATGTAAATTCTCACTGGACAATGCTATATTGTCAAGATTCACACTGAAACCTGATCTCAGACGTAGAAGCTTAATATCAGAAGGTTAATTTCTGGACATAATATTGCAGTAATAAAAATTGAAGCTAGGTATTAGATAAAAATGCAGAGATTTATGCTGGGAATTGTAAATCTATATTTATGTTAAGTACAAGTACACCTTTGTTGAAGTCAATTCTCTGTGTATAGTTGGAATTTCTGCAAGTATCTGCCTGAACAGTGAACTTAGTTCTTGCATAAAATATCTTCTCCCCAGTTCAACCTGTCACATCTGAATGTGGCACAGGCTTTCTTCATAGTGATTGGCAGGAATTGAGACTTGAACGATTCATGGAATGAGTGTTGATACCCTGGGTCCTCCTGTTGTGAGAAGATTGTGTCATTTTCTCCATCTTCCAGGAAGAAAAAACAGAGCAAAACAAAACAAAACTCATACTCCAAAGGATTCTAGACGTACCATGCTGGAAATTGTGTGAGTAGATGCAGCAGAGATAAAAGTGTGGAAAGGTGTCTGCTAAAGGGGTGATTTGTTTTTTAGAACCAATGAGCTTTCTCAGTAGACTTAAATTTTGTTATTAGCATTAAACTTCCTGCAGCAAATGACTAAGCTAATTGCATTAGTGAGAAAGACAACAGTAGTATCCCTATATGTCCAGTTTCATTTTCCACAATTTCAGTTACAAGGTCATCCATGATGGAACACTCTATTGTCCTTTCCACAGTACTTAGAATTATGTGTGACGTTTGAATTTAAGTGAATTAATTGACTTAGTTTATCTGAAATAACTCAGTATGTGATAGCTTTGCCAAGAATTTGTTAATCTAAAAATAACTGGTGAATTATTTCACACAGTTACTCACAAAACAAATATTTGCATTTTAAGGCATGTCTAATTTCAAATAATACATGTATTTTAGTTTATGCAATATGAACACTTTAACAATTAAAGTTATTGGGGTCAGGGGAAATTCAGATGATGTACAAATGAAACACGCCATGTTAAAAATAAACAGCACTCTGCTATTGGTGTTCATGTTAGAAGTAAATTTGATCCACAGTTCTTAGTACATTTTCTCTTTGCATAAATGAAGGTGTCCTTATTGATATAGAAAAGATCAATCACAAATGACAAATAACAATGAGCCCACTGGGTGTTTTATTTTTTTCAACTAAAACTGAGTGATTTAGTTTTAAGGAAATTAGCATCTTAAACACATATTTTTATATTTCTGTTTATGAGGTAATAATTGTGATTTAATAAAATATTTTTCTTTTATTGACAATAGGATTTTTTTCCATATAATATATTCTGATTAGAGTTTCCACCTTCCTTACCCTTCCCAGTTCCTCCCCACCTCACTTCCCACCTGGAACCACTCCCTTTTTATCTCTCCTTAGAAAAGAAACAGACGTCTAAGGAATAATAAGAAAATGAAGTAAAATAAAATAAATGAAAGATGAGCACATCAGAATAGTAAAAAAAATCAAACAAGAAAAAGAGCCAAAGAAAAAGCACAAGGAACATATTAAGATGCAAATACACACATTTTCACTAACTCAGGTATCCCATAAAACCCCAAACTGGAAGCTATTTTATAAATAATATAATATAGATAAGATAAGATAAGATAAGGGAAGCAAAGAGGGTAAGGTAAGAAAAAATTGAATGAACTTTCCTGAGTTAACATTATGAGACAAAGGACTTTCAAAGATGCCATGGATTTGTTTTGAGATTGCCATCTACTGCTGGGCCCGGGGTCTACCCTTGAGTTTGTTTCCCAGAGACACTCCCTTGAGAAGACTAACTTTTTTTGGCAAATGGCTATCAGTTGGAGGTAGCTTCTGTGTTAGGAAACAGGTGTGTGTCTGTCTCCCCTTTCAGCTGTAGGACTGCATCTCATAGAGACCTATGCAAGCTCTGTTCTGTCTAGAAGACCTTGATTGCTCCCTGTCACTGACAATCTTCCTTTCTCCTCTTCCTCTGAGTTTTCTCAGTCCAGGGGCAGACATTTTATGGAGACATCCTATTTGAGGCCAAGTCTGATAGCATGCAGATTACATTCCAGTACCATTAATACTAGTTCATAGGGGCGAAGGCTCAATGTAGCCATAAGTTCAACTTCTTCATGTTGTCTTCAAGAATAGCCTTTGCCATCAGTTTATGGAGAGCCACCTGTAGCCTTCAGAATAGCCTGCATTGTTTGGGGGTATTCATGGAAGCCCTTTGTCCAATACATTGACTAGATGTAACCCATTCCTAGTATCTGAAGATTCAGTTTATGTCAAGAGATGTCTAGTCAGGGCTCTGTTTCCCCTCTTCTTGGCAATTTCATTTAGATTGACTTCATATATGTATATATCATAGGAAGCTTCTACTCTTAATTTTCCAAACTACCACTCAAATCGTTCTTAGTTTTTGCTGTCTTTCCCTCCTTCCATTCCCTTCTTCCTTCCCCTACTCCATTTGATCTGCCCATTCCAGTACTTCACCTCAACCATCCATAACTATTCTATTTCCCCTTCATAAGGAGAGCTATCCATCTCTCTTGGTCTCATATTCTTCACTAACCTCTCTGGCTTTACAGATTGTACCTTGTTTACTTGTGACTTAACAGATATCATCCACATATAATCAAATACATAAAATATTGTCTTTCTGGATCTGAGTTACCTCACTCGGGATGATTTTTTTTTTCTAGTTCCCTCTATTTACCCAAAAATTTCATGATTTCAATTTTTTAAATGGCCGAGTATAACTGTACCATGTTTTATTTATCCATTCAACCACTGACAGACATCTAGGTTGTTTCAAGTTTCTGGCCATTATGAATAGAGCAACAATGAACATGTTGCACAAGTGTCTTTTTGGTAGGATGCCCAAGAGCTGGACCTTGAAGTTGATCAATTCCCATCTTTCTGATTAACTACAACACTGGTTTCCATAGTGACCAACAATGGAGGAGTGTCTCCCCTACTTCATAATCTTGCCAGTATAAGCTGCTTTTTTAAAAATTTACTGATGTATGATGAAATCTCAAAGTAGTTTTGATTTGCATTTTCCTGATGGCTAAAGATGCTGAACATTTCTTTAAGCGCTTTTCAGCCATTTGAGTTTCCTCTTTTGAGAATTCTCTATTTAGATTGGTATCTCATTTTAAAATGGAGTTATTTGTTTTCTTGATGCCCAGTTTAATCAATTTTTTTAATGTAGAAATGACCAAATTGATTTTTGAATACTTGATATGTGAGTCAATGTAGACATAAAATTAAACTTAACAAATTCTTGTCTTAAAAAATTGTTTACTTTTTAAATGTATAGAAGTGTTTTGTGTACATGTTTGTAATTATTCTATTTGTCAATGGGGTGCCCCAGAGAGACCAGGAGAGTTTGTTGGATTCCTTGGAGCTAGAGTTACAAATGGTTGTAACCAACCACAATGTTGGTGTTGGGAACAGAATCATAGCCCCCTGCAACAATCTCACTGCTCTTAAGTTTTGCTCCAACTTCTTATTCCTAGTTCTCAACTAGTGCTTATACCATTAATAGATAGTATGAGTCATGTCACTGAAATTTCATCAATGGCTAATATGTTGTAGAGATATGTCCACTGCCTAATATCATCCATCTTTGTTTCACATGTTTTTCTCAAGGTGGTACAAGCATGGTGTCAGTAAGCTCCATTGAGGTACAGTGCTTTGTTCGTGAAACCTTTTTTTTTATAACATGTATATAAGATGTTCTGACTACTTATTGTAGAGTTATTCAGTTTTTCAGCACCACCTATATGAAACTCTGAAGTGGAAACCATCAAACACCAGCTGGTTATAGTAATGCAAGCCTGTAATCCTAGCATCTGGGAGGTGATTGTAGGTGGTATCTGGAGATTGAGTCCATCCTGATCTGCATGAGATCAGCTGCCTCCCTCCAAAGAAAACAAACAGAAAAAAAACAAGAAATATTGGTGTCATGAACCATGAAACATATCTTATGAAAGCTAGAGGGAAAAATTCAAGAAGGAAGAGTTTTAATGACCTATATTTTATCACAGATTTTTGTCATTTCTAGTGAGCATGGTGGACCTTGTTTATACCATTGGTACTAGGAGGCATTAACTGTTTGAACTTAGTGTTTTGCAGTTTCTAAGACCATAAAGAATGACCAAAATTAGGCCTTTTGTGGCTGGGGTTTAAAGTTACATAAATATTTGCCCTCACTTCCTACTTTGCTTCATAACAATCCATCTTTACATTGTCAGTGATTACATTATCTATGGTAGTCTGGAGGGAAAGAACAGTATATCAACTTGACCTGAAGAAGCATAACAATAAAAAAGACAGTCGTTTATATAAAAATTATTTTCCATAGTAGCTGGTAGTTCTTTGTCTAAGGTTGAAGCACCATAAAATTTCCCCTTTTCGTGAGCAGGAAAAATGGCTTCCCCAGGGAAGAGCTCTCAAATTGATTCTCCAATATAATGTGGTAACACTAAAATCAAATACATACATATAACTTTATATAGACTGAACAGCTTATATATTTAGGAATGAATGTGTGTGTGTGTGTGTGTGTGTGTGTGTGTGTGAGATCAATTAAAGAATTGAGGCCATGGGTTTGAGAGGGAGCAAGGAAGGTACATGTGAAGTGTTAGAGGAGGAAATGAAAATGAAACGATGTCATAATAAAATAAAATAAACAGAAATTTAAAATATAGTTTAAGAACTGTTTGAAGACATTGGAAAAATTTACCTTAAGTGCACATTACTTGGTGTGCTGGATTGTTTTATGTCAACTTGACACAAGCTAGAATTACCTAAAAGGAGGGAATCTCAATTTAAAAAAATGCCTCTGTAAGATCTCTAAGGCTTTCTCCTTTCTTTCTTCCTTCCTTTCTTTCTTTCTTTCTTTCTTTCTTTCTTTCTTTCTTTCTTTCTTTCTTTCTCTTAATCTTTGGGGAAAGGATCTTTTTTCTTTTTTAATTAATTAATTATAAATTAATTAATCTCTCTTCTTTCCTATAATACCTAATAATATACCTCCTATCCTCTCTCCATTCCTCCAAGCTCCCCTTATCTTTCGTCTGTTCTTATTATATACCCCCCGCCCACCTACTCATCACCACCCCTGCTTCTCTCTGTAGAAAAGAGCAGTTCTCCCAGAATCACCACTCAAACAGGGCACAACAGACAAGGCCTGGTGCTAGTCCCTACTTCGAGAGTGGACTAGGCTACACAGTTAGAAGAGCTGGGTCCCAAAGGCAGGCAAAAGTGTCAGAGAACTCCCCACATACACTCTAACCTGTAGGTTCTCTGCAAGAACATCAAGTCAGAAAAACCGGTGACACATCTAGGAGAGCCTGCAGGTTCTTTGTCTGCCACTTCAGGCTCTGGAGAACCCTAAGAGTGCTGGTCCCTTGACTCTGTGGTGTTTGTTCTCTTGAGGTCTTCAAACCCTCTGGTCCCTGAAATCCCTCCTCCCCCTCTTCTGCTGCATTCCCAGAGTTCTGCATAATGTTTGGCTCTGGGTCTCTGCATCTGTTCCTGTCAGCTGTCATAGGAAGCCTCTCTGATGAAGATTGGGCTAGGTACATATCTTTGAGTAGAGCAGGATATCGTTAGAAATCATCCCCTGACTATCCAGTCTCTAATTTCTGGCCTACCCTGCAGAATCAGGCATGGGTTCTCTTCTTTGGCATGGGGTTCTGCCCTTCTATTGTACCAGTGGGTCCTGTAGGGAAGATGGGTTATAGGTTGGAGGTTTTGTGACCAGGGTGGTGTCCCATTCCCTCCACTTGGAGCCTTTCAGGTTATGGAGATGGCCTGTTCAGACTACCCATCCCCCATTACTAGAGTTCCTCCCAAGGTCTCGGTCATGGACACCACCAGTACACTGCCATCAATCTCTAGATCCTTCCCTTAATGTCCCCCAATTCCGGTTGTCTCTCCATATATTCTTTTCCTCTATCACTCTCCCCACACCTGGTCTCTTCTCTTCCCATTCTTAGCCTCCCCCAGCTTACCTGCACCATCTGTTCCATTTCCCCTTTATTAGGGAGATTTTTGCGTCCTCACTGAGGCCCTGCTTGCTGTTTAGTCTCTCTGGGTCTGTAGATTGTAGCACCTTTGTTCTTTGCTTAACAGTTAATAACCACATATAAGTGAGTACATGCTGAGTTTGGCTTTCTGGGACTGGGTTACATCACTCAGAGTGGCTTTTTCTAGTTCTATCCATCTGCCTACAAAATTCATGTACCCATTTTTTAAACAGCAGAGTAGTACTCCATTGTGTAAATGTGCCACAATTTCTTTATCCATTCTTCAGTTGAGGGCAATCTACGTTGTTTCCAATTTCTGGCTATTATGAATAAAGTTGCTGTGAACATAGTTGAGCAAGTGTCCTTCTAGTAGGATGGAACCTCCTTTGGGTATATGCATGGCAGTGGAATAGCTGAGTCTTGAGGTAGGTCGAGTTCCAATTTCTGAGGAGTCACCATATTGATTTTCATAGTGGCTGTAAAATTTACACTCCCACCAGCAATGAAGGAATGTTCCCCTGACTCTACAAGCTCGTCAGCATGAGCTGTCATTTGTGTAATTGATCTTAGCCATTTTGTCAGGTGTAAGATTGAATCTCAGAATAGTTTTGATTTGCATTTCTCTGATGGCTAAGGATGGTGAACATTTCTTTAAGTGTTTCTTAGCCATTTGAGATTCCTCTCTTTAGAATTCTTTGTTTAGATCTGTACCCCATATTTTGATTAGATTATTTGTCTTGTTGATGTCTGGTTTCTTGAGTTTTTTATATATTTTGAGTATTAGCCCTCTATCAAAGTGGAGTTGATGAAAATCTTCTCCCATTCTGTAGGCTACCATTTTGTCTTATGGACCATGTATTTTGCCTTATAGAAGTGTTTCAGTTTCATATGGTCTTATTTGTTAATTGCTGATCTTAGCACCCGAATAAATGGAGTTCTTTTGAGGAAGTTGTCTGCCATGTCATTGAGTTCAAGGCTATTCCCCATTTTTCCTCTATCAGGTTCAATGTATTTGGTTTTAAGCTGAGGTCTTTGATGCACTTGGACTTGAGTTTTGTGCAGGGTGACAAATATGGGTCTATTTACATTCTTCTACATGCAGACGTCCAGTTTGACCAGCACCATTTGTTGAAGATGTTGTCTTTTTTCCAGTGTGTATTTCTTGCTTCTTTATCAAAAATTAGGTGTCCATCAGTGTGTGAATTTATGTCTGGATCTTCAATTAGATTCCATTGATCAACATGCCTGTTTCTATGTGAATACCATGCTGTTTTTATTACTATGGCTCTGTAGTATAGCTTGAGATTAGGGATACTGATACCTTTGGAAATTCTTTTATTTTTTGGACTATTTTAGCTATTATTTTTCCATATGAAGTTAAGTATTGTCCTTTCCAAGGTTTGTAAAAAATTGTATTAGGGTATTGAGATATTGCATTAAACCTGTAGCTTGCTTTTGGTAAGATGGCCATTTTTAAATATGTTAATCCTACTGATTCAGAAGCATGTGAGATCATCTTTTGAGCCATCTTTTGAGATCTTCTTTAATTTTTTTCTTTTTTCCAGATTAGATTGTATAGAGGCTGAAACCCTCTAGGACCGGTAAGTGAAGTAGCAAAGACTAAACTGCCCTTTGCCATCAACCCACAAGAATAATAAAATCAGCACCTACATCGACGCTTATCAATAAAAATGATGCATCTTTTATTTAAATGCATATATGTATGTAATTCCATATAGGTTGGGTGCAAATTATATAACCTAGAAAAGTGTGCTGGTTTTCATCATTGTTACTAACAATCATTGTACTTTACAGAATCTCCATGAAAAAAATATATAAAGCAAAAAATTCATATTTTCATTATTACTATGGCATAGGTGAAGATAAATGTCTGGTGGAGAGATAAAGAGAGGGAGAGAGAGGGAAAGACAGTGAGGGAGGGAGAGAGAAGGACAGGGAGAGTGAAAGTGAACAGGATGGAGACCTCAAGAAGAACATTTGAAACTTTCTCATGGTTGAAAATGTAGTGACAGTTCAAAGTCCAGATTTAGGTTATTTAGTAACAATTGGAACTGGGTCCTTCTCAGTGAAAAAAGCCAACGGCAAATATGAGAAACAGTAACCTCAAGGCACCAAAGCTGGAGGATCCTTGAGCACATTTTATTAAACAGTGCAGGAGTTTTATAGTATCCTGCATGCTCTCATGCTTGTCTTGAATGTGACCTGATTTGTTTAACTATTCCATAACTTTGAAATTAATGTATCTTGTATTATATAATAAAATATGAAGGCTTTTGTATTTATGCACACATATTACATGCATTATTCCATTTGTATTTTCACTACATTTCCTAATAATTTGCCTATTTTTCTCTTCTAATATCCTCAAGAAATTCTCTTAACATTGTGCCTATTGCTTTTCTGTTTATAATAAGAAAAGAAGTCTGTTTATAGCATTTTGATGTTGGGACATGCAATACACAAATTACAGCACTGTCCTGTGACCTAGAATCACCATGTGATGCCGTGTTTCTCAAAGCAACCACACCCGAAGAGTTAGCATCTGAGTAATAACAATCGCTCATATAAAATATTTAGCATTATCAACAAAGTAATAAGTCTCAATTTTTAAAAGTTTAAAAATGTGCTTCCTTAAATATGTTAGAGAAAAGGTGGCTTGGCAGTGTTGTATAATATTCTCGTTGGTGTTTTCCTCTAAAGTGAATATCTAAAGTATATCAGTAGACATAAACAACAGCGCAGCAATTTTATAGTTCTGGTTTTGTCCTACATAATTTTTCTACACATCTAGAATTTTCTATACATGATTTGTCTCCAGCATATACTACAGTATAGTTTATTCAAGAAAAAACAAATATTACTCTATTTGTGGCATTAAAATGACCTGTAGAGATCCCTTTACTTTTCCTTTCTTTTCTCTCTTCATTTCTCTAGATTACCCTATTATATAGGGGTCAAAAATAAATTTGTATTTATTAGTTTTTTCTTATATCAATATTTTAAATCTGTTTTACATGCTTTAGGATACATGTGTTATTAGAGGAGAAGTCTGGGAAAGATGGAATACTCATGAATTGTTTTACATCTCGAGGCATTAAAAGGAACAATTATTGATAATTTTGAAAATTTATACATTTTTGTTTCATGTGTATTGATATTTTGCCTGCATGCATGTCTGTGTGAGGGTTTGGATACCCTGGATCTGAAGTTACAGACATTTGTGAGCTGCCACATGGGTGCTGGAAATTGAACCTGGATTCTCTGGAAGAGTAGCTAGTACTTTTAACCACTGAGCCATTTCTCAAACCAATTATTGGCATTTTTATAACTTAAAATGGTGTGTGTGTGTGTGTGTGTGTGTGTATGCAATGCCTGCACACTTGTGTGCTATTCTTTCCACCATTAACAAGGATTATTTCTTTCAGCAATAATTTTAGCACCTGAGACTCCATATCTGAAAATTTCTACCTAGACTCATTTTTAAAAAACAGATTCAGGAAGAGTATTTAACTTGTTATGGTCAATGAAAGATCAACCTTACTGGTAATCAAAGTGAAACAGGATTATCTCCAGCAAGTTCCCTCTGTGGTCAGAGGTATGCCCTTTTCACAGTGCTTGTGCTAACTGGACACTGCAAAAATAGAGCAGAGTGACATTTCTCACTTGTTTCCTTGTTCTCCAAGCAATGCTAAAATATAAAATTAGGCTTTTGCTTTTGTGGTTTAGGTAATCAATATATTTAATATTATATCTATCATCTTTCTAGCATCATTTCACTTATAATGTTCCTTTCATAAATAAAATTTACTATGGTACTATACCTCAATTGTCACCACCCAAATGTCAGTGTGCTACAGTAGGCTTTGGACTTGGGATTTGAAGAGTTTAGCCTTTCCTTGCACTGCTGGTGAGCTTCACGATGCTTGGAAAGTCACATAAATTACCTGAGTGCTGCTTTCAATGTGAGCTGGCAGTAGTCACAGCATAAGACTACTTGACAGATTTAATTACATGATCTTTGAAGAGAGTATGGTTTCATTACTGCCATGTGAGGTTGTTTCCCACAGTTAAAGTATCTGATAGACTGTGAAACTATAAGTTGATCAGACCAACTATCCACCAGTCTAAGGAAATACAATACTATAATTATTTCTTGCTTTTTGTATGAGATTGGAATCAGGTTGCTTCATCCATATCCTTTGTATTTTCTCTCCCACTCCAACACAGTGGCCTCAGGAAAAAAAAAAAAAGATGAAGGAGGAAGAGGAGGAGGGGGAGGAGCAAGAGAACAACAACAACTAGAAGAACATTTTAGAACAGCCTTTCTTGTTGGTGAGGACACTTATTGGAGGAAGCAGTACCAAAAGCAGTAGCTGGGATGATTAAACAGGTGATTTGGTGAGAGATATTTCATAACTTGACACACTAAGGAGGTGGAGAGCACACCACCAATGGACTGACTGGAGGATCCTTCCCACCTCTCCTCCAGTGGCTCTGGGAAATCCAGTATCAACTGGAGCCATCTTCCCAAGTTGCCACTTATACTGCTTTCCTAGGAAATCTGCCCTACAATGTGACAAAAACTCCTTTAAGGAATGTTTTAGAAGACTGCATATCAGTGCTAAGGGCTTGGCACGTGAATCTTGTAATATAGACAGGAGAAATTGATTTGATCATGGTGAGTTTGAGGACTTGGAATTCCTGCTAGTGACCTGGGTCTCAGAGAAGATGATCTGAGTAACAGAATTCAGGTGGAGGTTGACGATCAAGCACAGAGTAAACATAGGGATGATTGTTCTTTTGACAGAGACAGAAATTAAGAATCACCAATATAGAACACAGCCTAGGCTGGCCATCCTTCTAAAGATAGCCTTGAAGACTATTCACCTAAGAGGGGTGGTGACAGCATTGGAGACAAGTTTCAAGAACTTTATCATTCAGATTGGCATCTAGATGGATATCCGGATGAGTATCACAACAGCACACGTTGGGAGATGAATCACTGTAGGATCTTCACTATGACGAGGCAGCAGGGTCAGTTACAGACTGTGACTTCAGGATAGGCAGGGGAAAATGCAAATTTGGTCATGAGTACTGTAAGGAAGACACCTACAGAGGAGGTGAGACCTGCTATAAAGACTAAACTGACATGACACTCAGGATAACCAGTCACAGAGCTCTAGAGATGATTATCACTCTAGGAACAATTGCAGGTATAATGATAGAAGTTGGCTCCCTAACTAAAGCCTCTAGGTACTCCTAAGGAAGAGGATTCTTCCACTTGTACCTCCCTGTTCAGTTGAGTGGCTTTGATCTTTGGATGGAAAAAGCCTTTTGACACAAGTTCTAGATAAAGAGATATAGAGGAACAGTGACTGATACAGTATCAGAAGTAGCAGCATTAGTTGGCTGAGAGATAACTAGACTGTTTTCCAAGAAAAGACACTTAATTTGGTGAGGAAAAGAATCTTAGGAAACTGAATAGTCAAGAAGAGTGAGTTAAGACTTGGACCTTAGTCACATCTAGCAAAGAAAACCCAGAAGTAGAGGGTACATGTGTAGAAAATGAAGTACTCAATGTAGATGAAGACTGCCACTCTCTAACTTCTGAGTTTCCTAAACCTGATCAGTTTCTAAAGGTAATGCCAGCCCCTCCATCAAAGGACACTACAGAAGTAAAGGAAAGCCTTATAGATCCTGCTGGGTCTTAGAGCTCAGATACAGAACAGCAACCAGTTCCCTACAAGCCATGGAGAAAGACACACCAGTTCAGCCGTCTGAGGAAGGACCAATGGAATAATGAAAATAAAATGGGTGGGTTGAGAATATCAAAGGCCAAACTGGGAGGTTCACGCTGTGGTCCTAGAGATGGGCCACTGACCACAACAAGAAGCTGGACAGGAAAGAATGTAAAAGGGAAGAGTTAAGATCTGATCCTGAGGCAAAGAGCCCTGCAGGAAATCCAACTCTGCCACAAGTGTGCTGCTTTCTCATGGGATGGTGAACTCGAGGATGAGAAAGGAGTCTACAAGGAGTGCATCTCTATATCCTGAGCATTCTCTTATCCCCTCTGCACCAGAACAACCAAGAACAAATCAAGCTTCTAACCTGACAGGACAAAATGAAACACCATCTCCTTGGAAAAGAAAGAGATGCTGGAATTACAGGATGAAGGTGTAAGGACCTGGAAGAACGTTCAGAATGATAGTGCAGTACAAGTCAAACTTCCACCCCTCAGGTTGCTGAGAGAGTGGAGGAATAAAGAGCATTAGTGATTTGTATTAAGTGAGTGACAGATCCAGAAACCAGCAGAACCCTGGCTGTACAGGCCTCTACTTGACTGCTCTACTACAGTTTCTTTTAATTATTAATAAGAGCAAGAAGAAGACCATTCTGTCCCCACCCCTAATATTTCAGCACGATGCCAAATGGTCTGAATTCCAATATTAAAAAATTCGACAGTTTCCTAATTTCCAAACGTTCTTTGCTAGAATCCAAATATCGATCAGGCGAATCGTGTTTATTCATTTTCACCAGATTGCTTTCTATTTGTGCTACTCAGGCAAGGACAGCTGTAGGTTAGAGGAAGCAATAAATCACCATGGCTAAACATCCTGAGCAAACCTGTGTAAAGTCATACTCATCACAGCTGCCCAGCTGTCCATCAATCCTTAGTCAGAGTCCTACTCACACTCATACTCCACCTTACATTTTAGGCATACTGCTTGCTTTCCCTAATGGAGAGTATATTCTTCCGTCTCTGTTGTGTTCTTGTTGATTATCTTTATCTTACCAATTGGTAATAATTTTAGAATTCTAATGTAGTCTCTATAAAATTTTTAACCAGTGTCTAGACTCTTTAATGATGTTGTATTTCCTCTATGACATTTACCCTTTCACTCTACTACCATGAATATCAAACCTACTTTGTAAAATGGGGCATTGGTTTCAACATCTAGAAGTTCTAAAAGGATGAATGCATATAAAATGTTTAGAAAAGGTCTGGCAAATGAAAGTTAAATATATTCGTTGTTTATGTTATAGCTCATCATTACCAACATGGCAAGCTTTCCCATTAAGGCATAAGAAAATGGTGCTGGAAATACCATTTTGTCATCTACATTATGTGTGCCTAACATAATATGTTGTGGAAGTTTTTTTTTTAGTTATGTATAAAATAATGGTTTTATGTACTGTTGAGGAAAGAGTTGCCTAGACCTTGGCATTTTGTATAATACTTCAGGTATTAGATTTATGTAGGGGATGTTTTATTGCTCAGGATCTGTAGATGCTGTCAGTAGAATATCTGAGGAGTTCTGGATCAATAAAAACACCTGAGCTCAGACACTCAGGGTTGCACTGTCCAGGATGGCACTTGTCATGACAGTGGTTTCCTCTGCTGAAGTCTGGCAGAGTTTGTACATATGAAAAATGCTTTGGTGTCCTTAGTGAGTCACCAGAGTAGCGTACAACTACAATAATGTATGGCAGAAATAAAGTGATGCTAATATCGAGTTGTTAATAATAAGGGTATATTCATTCAGAAGAATGAGCATTCTTTTTATCTACAAGAATATCTTTAGTGTAATTTGGATAGGATAAAACTAACATGGTAGTCCTGACACCACATAGGAATCTAGTTATGTTATCTTCAGAGAGTTACTGTGAGCCTAAGTGGGAGTGTGTGATGGTACCAGATTCAAGTTGCATAGCCTTATAACTAGATTTTGAAGCAGCCTTTCAGTGAATAGGATCTAAGAATCTCATTGGATAACATGTTCTCTTATTTGCATCAAGCTTATGAATATAATATGTAGAAAACTCTTACAGTGTAAAGTCTGAATCATTTTCCACATATATTCTACTCTTTAAGAAGTTATTAATAAATTTTCTAATGACAATGACTGAAGTTCAATATTTATGGGAAATTTGCACAAATGTAGATAATAGCAAAATTCCTTTTGTGCTTTGATTGCTTTGAAATGGCGGTTTTCAATAAATATTGAAATTAGGTGGTAATCACTAGCATTATGTATTATTTATCAGCATTCAGATTTCCATGAATAGTGACAACTTTTAACATATTAACCCTGCTTCAAAGAGCTCAAGGAAAAGACCCAATTCCAAATGCACTTTTCTTCTTCATACCCTTTTAAACTTCATTATTTATTGTAGAAATGTACGCACACACTTAGGGTTGTAAGGAGTTCATCATTACCCAGTCGTGTCTAAAATAGCTCTGAGCTAAAAGTTCTCCCAGGTACCCTATGCAAAATATGCCTGTTATGCAGTTTCATTGCCGGTTCTTTGAAACTTTTGTAAAACATAAGGTATAAAATATCTGTGCTCATACAGCATGGAAAATTCTAGAGACAACTATGAAACCCCAGAAACAGGAAAAAAAACAGTACTTCCTTGCCTTTGGAAACACTTGCTTAGTTTTATGGCTGGGGAGAGAGATAAGTGTTTTAAGAGAGAACATATAATGTCTTTAGTATCTCAATAACAATTAGAATTTTCATTTCAACGTTTATGGGAAAATTTGTTGGAATATATCCCATAACTGGAACACAGTCTTGAGTTTTAAAATCCATTTGTGAAGTGAAAACAGATAGGGCTGATAAGTATGACAATGGACAATGGGAATTTTAAGGACTGAGTCTATTTTATAGATGTTTGAATGTAAAGCTATGGGTTTTTAAAGATGAATTTTGGCAAAATAAATATTTTGGATGCAGTACTATCACTTGCATGTGGACCATTTCTTTGAGTTTGGCATGTGTTTCCCAAGATGCTGGATTTAAACTCCAGTCTCAGCAATCATTTCCACACAAAGGAAGGAAGAACACTGATGGAAGATAAGTAACTCCAGTGAGTGATACAGTCAGAAGATCACAGACCATCCCCCTCATGGACAAGGAAAGAAAGTTCATGGTTCCTAGATCACTTCCAAATACAAACCCACAAAAACTGCATCGATTACAAACATGTCTGTTATGTCTGGTTTATAATAATTTACACTGTGATGTTTATCAAGTCTAAATCATATTTTAGATATCCTGATACCTCTCAGATGGCTTGTCTACCCTATAGATGATATCATAACAGAAATGTACCTACGCTAAGCAAAATCATTCTGATATTAACACCACTTCCCTTCATGAATTCTGTATGCTGTTTACAGATTTTCGAAGTGAAATGTGCAGATAAGCAGCTACAATGGGTGCCTTCTTTACCAAGGTACACTGCAATGTACTATCTGCAAACTGGTGGCAAGTTAGTTTTAAATGTAACAAGAGTGTACTTTGCTATGCTCTTCCTAACTGAAATGTAAATAATTTATAGATTATTAAGAAGTTTAAATCGGAAAGTGTTGAATCACATTAGAAATGGGGAATGTTAATTTGCTATGTTTACTATAACAAATACCAGAGTTAATTAGATTATAAAGAGCAAAGCCTCAGATTTTTAGAAGTTCCAATCCACATTCAGCTGACTTTTTGCCTTTAGGTCAACGAGGCAATAGATTGTGGACAGAACAATATGAAGTAACAAATCCACTGACTTCATGGCCAGAAAGAAAAGCCTCTCCCTCTCTCTCTCTCTTTCTCTCTCTCTCTCTCTCTCTCTCTCTCTCTCTCTCTCTCTCTCTCTCACACACACACACACACACACACACACAGATACACACACAGGCAGAGACAGAAACAGAGAGACAGAGACAGACAGGAAGACAGAGACAGAAAGACAAAGACAGAGAGAGATAGAGAGATAGACAGAGAGAAAGACAAAGACAAACAGAGCTGAATAGACTGGAACCCCACCCCCTTCCAAGGCACTTCCTTCAAGAGCTCACCAAAAGTAATCTAAAGCTGTGATCTGAGACCTTACCTCACAAAGTTTTCAATACCTCCTGCTCAAAATAACACCTTGGCCCTCTTAGAACACTACAGATCCAAACTAAAGTACTGAGTTAATCTTCTTTGTAAGTATCTTCAGAAACAATGGATGAGTTGTGGAATGCCTTGACTAAAGAGAAATCAACAGTCCTATCTATTTTCTTTCACAAAATAGTCATTTTTGCCCTAGATTTTAAAATTTGTAATTTGTCCTAAAGTCATTGGTATTAAGGACCATGATGAAATATCGTTCTACAAGTTCCAATGCAAAACAATAATGAAAATTATGTATAAGAAAAAAGTGGTTTTGTTCATGAATGAAAAAGTATACATGTAGCACTTACAGATAAAGGTTATGTCTGTCATATGTTCCTTGTAAAGTTTGTGTGCAGATCCAGTCAACTGAATATCTCTCTTATATATTGTCTGAATCAGGACTAAGGAGACCACTGTACACCACCCTTAGAAGGCTCTTGTTCTTACTTAAATGTATACACACAATGATAGACTTAGACAGTTTATGTTTCCTGATACTGACTCTAGTTCTCCAGTCAAGTTCAAAGCACAGTAAATGAGGTGCCTTTGTTTCATTCTTTTCAAACATAAAACTCAACTTAACTCAGAGAAATGCTTGTCTGTCTATATATTGAACTTCAATTTTAAAACCACTCATGTATTGATATATCTTAACTTCATGAATTTTAGGTTTTCCTTTCTATCAGGCATCAGTAAAACACATTTTAGGGTTAGATGCCTGCGTTTCACAAGGTTTCCATTCTTGAAAGCTGGGCAGCACAGTGGGAGCATGAATCTCATTACAGGCACTAGTTTGGGTCCATTACTTTAACTGGACTCATCACAAAGCACTCATATTTTTGCTTGCACATTGAGTTGTAAATGCAATTTAGATAAAGTTTTATCATGTGAAGCAAAAGAACTGGCAATTTCTCCTATTTTCTTTTATTTTTCTTTTGAATTTTAGTACAAACTCACTAGACAGGTGTTATCTTTTTGTTGTTGAAAAAAGTAAAGGGAAGAAGGAAATGGCTTGCTTAAATAAATAAGTGAAAGGATTTTAAGTTAATGTAACCAGAATTCTGTTGTAGACTTTCCTTCCATTCTGTGACATTGTGTTTTGAGAAAATAAGCTACCCGTAAGCAAGAGAAAAGGGTAAAAGAAAAAGTAACTGATTTTAGTCCCATCTGAGCCAATTCATAGCTAGGGGTTGTTAAAGAAAGAAGCAGATCTTTATGGGATCAAAATTTTAATAATTAAAATGAGGAAGTAAGATTATATGGTCCACATGTTATTTGAAATAGAAAATTCAGGGAAAAGTCATAATAAGACTACATAAAAAGCAAAGCTGACAGAGTATAGTTAGCTCGCTTTCTGTCTAGTTCAATCTATATCTGTAAAGGATTGAGGCTGTATCTTCTCATAATATAAGAAATTAAAGCTTTAATTAAAATAAGCACTTATAATGGAATAGCGCTTTTAACTACAGATAATGGAGAAATTATAGGAATCATTTCTATTCCTTTTAATCACATAGAAATATGCTCTGTTCATGCTCCAGTGAAAGGCTTCCAATGATGACATACACATCACCACAAATGGCAAGAGTTGTGCCTATCAATTTCTCTTGCCATATTGACCACTTTCCTGTGTGGCTATGGATTCAGTCATATCTTTCAGTAGTACGAGGGGAAATATTCAACAGTGTTAACCACTACATTTGATCCCTGCTTTCCTGATGTGCTCAGGCTTCACCTCACTGGCTACCCCTTGTCCAAGGTCTCTTCCCAAAGTGCAACAGCTTTTGAAGCTACAGCAGGACTTCTATGTGATGCGTTAACCTCTTAAAAATAGTAACAGCAGCCGTGAAGAGAACCTCACAAAGATCACAGCACCTCTTTTCAACATCATACTTCAGATGTTTACTCAACTTTAAATCAGTTATTTTAGAAATAATACATCTACATTTGGTTTTGTTGTTTTTTATTTGATGTGGTATTTGTAATACTGAGTTATACACGAAATTATTTAGTAGAAAACACTGCAATTTGCTAACTGTTGTATCACTGTGTTTAAAAAAAATAAGCTGCTGTTCAAATATTCAGTAAATATCCAACTATTCACATGATTCCAAATTCAGTTTTGACATCATACTAGTTCCTCACTATGATGCAAATATGCTTGGAACTATATTTATTTTATATTTGTATGAGTTGTGTCTTTTACTTTTATCACTGACATAAATACATCTTGGAGACTTATTGCAATGCAATAAGGGCTTACCAATGGTCAGCTACCATAAATTTTGTAATTCTATGCTGTACATACTATTAATACTGTTTTCTCAGCTAAGAAACATAAGGTTATAAAAATCAAATACTTTTGCATCTGTGATAGTTCAGGTGTTTCATTCTTTTTGTCTGCTTATTGAACATTTAGTATGTGCTACTTAGTTTTCTTCGAATTTGAAACAAAAAAAGCACAAACAACAAATATTCTTAGTTCATGGAGTTTACATTCTCACCTAATTAGAGGAGAAAATGAAAAGGCAGTAAACAAGATAAAACCTTAATACTTGAAGGGATTTGATTTTGTTTTGTGTGCTTTCAAATAATTTCACTATTGAAGAGTCAAAAAAGTTACAGATGATTAAAGAATTCAAATTATAAAACAGTTATCATAGTTATCCAATGTTTTTCTCATTATCAGAATATCAAATCTGCCCCAAATGTACAAGCACTTGTCAGTCATTGAAACTATGCAAAAACGTAACTCCTTAACACACAGCAGAAATAACAGAGTAAAATGACACGTCAGCCTCCCAAGGCAAACTAGTTTCACATGGTGAAAGTCCCAAAGATGTCTCACTGACTAGGTGGACAGAACAGTTGTGCTCACAGCAGATGTGATATCTGCAAGTTAAATTCTTATGTGCTAAATGACAGAACTTATGATTCTTCAGGTAAGGTCATGCAACCCCAGGGAAACAAGAACAAAACAACAGATAAAATAGGAACAGCCATTACATAAACAAACAGAAAGAAGAGCTGAAATGTCTAGGCTGTAGATACCTGGCACAAGTCAGAAGGAAGAAATGGCATGCTGTCTGAACAATGACAACAGGAAGCAGGAAACACAAGGTCTGCAGAGGAGAGGTCCGGGATCTGTGCACATCCCCAGGGGATGCTTCCACCCAAGCTCCATCCCCAGAGCAAACCAGCAAGACATTTCATTTGTTTTCATTACTGTTTTACCTTTTCAAAACTACATATACTTAAATTTATATATTCCATTTGTTTGAACACGATATCAGGTAGTTTTTATTTTCCCCCAACATATTTACATTACTGATTAAAACTTAAAACTCTGTTTCTGTTTTTTAAGTCTTTTCATGTGGCTGTTAAAAATAAGAAAACATCCCAGCACACTGTTCCCCTCCTCTGTGTCCTATCAGCACGCTTTTGCATAACTAGTTGCTGTGCCTGGTAGTTTACTTTCTGATCTCTGTGATGCAGAAAGGTCTCACAGGGATGAATTAGAGGCAGAATTCTAATTTAACTATTTGCAAAGTAGTACTTTTCTTTTGCCAAAACTGATCGAACTTCAAAGTCTCCCTAAGATATCATGCATAATTTATTGTTGGAGAAGGAAACAATAAAATCCAGGATAAGAACTGCAACAATAGCATTTTAAATAAGCTACCATGACAAGCGAAATGCTGCTTATACAGAGATGAATACAACTTTCAACCATATTTTAAAATTATGTAAGTCTGGTAATACCTGAAGATTGGTTGTTGCAAGGGCATTTCTTCCAGAAAACCGACAAGAAACAACTCAACAAGCAGCCACTGTTTTTATTTTGTCCTAAACTGTGCATTTCTCTCTTAGTTATGCATTCCAATCACAGAGTATTAATTGCTTTCAGACCTACACTCCATCATGGGTTGATTAACAACCCTCTAATTAAGATGCATTATCTTCATATATGTTCAATAATTTAGAGATCCCTCAGGGAGATTTAATGTCACCATGAGTTCACGTTGACATTTGGTGGCAGCTGAGAGCACTAGAAGCTTTGTCTCCAATCTGTATTCGGATCCTTTCCTGAAGTTTCAGGAAAATTCCACAAGGTTCTTATCGCTACACTTTCCAGATCATAACAATCCCTTGGAAGTGCACAAGAAAAGGACTATTTGCATTGTCTGGACAGATGTATATTAGAAATGTCAAATTTAAGCATAAACTGGCAACAGTAATGGCTAATTTTGTTGCTTTTGAAGGCACCAACCAACATCAAAGTAAAATTGCTGAGGAGTGCTGAAGTTTAAGCACAAGCTATAAGTGCTCATTAAAAATTAACTTTCTTGAATGAAAGAACATAAGCTACATTCATATAATTTTTCTTTCAACTTGGCAAAATTAGCACAGAAACTTAAAAATTGCATATGAAATAAAAAGGCATAATCAAAATTTTCCAGTGTTTTTGGCTTATGTGGCACAGAATGGTTTAGTTTTTAGAAGAAAATACAATTTAGAAAGCTCTAGGTGCTCCGCATAAGCAAAGTACAACTTTAAAAGACATAATTCTGATAATCCTCAGAGAGAACTTATCATGTGACTTCTAGAAAGCTTATGGACCTTCTACATTACATAAACATTGAAAGTTTTCAAATATGTATTAGACTGAGTGCTTTAATATATATCTATTTATGAAGTAAATATAGCAACTCATATTTAATATTCTAAGTATATTTTAGAGACATTCAGAAACATTTAAATTTCTTTACCCCCAAAAACATGTTTTTCAAAGAGTTGAACTAAAATCCAACATTTTCAAAATGTGTGAATATTATCTTTATTCTGAGACAGGCTCTCACTGTGCAGCCTTGGCTTTCCTGAAGGTACTGTGTAGATCTGGTTAGCCTCAGATACACAGAGATCTGCATGCCCCTGCCTCTGGAGTGCTGGGCTTAATAGCGTAGGACACCAGGCCCAGGCTAACATTTGTTAACCATATTTCAGCTACTCTCTCATTTATCCACTGTAGCAAAAGTAACATAGAAGTAGCTTAAAGTTCAAATATCAAAATCTGTTCTTTTTTCTTGGAGCGTAGAGGTAAACCATGAAGTCCAGTGCTTTTAAAACTAAGACTGAGACAGGAGAGTTGGGCAGTAGTGATAGAGCACTTGCTGCTCTTGTCAGGTTTGGTTCCCATGTTGGGTGGCTTCTAGTTGATTATAACTCAGCTCCAAGAGGTCTGACCGCCTCTCTTGTGAGCTCCAGAGGCACCTGGACTCCTGTGCATTCATACACACAGACACCCACACATACATGTAAATAAAGCTAAATCTTAAAATTACTGAGTATGTTTATTTGAATATTTCTAATATAATGGGTAGGAATCATTGCCTTTAGATCTGGTCCTGGAGAGAGCAGACTACCTCTTGTACTCTAAGCTTTCACACAGTTTGAGAAACACTTTGCCATAGCACTGGTGACAGCAAATGATGACAACCCCTGCAGCACAATGATAGGAAACATCATCCTGAATAGCTTCAAATGACAGAATCATCTACAGACCTAAGAGCCCATTTCAGATTTTGACAGAGATGTGCATTCCTTATCAGACCGCTGAATTAGCATCAAACCCCGTGTTAAAGAAGTCCAGCAGTAGTCTAGATAAGACAGCCACATTGGTGCTGAAGCCAAGCCTTGACCCTTGGTGATCTTGAAGGCAAGCTGTGCTATATTCCTTGGTGTGATATCTTGAAAACCCCAGTTATCACATAATCTAAAGCTCCCTACAGAATATTTCATTTTATCGTAAACTTTCTGATTTTATTTTAGCGCATTCTACTTTTAAATTATATAATTTGTTTAGCTTAGTAAATTTTGATGAAAGCCAAGCAAAATTAAACCAAACAAAAACAAAGCCTTGGGGATAATTTGAAGGCTTGTGGAAGGAAAAGAGTCCCAATGTTTTGGATGAGGAGGTTGCTGCTAGAAAGATCCATGTTTTCCCAGGCTATAGAATAAGGAAAACCAGGGACAACAGGGAAATAGCTGAGCTGCCAGGATTTCCTGAGCTGCTCAGGAAATAACTGAGCTCTGCATGTTCCAAAAGGGATCCAGCTGTCATGACTGGCTCTAGGCTGGACATAAGGAATGGACTGTTTAAACTGAGACCTTACACCACTTTATAACAGCATGTTAATCAGCTTTCTGTTGCTGTAATGAAATAGCTTAGACAATAAAAAGATGGAAGGATTTCCTTTGGCTCCTTTGGCTCTCAATTTCAGATATTAGCCTGTATCATTTTGGCCATGTGAGAAGTTATCACAGCTTAACAAAAAACAGCGGGAGCAACACAAGTGCTCAAAGAGAAAGATAAAATTACACCACAGCTCCAAGATACCCTTTATAGACATGCCTCATACAGTCTACTTCCCTCACTGACATCTATTTCCCTATCTCCTGACAGTTATTCTGCTATAAATTCACCAATAAGCTAATCATGGATAAGGTAATTACTTTACCATACAATCTCTTCTCAAGGCTCCCACCTCAGAATATTGGTACATTGGACATAAAGTCTTCAATGTGTGGATCATCTTCACAGGACACAGCATATCCAGACCATAATAACCAGTTTGTATAGATGGTTTGTGTAAAGTGTAGAATTTACAATGAATAGGAACTTTCCTTCTGGGATGTCTGAAGTCAGCTCTGTGAGTGTCAAAGACTCAGCTAAGTGTCATTCTGGACAACACTTAGCACATGCTGTCAAGAAAGAATTACACGTGTCTTAGAATTATGTGTCCTCCTTAGACCACGTTACCTTTAACATAGTGAATTCACTTATGGGTCTGATTCCCCCATTTGATTTAGAAACACAGTCCAGTCTTGAATGACCTGAAATCTCTCAGAGAGATGGAACAAGCAAACAACAAGAGCTTTATAGTTTTCAGAAGCAAGAGATGACACCAGTGAAGGAGAACCAAGCTTTGGGACATAAATCTGCCCGATGGTTCTTCAGTGACAGGAAGGAGTTGGAGTAGCTACTCGGAGAAGCAATATGAATGGCAGCTTTATGATTTGACTCCTTTGTAGCTGCAATCAGTAGGATGCTAAGCAAGCACAGCCCAACAAATTGGAGAGCAAAACAGGGTAAACTTATATTAATGTTACTGACTATGGGGTTGATGAGTTGTATACCTTGAGTGCCACAGAGGCCCAAGAAATCACCCTCTGCACTACATCTGTAATGATATTTATGCAGACATGTGCACTCCTTTTAGTCAATAATAACTTAACTAATGGTGATTCATAAAAGTGCAATATAATGCAACAATTATTTTCCAAGATATTATGCCCTGGAGACTATATATTATAGGTGTGTGTAAATATTTTGATTCTGCCAGTGTAAACTTCAACTGTGATATGTATAGAAATGATCTATGACATAAGTCTACATATAATATTGGTAATAAAACAGAAAATACATTAAATTTTTATTTTAATAAATAAAGCTTAGTTAAATTTTGAAAAATAATGTCAGAAGATCTTTTTGTAGGATCACATTTTTTACCCTGATCCACAGATTTATAGATTTATTTCTTCCAGGTTTTCCAGTTACAGCTAAATTCCTCTTCTGTCTGTATATAATTGAAAAATAATAACACAGGACTATAGCATATCAATAACCATGCATTAATATGAACATTTAATTGCTTTGAAAGTTCAAATAACTATTAGTTAAAGAACACACTGTAATTGTCAAGGTGTAAGAACTGTGTAAGGCTCATGAGGGTAGATAGAAGAGTGATACCTGCTTCTGATCCTTTATAACTTTATTCTTACATGGACAAACAGCAGTCATGCAGTGAAATAACTTTAGTATTGGAAGTAAAACCAAGATACAATTGAAAAACTTTCAGGAAAAGACAGTAGGTTTAAAATATCATTGAGTCTGTAGGTTACAATTGAAACCCTGGCTTCTGGTAAAAGTATTTCATTGGGTAAACAGAGACCACCCTTGAAAGGATTATCCTGGAAGACGTTCTAAGGAGGAAATCACCACAAATTCTATCCCACCAAATTAGATCCAAAGATTAAGATTTTAGCTTATAAGATGTTCAGAGTTTACAGAACACTATATACATACTTAGGTAAATTTGAATTTGCATGTAGTTAGACAAAATGTTAATGAACAGAAAATATATTAAAAATGAAAAAGATGTTACTGAGGAAATGGCTCAGTGAGGAAGGTGTTTGCTATGGAAGCAGGAGAGCCTTAGCAAAGATTCCTAGAACCCATGGATACAGCAGACCCATCTGTAACCAAAAGCACTCCTGTTGGGTAGAGACAGAGGATCCACAGACACTGTCCAGCTAGCATGCCTGTGGGGTGTTTAGTAAGAGATCTCAACTCCAAACAGTATGGAGGGTTAAGACCAACACCCAAAGCTATCCTCATAACTCCACATGCATATTGTGACATGTGGCCTGCCCACAAACACACACACACACAGAGTCATACAGAAACATGCACACACACAGACACACACACACATACACACACCGAATTGTTTTAAAAAAATGAAAAAAGACTATATAAACAATTTCTTTACTGGGTACTAAATGTTCTCCAAATATCTTCTTATTCAAAGCCACTACAGTTAGTAAAATGTATGAAATGAATAATTTAAAATAAATTACAGGCTAATAAACAAAAAATCCAAATAAGAAGTTACAAGAAAAGAAGTCCAAATAAGATCATAGCACATCTAATACTATATGGTATATGATCTAATATATCAGTACTTTTTCAAAGTATAAGTAGTCTCTAAGAACATATTGTTAGGAACAGTAATCTTTACATGGTAAATAGCCCAAAACATTTCAAAAATTTATGAAATTGAAGGTTGGCTGTGATGGGCCGTGACGGCTTTGATGGGCCATGTATGTGTATATATATGTATATATACATATATATACACACACACACACACACACACAGTATGTAGTAATTAGTAGAAACAAGAGGTATCATTTATCCTCTTTGGTTGAAAGCTTTGTTCCCTCTTTTTTAGTTTCCCAGCCAGAACACTTAGCATCATTAATGTCTGCTTCTCTTATGTCCTACGACTTACCAAGTAAATGTCATTTTAATATTTTTCAAATTTCTATCATAATCTATAGAACTCCCTGACTTAAGGTCATCTTCCAAGTTACCTGCAGTCATTCTCTTACTGGTCTACTTACTATTAAGGCCATATCCTTCAATCTATTTATCTACAATGGACCCAGAGTAATTCCTGTGTCTTGTTAACCTACTTGAAAATCTCTCCTCAACCATCAGTGCTCTACTTTGTCTGCAAGTTAAGCCACACTAAGGATAATGCCTTCACTATCAGCCTCTTACTTTGGAGCTTTGCTGGTCTCTGAAGTCTCATCTTTAGTAGACTTTGTTCCACTTTGCTCTACTTCAGTAATTTACACTGCTCAGTTTTTCAACTGCACCATGAAGTTTTTAAAACCAAACCTGTAGTCAAATTTCTCTATCTAGAACCTCTTTCCTTCCCTTTCTTCTATCCTTAGCCCTGTTTTCCGCATCTGTTACCCAGACTTTCTCTAGCCAATCCTTGATGAACCTTTGTAGTTTAGCATAATATGCATTCCTTGTTCCTCAGTGTGAACTGTACTTCCCTGAAAGGTCCTATGTGTTCTGAGAATCCTGCCAACTGGCTGATTCACTGATTAGAACTTCATGATTTTGGAGACTTGAAATGTGACAGCCCAAGATGCAAATTCAACACAGACTACTTAAACTGCTGCAGTGGTCATTCATTGCTTTGCCCTGTAATTCATGTAAAATCCATTTGACAATCAGGTAAAAATCTTTGTCAATAAGTAGCATCAGTCTCTTATAGGGACAATTCCTTTGCTTTATTAAATCACTTGCCTGATCTCACTACAAAAAATGTTTGATACATGACTTAATTTATAATTTTCCTTTATTTTGTGATTTTTAAAATTCATGTGCCCACTTCTGTCATAGAATGTGCCAAGGGAAACCCAAGTTCATGAACCTGGGCCAGAGCTACTCACATATGGATGAGACTAAGCTGTCTCTCATGGGCTTTGTAGTAAGTGGGGTTCTGAGTTAAGCTTGGGAGCCTTTTATGTCCCCCAGAACAATTATGGTGCATATTGACCTAGTACTTACAATAACTGCTCAGTGGTGCCACCACCCACCTATCCAGAGGTCTGAATATCCTGCTATATTGCAAAAAATAAGCTCCAAGGATATGTTTACTGTACTGGGAAGTCAAATGAACTCATATATATGAGCCCTGGATTTTACAAAAACGTATGCCTCAGAGAATGAGGCTGAAAGGCACAGAAGGTAGTTGCCCACACATATGAACCTTGGGCTTCCACATTTACTTGCACATATGTACATGCATCCTTAGACATGTGCACACATACACATGAAAAGTGGTGGGACATATGGAAAAACAGACACAATCAAAATGGTCCTAAACTTACCCTGTTTCTTCTTAACTTATAATTGCTTAGATAGTAATTTGAAAGACAAGCAGGAGCTTGACTTTGTAAATTCCATCTACACAGGAGCTTAGTTCAAGTTATTCATCTTAAACATGTACTTATTTTTTTTTAAATCATAACACAATGATCCAACAGATGAAAACAGTTAATAGCAATGGAACAGGACTAAAAAAAATGCATAATCCAAAGCTAATATTCATGAAAAAAAGTTGGAAGGCTTCTAAGGAAATGAAATCAACAAACACTGATATCCAAATCAGAGACAACATAAATATTTTTGATCTGACATTAAAAACTCATGTAATGTTTGTAAAAGGAAATTAAAATTTAGAACAAAAAAGCACACTCCACTGTAGTCCAGCCTCCCTAACAACAATTTCATCACATGCATTTTACATTGCCTAGCTTGATTGTGGAATTTAATTAAAGACAACTGTAGACACAGCACCTCCAGGCTCTTGGATTTCACAGTCCAAACCTTTATTCTTGCAATATCTAACTCTCATAAAGTCTAAAATAATTCCTCCTATTTCTTTTGTCACTTAGGTTCCACTTGAGAAGGACTGACAACTTGTCTCTTTCAATACATCCACAGAAAGTAAATCTAGATCCAGGGAGCTAGTCACAACCACCCAAGGTTCAATCCACACGGCAAGTGAATGGAAATGATCCCTGCAGATCCACATCGGCTTTGACGGTGACTCCTTTTGGAGACAGAGTGGTCTTCGGTGCCGAAAGAACATAATGTTGCAAGAAGGAGACTGGGGAAGACAAACATGAATGAACACATGAATGAATGAATGAATGAATGAATGAAGAGTTAATAAATGAATATGCCATAATGTCACAGGCATTTCAGGATGAGAGCTCTAATACAAAGATAGATGGAGTCATTCTATTGAGCTTTAACTCTCTCTTCCCCCCTTTCCTTGTGATCCTACATACATGAGATGCCAGTGAATGAAAAGCAATCCCCAAGTGGAAATGTAGTCTAGTTTGTGTACAGAATTATTTTAGAGGAAAGAATAAACGCAGTGCTTGGCTTCCCGGTGACATAGCCCTAGACTCTCTTTGAAGATGAGGGGTGAAAAAAAAGCCAGACGCTCATTGCTCCTCTCATGACTCAGAACCACTCAACAAAATCTGTGGGAGTGTAATTGATTTCTTCTTGTTTATTTGATAAACTCAACACTTTAGCCGGGAGGATGTCAGACTCAAATACAGTTTTATAGTCTCTTCTGAGGATGCAGTTAGTCAAATATCATGTAGATAAAGTATATGTCTGGCTCCTGAATGTCTTCAGAACATAGAAATAAGTGCCCTGTTTACAACACGTGTCACTCCAAATGAGCATTAGGAGTGGTATTTCCTGTTCTTCATTTCTTCACTGAAAGCCTCCTTGTTTGTGGCATTATATACCTAACCCCAGGAGACAAGGACATGCAAGGCTGCAATATGCTTTTGAAATTAGTTCACAAAGATAGGTGCTAATTTTCTATTAGTAGAAAAGCTGTATAACCAGACCCTCCCTCCTGTATTGTGGTGGGGGGTGGGGGAAGGCTCTAACAGAGAGGTTTGAGACTCATTAGTATGGACTGTACAGAAATAGTATTCTGAGTTCTCAGAACACTTTCTATCATCATGGAGGGAGGGAAATAGAAGACAAAGGATGAAGCTGGTGTTTTTGTACTGAGACTACAGTGCTCCCGAGAGCCTTCAGAGTTAAACATATTCTGACCTACACTCTCATCTCTGTGTCCTCTGAGCACAATTAAAAGTATTAATTCTTAAATGTCATCAGTAATCCTGAATCCAGAGGATTTTCATTGGTTGTTTTGTTTTGATTATAGTATTCATCTGAGGTTTGACATTAGCGTTATACTAAAGATATGTGGCTGCCAATATGGTTGTTTATGTGGGACTACTTCCAGTAGGAGTGGGGGTATCTTTTACTCTTTTCCTGGTCTTAGGACCCTTCTCCTATTACTGGGTTACCTTGTCCAGCCTTGATATGAGAGTTTGTGCTTAGTCTTATTTTATCTTATTATGCCATGATTGGTTGACATCACTGGGAAGCCTATTTTTTCTGAAGGGAAATGGAGGAGGCGTGGATCTGGGTGGAAAAGGAGTTGGCTGGGGGAACTGGAAGGAGTAGAGGAAGGGCAAATGGCAGTCGGTATGTATTGTAGGGGAGAAGAACAAATATTAAATAAATTAATTATATATTTAGCAGAAAACTTTCACTTATATTTTCCAAATACTGACTCAAACATATTATATGACATCCTGAATATTCATAGAACCTTGTGTTAGTGTGTGTCTGTGTGTGTGTGTGTGTGTGTACTTAATAGAAGCATTTCAGTCTTCTCAAAGATAAGTTCGTTCTTTTGAGACTTGCAAGCATTTGAATAGGAAGACAAGAATTCTGAGTTTTAACTCAGGAAATGCCATCAGCTATAGGAATGACCAGTTCTGTGACAGCCTCTGGCATGCACTTTAATTCTGCTGAGTGAAGATTTCCATAACCAAACAACTGAAGGCTAGTAAATTGATGTGAAGAGCTTAAAAATGTATCTACTTGACTGAGTTAGTGAATATGTTTTCCTTGAAATAATGGGAAGCTTTTGTATGTAAACCTCTGAAAAACAAAATAACAGATAAATAAATCAATTGTTTAAAGAAGAGTCCCCCCCAAAAGCATTTATAGCAATGTTCTCCTCTATTTTATGGATATTTTGAAATATCACAGGAGTTAAGATTTCTTTTTAACAAAGAGAAAGAATGAATGCCCACAAAGAGTACTCCATGAAGCAGAGTGAATCTAACTTATAAACAAACTCTGTGTACATTTCAACTACTGGTCTTCATAAGGTAGTCAATGATGTCTAAGATAAAAATGTTATGAACTGTAAGTTAGTAGAATTGTGTACTGATTATAGATAGAAGATTTTGAAGATCCAGGCAGAGACTAGTCGATTTTCTGATGTGCGGATTAGCCAGCTTTCAGAGACCAGGTGAGTGGCTGGCCTAGAGATCCCTGCAGTGGATTCTGAAGGTGTCCTGTGATAATTTGTTGTTAAAAAAAAAACAAAAACAGTTAATAAATGAACCTGATAACAACGTGTAGAAAATGTGGTAAACAGCTGGTATTCTGCCGCCTTGAATCTAAGTAACGATTTGGAAATTTGAAGTTTTGTTAATTTATATCATCAAACATCATTAAATACCCAGACGCATGTGCTTAGATGACAGACCTAATTTTCATCATATAGCAGCATGTGATTTTCACAGCGGAAATGCCTACTATGCTAAACATCACACCCAACATAATCAAAGGCACAAACCAGAAATTGTTCTGGATAAAGCAACAGCAAAGACTGGTTATATATAAGATCCTATTTGTGTCGTTTGGGATTGGATACATTATTTAAGGTACAAAGTGCATAAGAATATGAAATTTTAATTTCACATGATTACTTCCTTTACTTCTTTTTTCTAACTAGGACAGGACCTTATGTGTAAAGTTAAAGGAGGGCTTTACTAAATACAAGAAATACAGAAACAGTATGAGGATAATGCAATATTGGCTGCAACAGAATCGGATGATGTCAGCAATGAGGAGGTTAACAAAGATACAGGGAACTGCATTATTTCAGCCTTGAGGTTGTTCCACAAGGTACCTAGTACAAAGATAGAAGCGCACCCCTGCCAGCCATCTTTGTAAAGATACAGAAGAGAAGCAAGCAAGGGTGGGTTGTGGGTTAGGTTTCAGTGCTTAAAACCTGTGCTATTAACAATGTCCATACACTTTCCTTCACTTGGGTCTCCCATCCCATTATTAAAACATTTTAATTTGTCAAACTTTTCCGTAGAGCCATCTCCTATCCCTAAGGTGAGACTAGACACACACTTGCCTCTCTACATGGGGAGGAAAGCCAGACACAAGGACAACCTAGCAGGTTTTCCCTTAACTCTACTGTTTTTCACTCCATCTCACCTTGCTAGCCATCCAAACTGGTGCTATAACAGCTGAACCTCCTTGGAGCTTGTAAAAAAAGTTCATGCTTATCCTTTGGTATCCTCACTGAAGGGCAAAGGTCAGCGTCTCTGGCCTCATGAATGAGTCAGTTACCACTAGCACACTTGTCCTAGATGATAAAATTTTGTTGACTTTGGTTTTCTTTGCTGTTGTCTCCTTTTCAACATCCTTTGTCCTTGCAGCTTTATGCCTTTAAAAAAGTTCCATCGCACATATTTTAGTAGTGGATTGGGAGGGTGTGGAGATAAATGCATTTAAGCAGAAGTTCTCCCAGCTCTCTCTTTAATCTTCATGGGTCTTAAAACGCCTTTGTCAAGGTGACTTCCTGCTTGCCCACTCAGGGCATCTGAGGGGCTTGATTGCCTCTCCCTTTTTGCACTTTCTTTCTTTGACCTAACTAACTTCATTGACCCTACTCTCTAGGAAAGCTTCATCTAATTGATTTCTCCCCAGGAAACAGGAACTTGAACATTCAGTTCTACGACTTCTTGTCTGCATATTCTATACTTTCTCCATGGCTAACATTGTCCAGTCCTCTATGCTGATATGACTGTCCAGATGTTCAGATTTAATAAATTATCTATAAGTTACTGGATTCTTAAAGAATATCTGATGTTTTGCCTCCAAAAGCTAGCTCTTACTATTCCCATATTACAATTTCCAATCTTTTTTTTTTTTAATGAGCACATGGTGTTAGCATTCTTTTAAAATTTATAAATTCATTATTTTTCCAGATATTTTAATACCTACTTTCAATATGCAACCCAGATTCAATCATAGTCCCACCATGTAAGTGTCCATTGCATGCACTCAGGAAAATATGCCCATCTTGTCTCCTCTAGTTACTTTCAGATAGACAGAGACATTCAAGTCATTCATGGCACTGATGCTTAAATAACTCTAGGGGAGCTAAGTCTTCTCAAGCTTATTTCTTTTGACCTCACATCCATGACTAGCCCTTCAACCACACTTGCTCTAGGTATACTGGACTTCTTATTCTCTCTCCAGCAATCCACATTTCTTCCTGTATTGGGACTTTTACAATCACTCTTATCTCTGCTTGGAAAGCACTCTGTAGGAAGGAAGTATATTCACTCCCTTAAAATATGGGGATACGTGTTCAGCAATCAGATTTGTCAAAGAGTTCTTCCACTATCAACCTACATTTCTACAAGTCGTGTGGTACTGTTTTTCTTCAAGCAACTCGTCTCTTGACATGTACATGTGAACTTGTTTTTCCCTTTTTTGGAATTAAGATCCATGAATACTCAGAAACTCTCTTTGTGGTTTACCTTTCCAGTCATAATAGGTAGAACCTATGTCTAACAAGATGGAAACGCTGAATAAATGAAGAGAGAAGAAATGGTAGAAGCAAGGAGGAATGTAGTTTATTTTAGGACATTTATATTCCAAAATATTCTTTCCCTTCTAAGCTTGAGAGAAGATATGGATGCTTAAAGTATAAATGAGAGCTACATAGGTTGATAGAGAATGCAATAGTCGATAGTCCATTCCACAAATTTGCATAGCTGAAAGCTTTGCTGTGGTTTTATCTTCTTTGCCTCTTATCAGTCCTTGCACAAAATAGATAAATCAGTAGATCTACCACAGAGACAGGTACTTTCAAGCTCAATGATCATGAGAAGGAGATAAGGGTCAGTTCTCAGGTCTTAGATGAAAAGTTTGACTGGATTTCATAGCTACTTCTCCTTATGGCTTCAGTCATTAGGCAAAGACCTCAGCTGCAAAGTATCAAGAAAATCAGCATCCAAATAGCAGAAGTCATGTTCCTTGAGCCTGCCAGCTACCGGCTACAACACACACTAGAGGCAACAGAAGCCTGAAAACATAGTTCACTAGTCTGAGATCACATAGAATTCTCAGTCATTACAAGGAAGTGCCATCTTAGTGAGAATAGCCTCTGAAAAAGAAGGTGATCTTGAAAAGGGACATCTTTTCCAAATGAGAGGATGAGGCTTTCCTAAAAGAATATTTAGAATATCTTACTGAACTAAGTTAAGCTGATTTTAACGTTCCAATATGTCTTTCCTTATCAGCTCTTAAGGGCTTATGAAATAATCCCAAAGAATTATTCAAAAGAATTATTTCATTTTTTATTCTTTGAATTTTTAGAAAGGATAGGTTATCTGGGTTCTGAAACATGATTTTATATTTTAATGCTAACAGGACAGCTTTGGCTCTGAATACTTGTGAATTCAGAAAAGAAAGTGTGGAGGCAGATCCTAGAAGGAGACTCATAGTATACTAAAACAATACAGACACCTACTTAATATGATTGAGCTCTGAGCACTCTGAACAGGAAAAATGCTCTGAATTGCCCATTTAATGTAGGCCTTGACAAATAGAATGTGCTCAATAAATAAAATCAGTATAGGCAGTGCAAAGACTCAAGTGTGTGTTAAGGAGAGCAGCATGCATGGCTGGATTGTCAATAAGGAAGAACAAGAGCCTAGATCTCTGCCATGAAACGTGAATTGCTAAAGTGACAATCAGTTGTAGATATTTATTAAACTGGAAGAGAAAAGGAAATAAATTCTGGTAGGACATTTAGGGGAATTTCATATATTTTTGTCTGTAAATTCCTCATCTCTCATTGCTTCCTAACAACAGAAACAACATGACCAGATGACTTCCTGCTCTTGCTGTCTCATCTTTCCTACCAGAGTGCACTACATCTTCTGGAAAGTCTTCCTGTTTTCCAGCACCTAGTATAACTTTAAAGGAATCCAGTAGTGATGACATATACTTTACTGGAAGTGAAGTCAGGTTTTCTCAAGCCTAGACTTATTGAAAAGTAAGTGTGTATTCATACAGAATGGCAGTTTCATTGTCTGTCTTTCTGGCATGGTTGTGAGCAGATCAATTTCACCTAGAATATTCTGCCTTAGCTTTGTTAAAGTTTTCTGCTGTAGGATTTTGTAGAAGTGGGAGCCTAGCTATTTTATTCTTATTTGTATGTCGGTTACTGGCCCATTTAAAATGTAGGTATGGAAAATTCTTATTATTATGCTTGGAATAATAGTGAACTCATTATTTCCATAGTACCCTAACTACTACCTCTGATCTGTGTGACTGTTGTGTGGTTGGTTTAACTAGTTTTGTTCAAGAAAAAAAAAAGCCTAAATAGTTTCATTACCAATGTAGTGACCTTGTAGCATTTCTAAAATATTTAGAAAAATAACTACTTCTTGAAATTGAAGAATAAAAGTTTTCATCATACCAAACTTCCAAATTTATTTCCTTACTTGGTATTAATTTTATGATATTTAAGAAAATAGAACTATTTTCTGTGCTTTTACAATTAATAGAACCAAACATGTCAGCACCATTTCAGTCATAACAGGACAAAATTAGGATCCAAGTGTATAAAATAATATTGGGAAAGGAGATCATTTGAGTGTGGGAATATTTCTTTGGCCTCAAGTATGAAAATTAAAAGAAAGCTCCAGTATTCTGTGGAAATGTGTGATGCTTCTTTGCTGCTTTTAAGTAATGATTCTCAAGAACTTCAACTCAATCTCTTCATTCAAAAGGGCCTACCCTTTTTGTTCTTTGTCTTCTCTCTGCCTCTTCCAATTCTTGGTGCAGACGGGAAAGAGAAATCTTTCTCGTGTTCCACAAGGCTATAAACAGTTTCATAGTGATACAGCATCGTTACACCTAAAGTGGAGTTTCAAGTACATGTGGCTTCCATTCTCACAGACTGATTATTCCTTTAGGATATATGCAGACACTTCCCTTGATATATTTCCTACCCAAAGATCTCTCTCACACTTCCCTTTTACCTCAGGGTTCTCATTTTTCTCTGGACCCCACTCTACGGATGAGCTTCAACTGCATTTTAGGAAGAATGAAAGGTTTACCAGGACTGACAGTAACTGCCTGGAACTCGACCTCCAGGAGGCCTGACTCGTTCTTCTGGCCTCCACCTGTACCTGCACCACATCACATACGTCACCCCTTCCCTGCAGCCCATAACTTGAAACAAAATAAACCCCTTTAAAGGTCTCATTTTCAGTACATAGAAAAATACTTAGTGGTAAATTTAATTAATGAGATAAATTTATGTTTATGTATTGAAATAAATATTAAATATGTTTATGTGCCAAAAGCATTAAAACATTTCTTTACTTAAAATTTTAAGACACACGTACATGAACACACAAAGTAAATAAATAAAAATAAGAAAAATTTAAAAATGATAGATGAAAACCTTACACGTAGCACCTGAAACTATGAAGTTATGAGAAGATAACATGGGAAAAAAGGTCAATGATACTAGTTTAGGCAAAGGTGTTTTTAAAATGATCCATAAAACACAGGAAACAATAGCAAAATTAGACAACTGTGATTACATCTAATTGAGTAGCTTTTGCCTAGCCGAGGAAACAATCATTGAACTAGAGACAAGCTATAGCACAGGAGGGAACATTTTAAAACCATCAACTCTACCATGGGTGAGTAGTACCTGGAAAAAAAATGCCAATATCAAGGGCAACCATCAAGGGCATACACACTAAAATTACAACAAATACCTCACACTTTAGAATAGTTATCAGAAAAAGGAAACCTAAATCCTCACATACTATTGGTAGAAATGTAGATTAGTGTAGATATTTTACAAAGCAGGATGATGTTTTTTCAAAAATTAAAAAAAAAAACTCGTGAGTAAGATATCCTCCTCTTGCCTATATACTATCTAAATTATAGGAGTGTTTTTCTGTTTATCACATCACTACTCATAATTGTCTGAATATAGAATCAACCTAAGGGTCTATCGATAAATTGCATTGGTCAGAATGAATTAACTGGCGAACACTCATGTGCCCTCTCACAGCTACACACACACATACATACATATATATACATCAGAGAAGCTTAAATGCTGTGGTCCAAGTAGTTCAACAAATGCTATCTCCCAACAGAAAGGTCAGAATTTGCTACTTGTTCTGCTCCTGTGACTGAATGGCTCAGCAGTCCTGATGGGGGAGTCCTGGAGGATCCTTGGAGAGCTTCTAGTCTTCAGTCTACATTGGAATCCCAAAGAAGTGGATTCTAATACCAGCAAAGGAATGTCTGTGCAACAGGGCGAATGAATTTGCCAGCACTACTCAGGTGAGCAGGTAAAAAGGAAAAGTTCCCTTCTTCCATGTTCATTTATACAGTCTGCTAACAGAAAGCATCGATCATATTTATGGTGGGTCTACTGCCTCAAATAGTCCAGTAAGAAAATTCCTCACAGGTGAGTCCAGCTATTTGGGATTTAGATGATTTCAGAAGTCAAACTGACAACCGAGATTTGCCATCACATGGATGAGTGATAAAAGTTCATGTATACTGTAATGACTTGTACTATTGTGTCCCCACAGGCTCAACTGTTTCAACATTTGGTCCACAGCAGGTGGCACTATTCTGAGTGGTAGTATAACCTTGATGGAGGATATATGTCATGTGATCTTTTAATTTCTCCTTCTACCACCATGCTTGCTGCTTGCTGCTATGCCTCCCTGACATGATGGATTCTTATCTCTCTGTAAGCAAAAGCCAAACACATTCTTTCTTTTCTTAATTGCTTTATTTGTGGTATTTTTTTCACAGCAACATAAAATTAACTGATACATTTCTGCAATGGAAAACTTGATTTGATAAAAGATTATCCTGACATTTGTGGCAACATGAATGGATGTTGATATCATGTTAAGTGAAATAAGGCAGGCACAAAAAGACAAATATTGCCTGACAAGTTGACCTCTTAGAAACTCATATTAAAGCAGTGTTTGTCTGAAGATGTGAGTAAGGGAAATTAGAGAGACAGATAGGTCAAAGGACATAGCATCCCAGTCAGAAAAGTGGAATTGGGTGTAAAATATCTGAAGCACATCAGGATAACTATAATTAATAATAATACTATATTATATATATATATATGAAAACATATTAGTGAATTTTAGAGTTCTCGCCACACACATATACACATAATAAATATACAAAGTAATGTATTTGCTAAATACCTTGATTTTATCATTTAATCATGTGCATGTACATGCATATGTATATGTACATTATTATACACTGAAAATTTATACAATTTTAATTGTCAATATAAAATAAAAGGGGTATTTTTGCTTATTTTCATATAAGTGGATATGCTCATTTTAAACAATGTGTTTTTATGTTCTTAAGTTTAAATTAATTTCTTTTGCTAGTATTTTTATTTAAGTGTGTGTGTTTTTGTATGTGTTTATGTGAATGTATCCCACCTGTATGCAGGTCTCAATGGAGAATTCTCTTAAACTGGAGTTTCAGGGAGTTGTGAGCTTCCCAATGTAGGTGCTAGGAGCTAAACTCTGGTCCTTTCTCAGATCAAGAAGTGCTCTTAATCATTGAGACATTTTTCCATCTTTAAACAATGATTTTATATGACATGTTTCATTGTGTTCATAAATAAGTTTAGCATTCTTAATAAAGCATATATATGTATACATATATATGTACACACACACATATACACACACACACACACACACACATATATATATATGTGACACAAATACTATTTCAATGTATCACTTAAGAACCTGAGTTAAGACACCAGAGACTACAGTTCCTACAATGGATAATTATTCTTAAAATTAAATCTGCCAGTTTTTGCAAAGTGTATGATTTGACTTTTTGCTGAGTTTTAAATTGTGTTCAAAGTGGGTCATTCCATTTGTGAGATGCATTTTTTATGCTTTAATGCTTAGCTCACGCCTTTCTTCAATTTGAATTTCTTTGATTTGCCTACAGCATTTCTTCCTTGAAAAGCAATCTTTAGCAAGTGTTGCACATAACAGTTATACTTTCCCCTTAAAATGTGTAAGGCTATCCAAAGTGAGTAATGAAACTGGCTCAGATCTCTCTCACCTGTATAATAAAGTCCCTTCCTTCAGGTATGTAAATGATTTTTGAGTGTGTACTTGTGTTATTCTTTGAGAATATTTAATTCTATTGTAAAATACAAATATACAGGAATGATTAAATCATGTAAGAATGTTAAGTATAGACACGAAGAAAATCTTGACATAAATTATGACATAAATCTATGTCATAATTTTGGAATAGTTATGAATAAGCAAGGATCTTGCAATACTTGGGCCAAATTCAAAAGCAAGCAATATTACAAAGAAACGAAATGAAAAGAAAAGAAAAGAAAAGAAAAGAAAAGAAAAGAAATACAAGATGGTCACCACTAAGATGTCTGAACATTGAAAGAATACATGATGAACAAAAGCAGGAGATACTTCTAGAAAGGATAAAATAGAACAATTAAGTTATAAGATATTAGTTCTCTCATTTCTCATCTATGATATTCCTAAATGGACAGCACACATTATGGTCTTGAATATGATCGCAAAGATGCAGATTAATCTCTTCTAGTTGAGCTGACTAACCGGAGAACCTCTTTGGCAAAGTTTCCTTGTCTGAATGTCTAAAACACAGAAGATGCTCCTGTTGTCCTAGACAGCAGTGGTTGGTTGGTTGGACTACTTTTTTCAAACATCCACTCTAATCCTCAAGAGTAATCCACCCATGGAAAGGGGAGAGGATGCAGAAAGAGGGAGGGGCAAGAAGAGGGTGAGAGAAGCACTGAGAATCATAAACATTGATATAAAACCTTGAATTAAGTTTCTGGCCTCCATAATCATGTGAGCCAGTTCCTATAATCATTCCTCTATCATGTGTCTAGCTCCCATCTGTCTGTCTTTCCATTTGTATCTATATAAAATCAACCTATTGTTCTATCATCTATCTATCTACCATCTATCTATCTATCTATCTATCTATCTATCTATCTATCTATCATCTATCTGTACAACATCTACCCATGTGTGAATCTTATTGGTATTATTTCCCTGATGTATCGCAGATAATAAAGCATTCTATTCAATTAAAGTAGCAGTTCTTAAATTTAGTTGGTCAAATTGACAGTATAAAGATGATGAAATTTTACCCTAAATTTTTTTTACTTAATCAAGCCAAGATGTGGCCAGATTTTTGGTGCTCTAAAATATCCCTAAATAGTTGTAACCACAGAGATTGATGTCTGTGTTACCCACTAATGACACAATACATTCCCTTTGAAGAATTTTTTAGAGTATAGTTAGTAGAAGAACTGATAAGTGAGTTCTGAATTTTCAGTCCCCTAAAATGTGTGATTTCAAGTTTAATAAGATGAGCTGGAGGAGACCACACATGTTGCTAGCCCACAGTACAAGCACTGACATTCAGCTTACCCAGCTAGGGTTTGACTTTGGTGCTGAGGAAGGTATCAGGCTTACATGCTTGGAAACAATTTTAGAGATTGTGAAATGGTGATTTCAGGAGTCTCCTTCATTAAGTCTGTTGCGTGACTGAAGACCAGGGAGAAAAGCCATGCTTGTAACTGAGTTACCAGCTTTTTCCCCTCCTAGCTGGTGTTACTGATGCCTGAGGGTTGCTTGTCATTTCACTGGTACCTTACCCTCTGTAATCTATCACACCACAAGCCACACAATATAAAAATGTGTTTCCACCTGTAATACACAGGAGACTAAAATGAAGCTGAGAGTGAAGGGTCAGTATAACTAGATTTAAATTCACAATGTTACAGTTTGATTCTTACAGCCAAAATTCTCACAAGTGACTGTCATTGCATTATCTTTTTTCATTTGTTCTTAATCACACACCTTTGCAAAATCTCTTTAAATCTGGTGCAGTTTACATAATTTTAATTACAGTGAACTTGGGCAAACAGCTCATGCCCTGACATAGGCAGAGAAAGCCAGCTCCAGGAGAATAGGAAGTAGTCCTGTTCCCTGACCTCCTATTAATACACATGGGCAAAACAACCTTCATCTTCCCATCTACCACCCCTTCCTACCACTGTTTCTGAGTCCCAGAAATCTATCCACTCAGGCACAGAGCCCCTGTCCCAGAGCAGACCACGCAGCCCAGCCAGAAGACCAGGCAGGCAACTCATACTCCAGAGCAGGACAGTTAAGCCAGCCAGGAAAAAAACAAAAAACAAACAAACAAACAAACAAACAAAAAAACACTTTCCAAGACCCAGTCCCCAACTCAGAAAGGGAATTCCTTCCAGAACCAAAGACCAAGCCAGCCACCAGAGCTCCAGAACCAACCTTGGGCAGAGACTCCCCCTGCTCAACAAGAGGCCACAAAACACGAGACCAAAGATTAAAGAAACCAAGAAACAAAAGAAATCCGTCCAATAAAGAAAAACCTAGGAATTCAGCACCTAAACCTATAATCACTTCAAACTAAGATACCTAAACTGCATCATAAGAACACAAAATAGCAAGGGCAACATGTCAGCTCCACAGCCCAACTACCCTCCACAACAAGCCTTGAACACAGCTGAAGCTAAAGCAAAAGATCTTATAGCCAACTTTATGAAGATAATAATAGCCTTTAATGATGAAATGAATAAATCCCTCAAAGAAATCAATGGAAAGGCAAACTAACAATGGAAGTAAATGAGTAAGCTCATCAAAAAAACCCAGGAGAAAACAAGCAGACAATTAGAAGAAATGAAAAAAAAAATCCCTTAAAGAACATCAAGAAAAAACAAGCAAACAATGGAAGGAAATGAACTGTTCAAAACTTGAATATGGAAATAGAAGTCATAAAGAAAACACATATTGAAGGAATTCTGGAAAGGAAAAACCTAGAAAAGCAAACAGTAACTACAGAGGTGAGGTACAGCAATAGAATACAAGAGATGGAAGAGAGAATCTCCAGAGCTGAGGATACTATGGGAAAAATGGATACATCAGTAAAAGAAAATATCAAATCCAAAAAATTGCTAACACAAAACATCCAGGAAATCTAGGCCATTTCAAAAAACCAAACCTAAGAATAATAGGAATAGAGAAAGGATAAGAATCCCAACTCAAAAGACCAGAAAATATTTTCAATAGTATCATAAAAGAAAAATTTCCAAGCCTACAGAAGGAGATACTTATAAAGATACAAGAAGCATACAGAATGCCAAATGGAACAGAATAGGGAAAAAAGTCTCCAACACTTAGTAATCAAAACACTAACATACAAAACAAAGAAATAATACTAAAAGCTGCAAGAGAAAAACCGCAAATAACAAATAAAGGCAAACTAATTAGAATTATACCGACTTCTCACCGGAGAGTCTAAAAGCCAGAAGGGCATGGACTGATGGGCATGGACTCAACAGGAACACAGATGCCAGTCCAGATTTCACCATAAATGACAAATTCAAATTCAGACAATATCAATCTATAAATCCAGTCGTACAGAGGATACTAGAGGTAAAACTTCAATCCAAGGAGCTTAACTACACTCATGAAAACACAGGAAATAAAAACAAACAAACAAAACTACACACCATCAAAAGATGAACACCAACAGAAAAGACATACGTACATATATGGAAACCAACAATAGCTACAAAATAACAGGACCTAACAATCATTGGTCTTAGATATCTCTCAACATCAATGGACTCAATTCCCCAATAAAAAGACACAGACTAACAGAATGGATGTAAAAAACAGGATTCATCCTTCTGCTGCACACAAGAAACATATTTTAGCATCAAAAATAAACATTACCTCAGAGTAAAGGGTTGGGAAAATTTTTTTCCAAGAAAATAGTCACAATAAATAAGCCAGTATGGCCATTCTAATATCCAAGAAAATATACTTCAAATCAAAATTAATCAAGAGAGAGAGAGAAGGACACTTTATACTCATCAAAGGAAAAATCCCCTAAGATGAGATTTCAATTCTTAACATTCCCCCAACATAAGGGCTCCCACATTTGTAAAAGAAATATTGCTAAAGTTTAAAACACATATAGACATATAAACATTGATAGTGGGAGACTTCAATACCCCACTTTCACCAACTGACACGTCATTCAGACACAAACTAAACAGAGAAATACTAGAGCTAAACAGATACTATAAACCAAATGGACCTATCAGATATCTACAGAACATTTTACCTCCACACAAAAGAATATACTTTCTTTTCACCACCTCACTTAAAATTCTCTAAAATTGGAGAAGTTTACCACATACATGGACACAAAGCAAGTCTTAATAGATTCAAATGGAAATAACTCCCTCCCTGCATCCTATCAGACCACCACAGATTAAAACTGCATTTCAATAACAAGAGTAACAATAGAAGGCCCACAATTTCATGGAAATTGAAAAACTTTCTACTGAATAACAATTTGGTCAAGGAAGAAATAAAGAAAGAAATTAAAGACTTTCTACAATTCAATGAAAAGGAATCCACAACATATCCAAACTTATGGGACACAATTAAAGCTGTGCTAAGGGGAAAATTCATAGCACAAAGTGCCTACTACCAGAAAAAAAAAAAAAAGAATGGGGAGATCATGTTCTGGCAAGTTAACATAACATTTGGAAACCATGGAACAAAAGAAACAAGCATACCCAAGAGCAGTAGACAGTAAGAAATAATCAAACTGGGGGCTGAAATCAATAAAATAGAAACAAACAGAACAATACAAAGAATCAATGAAACAAAGAATTGGTTCTTTGAGAAAATCATCAAGATAGACAAACCGACAAACCCTTACTCTAATTAAAAGACATGGAGAGAATGTCCAAATAAACAAAATCAGAAATGAAAAGGAGGATATAACCACAGACACCAAGGAAATCCAAAGAATCATTAGGTTATACTCGAAAAACCTGAACTCCACAAAATTGGAAAATAAAAAAAGAAATGGATAATTTTTCTTGGTAGATAGCACCTACCAATGTTAAATCAAGATCAGATAAACAATTCAAACAGACCTATATCCCCCAAGAAAATTGAAGAGGTCATTAAAAGCCTCCCAACCAAAGGAAAAATAAAAATAAAAAGGCCAGGACCAGATGGTTTAAGTGCAGAATTCTACCAGACATTTAAAGTAGAGTTAACGGCATTACTCCTCAAATTATTCCACAAAATAGAAGCAAAAGGAACATTGTCAAACTCATTCTATGAGGTCAAAGTCAACCCGATTCCCTAACCAGACATAGATTCAAAGAAAGATAATTACAGACCAATTCCCCTCATGAATATAGATGCAAAATTACTCAATAGAATACTTGCAAATCTAACTCAAGAACACATCAAAAAGATCATCCACCATCGTGGGTCCAGGAAAGCAGACCCTGGTAAAGGAGAGGTTGAGGCACAACCTAACCCTGCATATCTCACCCTGATCAGGAGGAGCAGGAAGGTTCCCCATGATAGCAACCACATAGCAGTTGCCAATATGTCCCAGTGCAGGTAGCATCTGATAAGTTTCTGTTTCTCCACCTACCCTCGAGGTCATGTGGCCTGGTGATTGCTTGTTGGACCATTCGATACCGCAGTTAGACTTCCCATTAAAATGAGCTGTTCTCCAACACAGTCTCAAAGGTGTCTATTCATGTCATATTCATTTGCCACACAGGATCCTCCTTTGGCTTCTGGAGCCTTACCTTACCACACTCCAGATTGGCCTAGTGCATAATAGCCTAATCATGCCAGGATGGAGCTCGGTTAACCTGGTAGACCATGATCAAGTAAGCTTCATCCCAGAGATGAAGGAATGATTCAAACAAAAATCACCCAAGGAAACCACATGATCATCTCACTAGATGCCAAGAAAGCATTTGATAAAATCCAACATGTTTGACAAAATAAAAGTCTTGGGGAGATTAGGAATACAAAGGGCATACCTAAACATAATAAAGCAATTTAAAACAAGCCCACTGTCAACATCATATTAAATGGAGAGAAACTCAAAGCAATTCTCCTAAAATCAAAGACAAGACTGTCCTCTCTCTATATACCTATTCAATATAGTACTTGAAGTTTTAGCCAAGCAATAATACAAACGAAGGAGACCAAGGTGATACAAATTTGAAAGGAAGAAGTCAAAGTGTCCGTATTTGTAGACGATATGATAGTGAATATAAGAAATCCCAAAAATTCTACCAGGGACTTCTACAGCTGATAAACAACTTCAGTGAAGTGGCTGGCTACAAAGTCAACTCGAAAAGGTCAGTAGCCTCCTATATACAAAAGACAAATGGACTGAGAAAGAAATCAGGGAAACAACACCCTTCACAATAACTACAAATACCATAAAATATCATGAGGTGTCTATAACCAAGCAAGTGGAAGGCTTGTTTGACAAAAATTTTAAGTCTTTTAAGAAAGAAATTGAAGAAGGTCTCAGAAGATAGAAGGAGCTCCCTTGCTGCTGGATAGTAGGACCAACATAGTAATATGTGGATTCAATGCCATACCTATTAAAATCCTAATACAAATGTCTACATACCTTTAAAAGACAATATTCAACCTCATATAAAAAAACAAAAACCCTGGATAACTAAAGTGTTTCAGAATAATAAAAGAACTTCTGGAGGTGTTATTATTCCTGACCTCAAGCTGTACCCCAGAGCTACAGTAACAAAAACCACATGGTATTAGCATAAAAATAGACATGTTGATCAATGGAACCAAATCAAAGTTTTGACATAAATCAACAAACTTATGGACACCTGATCTTTGCTAAAGAAGCCAGAAATACACATTAGAAAAAAAGACAGAATCTTGAACAAATGGTACTGGGTAAACTGAATGTCTGCATGTAGAAGATTGCAAATAGACCAATATTTGTCACCCTGTGCAAAACTCAAATCCAAGTTAACATAAAACGAGATACACTGAACCTGACAGAAGAGAAAGTGGGGAATAGCCTTGAATGCATGGGCACAGGAGACAAGCACAAAGATCAACAACTAATAAAGAGGACCTCATGAAAATTTAAATGCTTCTGTAAGGCAAAGACACTGTCAATAAGATGAAACAGCAGCCTACAGAATGGGAAAAGATTTTCATCACCACCACTTCTGATAGAGGGCTAATGTCCAAAATATATAAAGAACTAAAAAAACTAGAAACCAAAAAAACAAAAATCAAATAATCCAACAAAAAATGGGGTAAAGATTTAAACAAAGAATTCTCAAAAGAGAAATCTCAAGAGACTTAAAGAAATGTTTGACATCCTTTGCCATCAGAGAAATCAAATCAAAACTACTCTGAGATTCCATCTTACACCTGTCAGAATGACTAAGATCAATAACACAGTGACAGCTCATGCTGGCTAAGATGTGGAGCAAGGGGAACACTCTTTCATTGCTGGTGAGAGTGCAAACTTGTACAGCCATTATAGAAATCAATATGGAAATTCCTCAGGAAATTGGAATTTGACCTCTCAAGACCCAGCCATTCTACTCCTAGGCATATACCCAATGAGTTTGCATCCTACCAGAAGGACACTCATTCAACTATGTTCACAGCAGCTTTGTTCATAATAGCCAGAAACTGGAAGTACCCTAGATGCCCCTCAACTGAAAAATAGACAAATTGTGGTACATTTACAGAATAAAGTATTATTCAGTTATTAAAAAAACTACTACATGAATTTTGTAGGCAAATGGATAGAACTAGGAAAAAAAAAACATTCTGGGTGAGGTAACCCAGTTCCAGAAAGACAAACATGACATGTACTCATTTATATGTGGATATTAACTGTTAAGCAAAAGACAAAAAGCACAGACCCAGAGAGACTATGCAGCAAGGGAGGCCCCAGTGGGGACACAGGGATATCCTTTGTAAGGGGAAATAGAACAGATGGTGCAGGGGTATGGGGGTAGGATAGGAATGGAAGAGAAGAGAGTAGGTAGGAGCAGAGGGATAGATGGAGAAGATACATGGAAAGATAACAGGAAGTGAAGGACATTGGGCTGGGGATATATGGAGAGATAACTGGAATGAAGGACATTGCCTGTTGGGGGGGTGCTATCTGGAGACCTAGGGCAGTGGAAACTTACTGGAGTCCAAGATAGAGACCATGTAGAAGACCTCTAGCAATGGGGCATGGGAATCATGAACAGGCTACCTCCTGTAACTCACAAGGCTCCCAGTGGAAGGACTGGGATACCACCTCAGTCACAAAACCTTCAACCTATAACCCATCCTTCCTACAAGACCCACTGTCACAACAGAAGGACAGAACCCCATGCCAAAGGAGGGAACCCATGCCTGATTCTGCATGGTAGGTCAGGAATTAGAAACTATATAGTCAGGAGATGATTTCTAATGATATCCTGCTCTACACATAGATATGTACCTAGCCCAATCTTCATCAGAGAGGCTTCCTATGACAGTTGATGGAAACAGATGCAGAGGCCCAGAGTCAAACATTATGAAGAACTCTGGGAACCCAGCAGAAGAGGGGGAGGAGGGCTTTCAGGTATGAGAGGGGTTGAGAACCTCAGGAGAACAATACCCACAGAGTTAATGGACCAGCACTCTTGGGTCCCACAGAGCCTGAAGTGGCAGTCATAGAACTTGGAGGGTCTCCTAGATATGTCATGTGATTGTCAGGCTTGGTGTTCTTGCATATATCCTCCGAGCTAGAGTGAATGTGGGGCTGATGCTTTTGTCTGCCCTTGGGACCCTTTTCCTCCTCCTGGGTTGCTTAGTCCACCCTCGATGTAGGGATTAGTGCCCGGCATTGTTCCATCTTATTGTGCCCTGTTTGAGCAGTAGCCCTGGGAGGACTGCTCTCTTCTCTGGGAAGAAGCAGGGTGGGGATGAGTGGGTGGAGTGGAGCCTGTTGCTTAAGAGGAGAGGGGAGATGGGCAGAGCTGGGAGCAGTGGAGGGAGGGGAGGAGAGTTGTTGAGATGTGTTATAGGAGAAAACAAAAATAAACAGATAATATAAAAAATGAATTACAGCATACTAGAGGCAGAGTCAGGAAGTCTGGTCTATGTAGCAAGTTCCAGGTCAGCCACAGGTAGTCTGAATCAAATCAACAAGATAACAATCATGTGACCTGCCCAACTCTTATTCAGGATTCTCCTCTGTGTTGCTTTCTGTTTCTTCTCTTAATCTGTATTCACTTGCTCCTGAGTGACTTTTATCATTGCTTTTCATTAATTTATAGTTTGTGATTAATTTTGATTGATACACATGAAATGTCTTGCATACTAGGATTCAAGTCTTTTACTTAGGTATAGTTTTAATTTGTCTTTTTTTTGTCAATTTTTCTTTTTTCTTTTTGACACGGTCTCAGAGTCTCACAGCTAGGTAGTCTTAGCTGATCTAAAACTCACAGATAGCCTCCTGATTCTGTTTTTGGAGTACTCTGATATACACTACCACATGCTTGTATCATATGGACTATAAAATTCTGATAACAAAGCAATGGGACTTGATGCAGAATATATGGATTTGGGGAGCAAGTTACAAATCTGGGTCCTGAATCTTGTTTTTGTTATTCCTCGACACTGAGAGATTTATTTATATATCTACAAAATAAAACTAAGAATATAGAAATTTCAAGGTCATCGACAAGAACTACACACACACACACACACACACACACACATGCACCTATGTCTATATTCACCTGTGTGTACAGTGTTTGGAGCACACATTAGTGGCTGCTACCTACAGCTTGCCAGCTCTGAGCAGAGGCAAACTTGATGACTGATGTGACAGGCTCCTGAGAACAAGTCTTTTCAATTACCTACCAAACATACTCTCACAGTTATGCAAAGTCAAGTGCGCTTTCACTAACAAGGACAGAGCTGGCAAGGAAGCGTGGTAGAGCTGCTAGGATGTGCACTTGCCCATGGCCCCACATGAGTTTTCTAGTGGCAATGAAAAAGTAACCTACTGCAGCTTTTAATATCAGACACATGGTTTTGCTTCTTCCGTTGGAGATCAGACAGTTAAAAATCTTAAACTATATATAGCTGATCTATTTGTTTCATTTACAACACTTCAATTTAGGGAAAAAAATGGATATTTGTTAAAGTAAAGGTTACAAAATAGCTTAAGGTGGGTTCTTAACTTCCTTGAGTTTGTAATCTCAATAGGAAAGCAAGATATACAGGTTAAGGAGTTTAGCCATCGCTACAGGATGGTATGGATTACTAGCTGATGATTGACGTGGGAAAGTAGAGAAAAACTCTTTGGAGAAATAGATAAATGTGAGCTTGAGTTATCCGAAAAGTTTTAGCTGCAGTCACGTGACTTGAGCTGGTTCTTGAGATTTCTATTTTAAGGGATAGAAGGTACCTTCTGATATCAAATTATTTGAACTATGATTTCTAATCACATAGGGATTCATTAAATTATATTTCACTTGTTCTAATTTTTCTTATAGATGCAGAGTCATTCATTTTTGATGCCCAGTTTTCAGGCTGTGATATCAAAGGGGAGATATTTGAAGAATGTTCTCGTGCTCTCTTGCCAGGCACCTTCCTCTCACCCACGTGCCATGCAGCTTCTCATTTATAAAATTTCACGAATACACAGGCAACTTAGCGGTCACAAGGTACAAAAATTCCTTCAATTTAAATTATCTTTACACTGAGAACTAAACTTTAAAATGCCTTAATGAAGAAAAACCCACATGACTGCCCAGTCTATTCCAAGGTGCTGTCTGCCTTCAAATGCCCTCTTCCCATTTACATATGTAATTCTTCCCTGGCAGAAACAGGAGATTTTTGCTGGAGGAAGGATATAGTGAAAGACTTTTGTAAAGCACACTTCTGTCTCTGAAGATTTAAAGTTAAAAATTAATGTCATAAGGGGAACTGAGTCTGACTGAAATTAAAATGAATATCAGATATTTCTTGAGGGATCTTATGAAACAATACCAGTGGGGTAATTAGGACCTTAATATAGACATACACATATACACACCTTTATGGATGAAACTATATGGGGATCACCGAAGCTGAGTAACCTCTCAAACCCATCTATCATGATTGTCTTTCATTTTAAATGCATTTGGTTCTCCACTACTGTGCCCAGGGAATGCACACTGTGTGTCACAGAACTGAAATTAAATCTCTTTTCTCATAGTTGAATGCCTTCTGTTCAATCCAGTCTGAATCTGGACACCCAGGCAAGATTGAAGAGAGACTGGAGTTAAATATTAAATCCTATTTAAAAATTTTTAGTTCAGACTGAGAGTAGTTAGCATCTGTCCCAGTCAGAAGACACACAATAGGAAGAATGCACAGCAGAGCTGAGACTCATATGCGCTTATGGGGTGGTACAGAGGCATTGGAGGACTTCTGAAAGACAGGAAGTTAATGGGATTCTGTTTATATTAGTTTCCTAGGGCTGCCACAACCAATTACCACACACTCGGTGACTTTAAACAGCTGAAATGAATCCCACACAGTTCTGGAGGCCAGATGTCCAAAACAAAGGTGTTGGCAGGGATGTGTTCCTTTCTTGGGCCACAGGGAGAGTCCTTCCTTGCTTCCTCCAGGTCCTGGAGGCTGCAGGTGTATGTTGGCTTCTGGATGAATGATTCTGACATCTGCAAGCAACTTCACATGGAACCAGGTTTCTTACCTTATTTGACTGCTTCTGAAATCACCCTTCCCTTTTCCTTACAAACATCCGAGCTCTCAGAGTTACGGTCCTAAATTCAAGATAGTCTCCTTCTGAGATCTATCACTGAACTACATCTATAAAGACCTTATTTACTAAGGGGGTTATATTTATAGTTGCCAGGGTTTAAGAGCTGACCTTTCCTTCTTTTGGCCTTTCCAGGTATCCATTACACTATGATAAGAATAAAACAGATCCTGGCATGGTACCTATCCCATTAAGACTAACACATATCTGTCAGTATCAGCAGAGTTGAGAGTTCAAGGTAGGCCTAGGCCATACGAGACCATGGGTGTCTCAAAAACAAAACAATCAAAAATAAAGAAATAAAATATATCAATTGTCCAACATTTCTCTAAGAGGAAACAGAAGGGTAAAGCTGGAGACTGCTTCAATGATGGGTATGACAGGGCACATCTGCAGTCCCAGGACTCTGGAGATAGAAACAGGAGGATAGAGCCAGTACAGTCTCCACAATATACTTGAAACCATCAATAGAGCAAGACTCGGAAATGAAACAGCAACGAAGGAAATGAGTGAAGACTGATGAATAGCTATGCCCATCTTCACCCTCCCCAGGCTACTTTTGGCAATAGGAACTACAACTCTTATTATTCTTGCTAGGCTAGACCAAGAAGTGACATGAACGTTAATTCTGAAAAGGGACAGTCTTTTGAGTTTCTTGAATTCATGGCCTTAGGAAGATTCTCAGATGCTTCCTTTCTGTGTAGAGATGCTGGTTTGGTCGCAGAGATCAGAGTCTGCCTTGCTCCTAGGGAGGAGGATCTGCTCTAGATAAATACCAGAAACAGATTCGTATGAGCCGTGTGTGTTCAACAACCACATCCTTACATTCAATAAGCAAAAGAGGATAGAGCACCCTCAGACATAGCAGGAAAGCCAACACTGTGGAAGAGAGTAAGCAAAAAATATATTCTGATCATTCATAATAGTTACAGTAATTCATGATATATTTATATAGCAAGCACTGTGTTCTGAATACTGAATGGAACTATTAAGGTTAACATAAAACAAACAAACAACAAACCAATTCACAACCTCCAGAAAGATCAAAATCTTTCACCTCAGGTTTCTCCACCTGTGAATTCGGTTTCAGTGTTAGAGCATTAGATGGATTGACAGACGAAAGCTCTTAGAAAAACTGATAGTGTGTCTTTTGTAAAAGAATGAACTCGGGGTTTGACGAAACTTATTTCCTTGTAAAATGATTCTCCTGTTGTTTTTATCACCTGAAGTCCAACGAGGAGATAAGTGAGTGCTGGCGCTTTCAACAAGAGAATTATGTTATAAACAATGGTGGAGCAAGAAAAGGAAACAAGTTTAAGGTGTAACAGGAGAAGCAAAATGTGTACTAGGCAACCAAGAAGAACGGAGATGGAAGGCTGGCTTACAGTGTCTGAGTTGCAGATGTTGGTGGTACAAGAACACTCTTTGGAGGTGCTGCAGGTGCACAAAGAGATGACATGACAAATGTGTGGTGTCCTCAAGGGGAGAGCTGTGGGAGTGGGTGGAAATGCTGCTCTGGATTGCAAGACTGTAGAAGGAAGCGTACCTCTGAATACGAGGCAGAGATTAACACCAAGGTCTGCACACCTGCCCTGGGTACATGCTGCAACTGGAGCCAGCTGGAAAGTCTCTTTTCCTGCAATGTCACGCCAGCGCCCTCTACCGGGAATGCATAACACTGCAGAGTTAAGCAGAAACTCTTAAAGGAATCTTTCCCAAGTTCAAGAACAGATCCTAAAGAAAGAATCAGAAGTCAAGAGTAGAAAACTGATAACAAAGTATAAAAAGTCATATGTAAAACTATATTTTCGTGGCTAATCATCTGTCTCTGTCTCATGGAGTATTCAATGAAAAAATTAGCAAATGATTCTCACTGTTTTACTTTGTCATAGTTGGACTATTGGCATGCTAGTTAATCCTCAGCTTAGGGCCAGGAATCCACAGAAGCAGGCTAACTAAAATAGCCTATAAAATGCTCACTATAAAATTTTGAGTTAAGTACTAATGTTATTCATATCTGAGGAAAGTACGAAGCACGTAATCCATTGACTCTGAGTTTTGATTACACCAATAGAATAGCCACGCTCTTTACAGATATGTTGGGAGAGGAATGGTCATCTTCTTCACTGAGTATGATGATAATTTTCAGAAAATTCCTCCTGCATAAACAATCCTTTCAAACTCAAACACTGGGCAGCCGGCAGTTACTGCAAAAATGAATCACGCCGACCTCATCAAAACTGATTGTAGTTTCTCTTACTTAGAATAGCGAAAAAAGTCAGCATTGATTATTTCTACCTTATCAGTGTAACGAGATGGTTATTGATACCAGTTCCTTCTAAGATAGGTGTTGCGGGTTGCTTCCTTGTTTTGGCTTGGAAGAGCCATTGGGGTAGAAAAGTCCATCTTTGCAGCAGAAGAGAACAAAATTCTTACTTTGCTCATTGCACTTATCTGATCTAGAACTCTTTTATTTTTAACTTTAATATATGATAAACATATCAGGGAGCTATAGGTAGGTAGGTTTTGTTTCGATCTTTGTGTCATAGGCTGATATGACATATTTAAGGACATTCTAAGAGTAAGAATTGATGGGGTAAAGAAACTCCTTTCAATGACTTTTGTTCTAAAAGGAATACAATCTTCTCTTGTGCCTCAGGAATCCTTCCACGTGTACTAGAGCATTTTCTAGTGTCCCCTAAGTGCCTTCTCTGCAGCAGCTGGCATCATGGATATTGTCTCTTCTCTGAAGGAAGCCAGGACTCAGATTTTAGGAATATAGCAAAATTTTTCACTAAAAGGTGACTTCACTTAAGGAAGAACATGCTAGAAAAATTAGCCTCCTGGTATAGGAAATATTTTTGAAAATTATGTTTTAATATAGTTTAATATGTTTAACATATGTTTTGCTATTTTTAGAATACATGATTACTGTCCAACATCTCAATCAATAAGATCGAACAGTTTTTCAGTAACATTATTTAAAACTCAATGAAATGGATTTATATACCAATATTTTATGTTGCCAAGAACACATTGTTTCATACATATTTCATACATAAAGCTGTATAACAAAGTTTTGAAACAATGGGTGTTTCAAAATGAATGTTCCATATTTGAATTTGAAATGATGTCTCGTGTTTATACTTAAAATTCGGATTTACCTCATACTTTGAGAAAGTTGTATGACTAAAAAGACCTAAATACATACTGGCACCCAACGAATCTTATTACTCTCTCTGGCTAGCATCTTTGTTTCTCTTGGTAGTTCCTGATTGTGTGACTATATTCAAGTTTCTGTAGCTCTATATGAAATGCAAAAAAAAAAAAAAATACCACATTTCCAAGATTAGTGTGAAGATTGACCTGCAGTCATAGTGGCAGGGATTCATAAACTCTGCCACCTGCATTTTTAGAAGTGGACAAAATTCAACTCCTCCCAAATTACACATGCTGTAACTGACTGTATTGTCCCCATGGGGTGTTTTGGACTAGCGATGCGTCTAGTCTATGTTGAATAAAAGATAGTTCTGAGTGTTTTTAGAAAGAGATTGTGGCTTGGAATCAGAGGAACACAGTGGTAGAGGAGTCTCTAGGCAGCTATGTGGCTTTTTGACTACATACTGATGGAGACGTTAGTTTCCATATTAGCAAGAGTGAGGTAATACTGGAATCCAGCAAGTTTCATGGCTGTTGTGTCCAGCAGAATGAAGAGAAGAGTCTCCACAGAGTCGTTCTCTGACCCACCACTTAACACACTGTGCCACAAGCACCACCTACTCAAAAAATTAAATTAAAAAGGAGTATGTCTAAAATTGACACATTTCAGTTTAGATTTTTCTGAAAATTTAGTGTATCCTGCTATGTAGAAGAAACATGGTTCTTCTGTATCCAGTTCACTATTTAATTTCTTCTTGATTTTCTTTAAAAAGTCTTTTTATGATTTAAACAGTATTACTTAATTAAAAGTTGATTATATCAAACACGTGAAAGAAATCTTTCATCTTAGGTAAAATAATTTTCATTTAGTTGGATCACTGAACAATATTTGCAAAAAGCTTTTAAGTTGAATTTTCTTCATTATGTGTTAGTGAAATGTTTACTTAGGGAAAGCAAACTAAATTCTGCTTGCATAAATAAGTTATTTTTAACACCTAAGTCAGTAAACTATAAACCAAAGTGCCCTTTGGAATCACAATTGTCTAGATCAAAATAATTTTACAAGTGTGTTAGTCCATAATTCATAATGACCTGTGCTAATACTTTAAGTCTTAGAATTATTGTCAAATTATACTTCAACTTCCTTACACAGCATCAGAAAACACATGTAGCAGTACAAAATCGCAGGGCTTATAATGTGTCTTATGATTATCATTTTTGTTTTCAATTCATAGTCTAACTCTGAATTTTCTTTTTTTCAAGTAAGGCATACAGGAAGCATGTATTAAACATCATCTTTCTTTATACATTTAATGGAAATTATTCCAGAGTATTGTTCCACACAATCACTAGTGACCAGAAATCTAGAGTCAGTTCAGCAATGGTTGAAGTAGCGACCAATTTATTATCTGAAATGAGGAACAGTATTAAATTGGAAATTGCAGGCTGAAATACATTGCATTTGTACATAGAGAGAGATGACAGGAAGAGAATAACACAGTGTAAAAGCTTGTGTTTCATAGGGAGCCAGGCTTCTGATAGCTCCCTGTTTTATCAGTTCATAATCAAAGCAAGCAATATGAATCCATTTTTGAGGCAATGAAATGTCTTAAATTCTTTAAAAAGAGAAGGCCGATTCCTTGCAGATGTCAGTTGTATTAAAATTCTGGGGACTTGGCATGCTGTAATCAGAGCAAACTAGACTTATAAATCAGGACCTAGTTTGGCTTTGTCTCAGCTCTGTTGACTGTGTGCCTCCGCCAGTGTATAGGGGCTTCTGTCGACTTCTGCTATTATCAAGTCCCATATTTGATGACGAGTGATGTTCTTTGGTAAGAACAAAACATCCTAAAACGAACTAAAGATTCTGGGTATTCATGAACCCTTATTTGAGTGTCACACTATGCAATAGTTGTGTCACAAGTAAAATGATACGTGAGTGCATCTGCAAAGATGGGTGCCAGGGACACAGGCATTCCTTTAGGGAAATAAGATAATATGGAACAGTGTTCCAATCAAGTGTTCCAATCAAGTCCCTCACTCACACTAAGCCTTGGTTCTTTTCTTTGCAAATGGATTAATAATAGTACCTATAAAACACTTCTGGGCAAATCTTGGCCAACCCTTATGAGACAATTAGAACTTGCAGGATCTCCAGAGAAAACAGAGCAGTCACTTCCTAACACCGAGTCTAGCTCCATTCTTTGCTTACTGGTGAATCTGGAGCAAGTTACTTAATCTCTCTGAGCTCTTATACTCTCACCAGTAAGAAAAAATAATATTACAAGTAAGGCCATGTTCACAGATTTATTATGATAACTAAAAAGCTTAATGTTTATAGAGTACTCAGCACTGGCCTATCTCTTAGTGCCAGCAAACATTATCTAATTAAATAACAGTGCCATCAGCACAAAAAAAGATGTTAAAATCATTATTATTTCTATAATTCAAAAAATGAAAGTTTTGGGAAAACTAATACCTTGTTAAGGTACTGTAGCGTTTAGAAAACCGAACAAAATATTGTAACAAACTAAGCTATTCTGTCAGCACAAAAGTATTTAAACATATTAAGGCAGAAAAATCTCTATCATGTGTTCATGACACAAAATTATACTCCGATGCTGACCTATGCTAAAACTACCTGTGGATCCTTCACTTGAGGTTTGAAGCATGTATGCTTTCTGACATGGGATATTCCACTCTATAAACCCGGGGATGGGGGGGCTGGCTGTCCAACAGGAATACTTACTCTTTTTTCATAGCATTTGAACATGACTCCTAATAATTCTTTCCCAAGATCCCCAGGGACAGACACAATATTTATTGTATTTGTAATAATTCTTACTAGTAATGTGAATGCTTCTTTTTCAACTGTTTGACTACTTCCCTTCATTGCCAGAGTTTTAATTAGTTGGACTGAATTGAATGTCAGAAACCTACGATATAAGGTTGATATTGCTGCCACAAAAATTTACTAAAAACGCGATTACTTAAAAATTTAGCCAATGTAATACCTTCTTGTTTTGTAGGTTACAAACTTGACACATAGTGCTCGCTGGTCTAAAATCTAGACACCAAGCGATGTGTGATACCCAGCAAGCTCTGGGAAAACTCAGTCCCTGTATCATTCCAGCTTACTGTGGTCTCCCTATGACCCTGGAGACAGGATTCCTGTCCAGTCCCTGAAGTCCTATGTCTCACACATTTTCCTCTGGTACTGGCCTTTCCCTTCTACTTTTAATGAACTTTGTGGATGTATTAAGCCCCCACACAGCTGGAATCCACTTACTACTGATGACTATCAGACCATTCATGGAGCTAACAACTCTCTTTGGAGGGAGGGCCTATTCATAGTTTCTAGAACTAGGACACTGATCTGGGGAAGGAGATTACTCCATTTCTCATGGCCAGAAATCGCAATCACACTAAGAGATCTTGTCTAAATCATTACAAGATCACTCACACAGATAAAGTAATACATAAAATTGACTTAAAATGATGGTTAGTTTACAATCCAGCAATGCAAAAAAGATTATCACACTGTGGAGTAACTTTGGCCTTAGGAAACTCAAAGCTCTAGGAATGGTATTGTGAGGGTTGGTTTTCATGTAGCATTTGAAGGCAATGTCAGTGTAGAATACAGAATGTGACCAAAGACTTCTGTATCACATCAAATAAGAAAACAGCCAAATATCAAAATGTTATCAAGTGCTGTGACTACAGTCTTCACAGGTGGCATCGAAGACTCCCGCAAGGACTTGCTAATGTACCAAATATTAAAGATCATTCAAGGGGAACTTTAATATTGCACTCAGTATTTGTTATGCATTATAATATTCTGGGCTGTCTAGAAAATATATTATGGTTTAATTTCTGCTTAAAAGACAAATGCCTTTTAGAAAATAGAGTCTGAACCACATAGAATGAATGTGGCAAATGGTAATTGCTTAGGTATTATTTAAACATTTGCATTTTGGGGTATTATCAACACAACTGAAAAATAAATTCTGACTTTGTAAGTCTAGGAGATGGAGAACATTAGGGCATTTATGGATTTTATTTAGGCCATTACTGTACCAGACTAATAGCAGCCAGACAATCACAAAAAAATCATGGAAAAGATTCAAAGCTTTTAGGTTCAATCCGTCTGTTTGTTAATGGCCAGACTAGCTTATAATGCATTAGTCTCTTTAGAGTCATAATCAATACTTTTGGAACTTTTAGCTTCACGAGCCATGATGCAACAAGCTGCCTCTACCATTTTCTACATGCCATTGTTTTATTCAAACAACCAACCATTATCGCTGATTCCTTCAGGCTAGCAAACAACAGCAACACTGAAAACATGCGAGCAAACAAAATAAAACCAGAGATAAAGAAAGGGTTTGAGGAACTGGAACCAGTGTGTGCATATATATTTAAGATATATACATATATATATATATATATATATATATATATATATATATATATATATAAAATCAGGAATGAAAAACATTCACTTAAGTGTCTTTAGTATCTGATTTTTTGCTAGACTTACCACTGAACAGAGAGAAAAACTCCAGTTGTATAATGTATTATGTAGGAGTCTGATGAGAGAGTAGAGACTCACATGCCTCTGACAGACATAGGCAAAGCCTCTGCTCACAGCAAACACTGGATGTTGTGGATTCTGTTTACTAGAAATATAAAATTTAGTATCTCACAAAGGACTTCTGACCAACAAACCCCCGGAGGGCATCTCCGTGTCCCAAACCATATCCCATTTAAGATCTGCTCTCTTTTCAATTTCAAACAAAGCACCTCTGACCTCTTTAAAGAAAGGGATTTTTAAATATGAAATCACTTTTAATAATGTACTCATAAAAATATTACAAAGTGAGTTTAACATCTTCATGGTCAACGTGGGTGTGGGGCTTGATCTCTGTACTTCTAGTGGTTATTGCATGACCACAGGTCAATGTTGCTGGACCCCAGAAGTTAACTTGGGCCAGTGTTTTTACACAGTCAGTAACCAGACTACAGTGTGGCTGACATCTAGTATCTTGCCCCTGATTCATGGAATCTAAAATATGACCAAGATCTAGACTCCATATGTTTTTCCCTCACCAAGGTTAAAACTTATTTCTTTGAGATTCCAACGTGGAATGAAGACCAGCAATTCTCTAGGAGCCCTCCAAGACTCCAGCACCATATCAGGGCTGCTGAGACACCCAGTCTCACTGACTGAGTAATTACTGGCTTCCTGTAGAGCTGACAGCCATGGTCGGATTACTAGCCCATAAAATCATTCTAACTAATAAGTCGTCTATGTGTGTGCATGAGTGTATTCACTCCATCAGTTCTATTCTTTTATAGAACCCTGACTAATGCAACGAGATCACCAATAAGCCTAGGATACTTTCAAGAGGCAAAACCTAAGGATTTATGAGATAGAAGTATAGAATCAACATAAAATCAAATGGAATAGGCAAAATAATAAGCTTTTAAACAATGAGAAATATCATTATAAAAAAACACCATTTTCTGTAAATGAGGTCTTTTTACATATTTTTTTAAGTAACTAAGTTCAGTGGTGGGGAATGAGAGGAAGCTGGTAAGTGATTCATCTTGTGATGTCACACACCTCTCAAAGATGTCCTCCCCATAGGTAAATTTCTAGATGCATACAGCGATGTTACATTAGTGAACCCAAGTGTGTCAGTGACACCACTTTAACTAACTCTGAAATGAATGGTAGCGTTAAAGAAAAATGTATCTCTCATATTATGACAATAAAATATCATAATAGCTACTATTATCATAATTAAGATGTTAATTTACTTTTGAAAATCAGATACAATCTTCAATCTTACTTTGCCTTCGATAAGATGCTAAACATTCCATAACTGTTAAAAACAGACTAGTATCTGCTATTAAGCATTAGATCTTAATGATATAGTGTATTTTCATACTTTCTTTGCACAAAGTGGAAATACATTAAGTCATTCTCAATGTAAATGTATTCCATACACCCTAAATTAAAAAGAGAACCATGTTTAATTAACAGTAAAAATCGGACTTTTAAAAATGGTTCTTGCTAGCTCTTTTTACATGTAACCATCTACTGATTTTCTTTTAAAAACTATTAGATATATGTTTAGGTAGAAAACTCCAAACTAAAATTATTTTCTCCCAGGGAGGGTGCTTTCTTGTAAACAGTACTCAATATAATGTAACATGACATTACTTTATTTTACACAAGAAACCTACATGGACATATCAATTCTAAAAAGCTACAAGATACTTTAGACTTCATAGATAAAACACATAATGAGACATATGGCAAACTGCTTAATATTCCTTTCAATATTACTAGCTACATGCCAGATGTAAGAATTCAAGAAAGAAACAGAAAAACAATATTGACCAGTGCCTGCTCATCACCAGACTGAAGTGGGGGGATTTGTATTTGATGATCTTGCGAAGAAAAGTGTTTGCCAATGAATTGGTCATCAGCAAGCTCTCACACTTGAGTCACTTTGTAGCAAATCCCACACTCAGTTGAAAGACAGGATGGCCCACCATGCAAGCTATAGCTTCCGTTTGCACAAAGGATCTGGAGTTTATTGTTTAAAACAGGAACTTAGGGCAGAGTTTATCAGGCTAAAGGCTCCTAGTTTATCAGACTCACAGTCAGCACAGCAAGTCAGGAAGGGCCACACACGGGGGATGTGACAGAAGAGACAGGAATCAAGAAGAGTGCAGCCCACAGCTTTCTTTAGAACTCCATTTTCTTAGAAAGCGGGACTGGTGAGCAGTTTACAATTGGCTAGTTGAAATCCACCTAAACTGTAGGAAAGTCTTGCTTTCTTGTACCGAACCTGGCATGAGTCAGGAAGAGAGTCATATCTGGCTCAGATTCATCTGTTCGCTCATTGAAAGCATCCTCCCGTCTGCCTTAGTAAAATCCGTAAAAATTGATAGAATCAGGGTTGGTATGAGGGTATTGTCTCTATTCCCAGCTAGGAAAGTTGTGAGATATGTGTAAAATTTATAAAAGTGTATTACGACAACCCCCACTACAAAGGGCCTCTGGGGGTGGCCATTGAAGCTGCCGGGTGATAGACTGTTTCTAATATGCACATTTTCTGCATTCCTATGGTATTGCATTGAACTTCTTCAGTGTTAATTCAAAACTACCTTGAGTTTCTTTAGGAATGCTACTTACTTTGTCACTTTCCTCATTATTCATTTTCAGAAATGAAATTTTCATTTCTGGGCATTTTCAGTTGCCCAGGACAGGCTCTGAGAGTGGACGTTGGTCTTTCCGTGCGAAGCAGGAGCTGAAGGCAGAAGTCCCCATTCTTTTGAAAAAAATGTCCAATGGACCAAAACATCACTGCTACAAACATACCTTTTGAAGTTAATCTCCTGCTGCTCATACATGGAAAACACTTTCTAGAAATCAGATGCTCCAGACAGGGAACCTGCACACTGACTTCAGAGCACCTAGATCACAGGCAGCCCAGAGAGGCTCTGGATGGTCTCAGTGTGTCCCCTCCTTCATGTGGTGGAAAGGAATCAATATTTATTTGGACATCTGTTTTATCTATTTTTCTATTACTCTACTGATAAACAATAGCAATCCTACACTGTGATATAAGAGTCGGCAACAGTATTTTTTTGCTTTATAAATTTTGAGTTGTTGATCTTACAGAGAAATGTACAACAGCAGCAGCCAAAACTTTAGGAAGAGAATTGCATATCCATCATACTCCAAGTCCGTACTAATTAGGAGCTACTTGAACAACTTGGTTTCATTTTTAAAGTATTCATGTAAGCAAATTAACCTAAGTTGAGAAAAGATCCTTATTGAATCTATAAATAATATAGCCTTTATATTACCTATGAGAGTAAGTGTAGGCTCACATACTGCTATTTTACCTTTGTGTTGGTTTCAAGGTGGATTACAAAGCAGCCCGTTCTGAAATAAAACACCTAATCTGCCTTTTGGTCTTATATTGAAAGTTATAGACACTGGCTTTAAGGAAAGGAGGGTACGTGGGGCAATCATCGTAAGTTATATATGGAATTATCCGTTTGGTCATGTAAAAGAAGACCTTTGACTAGTGGAAAGAATTGTTCTTGCCCAAATTATGGAAATTTCCAGCACTCACTGGGCTCTCTCTCCCTTTCCCTTCTGTGTGTGTGTGTGTGTATGCATGTGTGGGTGAGTGTGTGTGTGTGTATGTGTATGTGTTTGTGTGCATGTGTGGGTGAGTGTGTATGTGTGTGTGTGAGAGAGAGAGAGAGAGAAAGAGCATGTGTGTGTGTGTGTGTGTGTGTGCATGTGTGGGTGAGTGTGTGTATGTGTGTGTGTGTGTATGTGTGAGAGAGAGAGAGAGCATGTGTGTGTGTGTGTGTGTGTGCGCATGTGTGGGTGAGTGAGAGTGTTTGTGTGTGTGGGTGAGTGAGTGTGTGTGAGTGACTGTGTGCATGTGAGTGTGTGTTTGAGTCTGTGAGTGAGTGTCACATGAATGTGAGTGTGCGCATGCATGTGTGATTGTGTGTGTGAAAGCATGTGCATGTGAGTGAGTGTGTGTTTGAGTGTGTGTGTTGTCACATGTATGTGAATGTGTGCACTTGTGTGAGTGTGAGAATGAGTGCATATGATTGAGTATGTGTGTATGTGTGTGCTTATGTGTGAGTGTGTGTGCACATGTGTGTATGAACATGTGTGAGTGTGTGTGTGTGTGTGTGTGTGCGCGCACGCGTGTATGCTAGAAGGTAGGTATAGCACTAGCAGACAACAGAAGAACCCCTGGAATTATAGGGGCTGGCGTTACAGAGTGTACAAGCAGCATAATGTTGGTGATGGGACCTGAACTCAGGTCCTCTTAACTGCCGACCCATCTCTCTAGCCCCCAGTTACCTGCTTCTTGGTGCTGATGCAGGTGTTGATCTGTTTTCTTAGATAACAAACTTTTCATACTGATCATGATCCTCCTTCTCTGGTTCTGAAGTATAGGCCTATATTCTCCTTCTGTTCTACTCTGTCAGTATAAAGGCTGTTTTGTGCTATAGCAGAGACCATGCCAGGCCCTGGGCCTCTGGCTTGTCTCCTCTGAGGGCAGAAAAGTCATTAAGATGCCAGGTGACAGGTGACGCATTCATTCTCTAGATAACCCTCAAATGCTTATGTGGATGGTTCTGAAGCTTTCCAGAGCAGGTGCCTTCTGAGCTGATTTACAATCGCTCCTGGAAGTTCAGCACTCAGGAACCGTGACTTACGCATCTGTTTATCAGCATCCATGGCCATGGTCCTCATCCCTGACACAGTAGGTGCCTATTAGTGTTTGAGCTGATGTGGAGTAAATATGGAGTTGTGACAACAGTACACAGATTATGTTTAGGCTGAAGGCGATGAAGAATTTTAAAAAGGGTTTGAAAATATGTGAGCAACTCTAAAACCATCCTACACAGTGTCCTCCTTGCCTTGAAGTATAGATAGGTTTCCTGTACAAGGAAGATTCATCTGATTGGCTCTCGCTAGTGCCCAAGTGGGTTTCATATGCTGACTTTGATCTTGTAAGCTGGTATGATGCTTTGACTCCAAACTTGTTACTGAAGAACTGAGAGTCAAACTTGAAACCAGATGCTAACAAAATTATGCTTTTTGAGAATCTGCGAAAATTTATTCCCAATGAATAATAGAGATAGAGTGAGAGAATTAATACTGTATTCATATTCCTATTGCAAAAAACAAAAAAACTACATATGAAGCCTCTCAAAATGACGTGTAAGAGTCTCATATCCCCTGTGATCCTCAGGTTACTCACAGATACATGCAATGTGACAGACGCAAAATAAAGAGACATACAGAATACGTCTCCCTGTTTATTGACAGTCACTGTAAGAGTGAAACTTCCTCCCTCTCTCTGTCTTCTCCTTCTTCCTTATTTTTAATGTACCCTTCTAACTGTTTATGGAATAATATTCTTCAATCATCACTTTCATAGTACACTGTGTACATTATCTCAGCACAGGCAAAAGAACAGACACTGTAGAACAATAAGGCAGGTGACACTTCAGGTCCACAGCATAAGTTAACCAAAATTTAGCAAGCCTACAAGTATATTAAAAAAACATGAACAGCAAATCATAGTACACATCTAATTGACCCACAGACTGGTGATATCTTCCTAAAAATTTAGTCATAGAAAGAAGCGGAGGAGTCATTGCTAAGTCATCCTCTTGGACTTCAGCAGTGCTAGCCTGCTGAAGTGAAGAATGAGTCACAGTCATTCTTAGTATCCATGCTGGTTCTCTTCTTGTCTCTATCACCTTTTATTCTGTCAGCTCATTGAAGATATAAATGCTGTAATTTGGTCTTTATATTTTGCTTGTCACATGTTGGGCATTTATAAATATGGCCTCTGTGCATTGGAGAGATGGCTCTGTGGTTAAGAGCACTGACTGTTCTTCCAGAGGTCCTGATTCAATTCCCAGCAACCACATGGTGGCTCACAACCATCTATAATGGGATCTGATGCCCTCTTCTGGCAGAGAGGTGTGCATGCAGATAGAGCATTCACATAAATAAAAATAAATACATCTTAAAAAAAAAAAAAACCAGGCAGTAGTGGTGCACGCCTTTAATCCCAGCACTTGTGAGGCAGAGGCAGGTGGATCTCTGTGAGGCCAGCCTGTTATACAGAGTGAGTTCTAGGACAGCCAGCATTACAACAGAGAAGTACTATCTCAGAAGTAAAACAAAAAAACAAAACCAAAAACCAACAAACAAATGTCCTCAGTTACTGTTTGTAAGAATTACAACTTAATAAAATAACATCTCCACAAATATAAAAGTGACACTTGCAGCTCAAGATGACACTAGTATTCTAGTAGATCAAAATATGTTTCTAACACTCCCATGTGTTCAGACATCGTAATTATGAATGAACTGTTTGTGAATATCTGCTCTCACTTTGGATATAAGTGATAAGATTAAAACAACATAATGCTGATTCTGCCATTAATATCTGGTCACACATATCCACACTGTTGCTTTGGTCAGTAGTTTGGATGGAGAGTCATTATAGTTTTCGTAGTATACTTGAAAAATGAGCATGAGATAAAGTACCAAAATTTCAGTACCAATAACTCCTTTAGAGTAGAAGATTCAAATGAACAAGACACAGAAAATAAGGGGAAATAAACATACTTATCGAAGAAAAAATCCAACAAAATTACCAAAAACCAGAAAGCCACATCACAGGGTGATAATTTTTATTTTAATGTTATTCAATATCTTCTTTGCTTGCATATAAAATATATGCCAACTTAGAGATATTGTAGGCATTTTCTCTTACACTTAGATTCATTATATTTTATTATTATGACAGCTGTCATCAAGTTCAATGATAAGACTCATATACCACATGTGTTCTGTCAATGTACAGAAGTTGTACACTATTTATATAATAAATCTATATTCATTATTAAATACATATTCATATATTATGTATACTGATATATAAGTGTATGGAAATGCATATATTGCTTTCAAATGTTTTAATTTTCTATGTCTTTTTTAAAAATGATACATTCTTATATTTCTACTAATAAATTTAAAAATCTAAATAAACTACACTTGCTTTCATTTTATATTATATAGTCATATAATTGTGTTATAATGTTACATTTGTAATAGTAAATCTTTTACTCTTGTCTGACTTCATTAGAAGTATACTGATTTGTTAATGTGTAGTTTTATATTGCATATGTTTATAAGGTTATTTCCTTTTTTGTCATGTTAGCTAAATTGTCCTTTGGTGGCCATCTCTGAAGAAGTTGCCACCAAATTGAATTGACTCTGTTTGTGATCTCTGACCAAAGCAAGAACTGTAAAATGAATACAAATGTACCATCACACATTGGGAAGGAGGCTATATCTTCCCTCTTCCCAAAGGTCTGAGACAGAATGCCAGTCTTCACTCTACACCCCTCAAAAGGATGACAGGGAACAGATTATCTAAAACAGTCAGCAGATTTGCAAAGCAAGCTCCATTCACAGGAAAGAGTGTGTGTGTCACCTGCATGGAATAGATGCAGTAGGAAAAAATCATAGCACTACTGTTAATGTGAACACCTTGTCCCTGTGGGTATCACCAGGCTAAAGCTGGACAAAGATGAAGACAATATCATGAAAAGGCAAACTGAACCTCATCCACCAGGAGGAAAAGAGTAACTATATAAGAAACAGATAAATAGATAACTGAGATATTCAGGAATAAGGTAACTTTATATACAAGTTTTGTGGAAATCTGACTGAATGAAAAGAAATAGGTAAGTATTTCATTACTCAAGATCTTGATGTAAGGATGAAAATATTTTGAGACATACTTGTAATTTTATAGGAAGCCAAAATTAAATGTATCTATATTCATATATGTGTGTATTTCTTATATGCATATGCACATATATATATAAAACATATAACTGTAATCACATTGTTCATATATGAGTATTTATCATAGTGCCTTTATGTTGAAAAGGTTACCCAAAAGTATCTATCACAAGCTCCAAAGCAAAATGGTGTGTCATTGTAACAGTAACATCAAAAGTTTAGCTGGTCAATACAATCATATAATCAAGAAATCACGAGGACAAAACTAAGACTCATAACACCCCTGACAGAATAGGAATTCATTGTGAGATAAAGTCAATTATACCATGTATAACAGTGAGTTACAGACTGTCTTAGGTATGATTGGCTAGAGAATAAAGTCAGTAATGTCTAACAATCTTTTTCTTGGCAGACACACTCTCAAATACTGCATGGCTTCTTGGTAAACATACAAAAGTAAAAATAAAAATTAAAAGGAATGTGGAAGACTAGTTTTACAATTTTGGAGTGTTTATCATCCATAGATTGTGATGACTATAAATTATGGCTATAATTTTCAGGAAGTCATGAAATTATTATGGACAGGAAATGTTCACAGAGTCTAATCAAACTGTGCATATCTATGTCTGTCTGTCTATCTATCTATCTATCTATCTATCTATCTATCTATCTATCTATCTATGTAGCTCTCTATCTCTATATATGCATATTTATGAAGGTAGCTAATGATCAGCTAGTCACAAAAGAATTTTGAAATGACAGAAAGAAGAGATTCAAATAAGAGCATTCTCCCTGCACCCACCCAGACAGGTTTCTCTGTTGTAACTCTGACTTTCCTGGAACTTACTCTGTAGACCAGGCTGGACTTGAACTTACAGAGATCTGCTTGCCTCTGCCTCCAGAGTGCTGGAATTAAAGGTGTGCACCACCACTGATTGGCTGAGAGCATTCTTAAAAAGGGTTTTGTGAAATATTAACTCCACCAAGACTCTCTCTCTCTCCATATATATATGTATATATATATGAATATAATATATATATGAATATAATATATATAAATATATATAAATAAAAGATAAAGAAATTCAGACAGTTGTGTGTATCTATCTATCTATCTATCTATCATCTATCATCTCTATCTCATTCTGTCATTCTGTGAGTGTGTGTGTGTGTGTGTGTGTGTGTGTGTAAAAATAACAAAGAAAAGGAGGCCAGAAATTTGAGAATGGGCATGGGAGAGATTGAATGGAGGAAACGGAAGGGAGAGTGTGACGAAAGTACGTTTTAAATAGAACATAAAATGAAAATGATACTCATTGAACATTTTTTGGCAACTTTATGTGTATTTACGTTTGGCAACATCTAATATGCATGAAAACAGTGGAATCTCAGAGAAGCTCTGACTCTGTCACGGTTTAACCTGTTGATTCCTCACAGTCGTGTCTCCGGAATGCTGTCCTTTTTAAACAGCTGAAGGTCACTTGACATTTCCCTTCAGAGAAGTTCTTGAGGCCTACGTTTTGATTAATTTTCCTTTCCCATAGACGTGCGTGAGTCTCATCGTTTCCGCGTGTTCTTCTCAAGCAGATCCCACATAGGCAGCGTCTCTTACACCTCCCGCCTCCTACTGTTTCTCAATACCAAATGAGCTTAATGCCTCAGGATCCCTCTTGTCTCGCCCCAGAGAAGTAATTTTCATGCTCTGCCATGGCGAATCTAGATCAAAATGAAAACAGGTGGCTTCTCCTGTCCCCAGGCAAAGCCTTCCTGTCTTGCTCATATGGCTCCTCCAGCTATCTTCTGGATGTGTGGAGTAAAGGGCAGCTTTACTCTTTGCGAAGTGGGTGACTTTGAAAAACAAAAATTCTTTGGTGCACTTCAGGTTTTGCTTGTCTTCATTGTTTTCCTTTTAAATGTTTGTTTTTCTTTTGGTATTTTAGAATTTTACAATTGTGGCAGCACTGAAGACTTTAATTTTTACTTAATTTCTCCCTTCTTCCTTTTCGATTTAGTTTAGTTGGTTAGTTTGTGGCAGCCTATATTTAGATTACTGGTATACCTGAAATACTGTGCATTTTCATTCTTAAATTATTTAATTTTAGAACACAAAGAATTCTAATATCAATGTAAAGTCTTGGCTACGTTGAGTACTTGGTCTTGAGACTGTAAAATTAATATTATTAATAATATATAATATTGTGTAAATGTAATAATGTTAACCTAAAATACAGTATCAGGATTGTTTATACATACCATATTCAATTATGGAATACAAGTGTTCTTTGGAGATCTCAGCAGTAGGCAAGTGGACTCTAACATCTACAGAGACATTAATCACTTGAATTTATTTACTTGCACTTAAAAACAAGCAAACAAACAAAGAAGAAAACCCAGGGAGGCATATGTGGTTCCTTTTCCTTCACTGATCCAAACACTGCCAAGGTAACGATCATGTATTTATGTTGTAGCTGCTGATAATGATCCTTCCTATTGATATTCCTTTTGAAGTTTTGGAAATAAAATTGTCTTCACACAAAAAGAATCATAAATCTAAAGTGTACACTTACTGAGTTTTGAAAAGTGCACACACTGCCACCTAAATAGCATTCAAGATATAAATCCTAAAAAAGTTGTGAATGTCCTTTGCTCAGGTCCTGTAAAGATTAATGCCCAAACATTGACTGTGTTTTTTGTTGTGGGAGTGCTGGTGTCTCTTTGCTCTATTATACTCAGTGGTGAGATAGCTAAATACTACAGTCCCTCTGCTTCTTAGTTTTTACTTTTTTGTTTTTGGTATGGGGGGGCATTCTTATTATTCTTTGGTATGGGGGGGCATTATTCTCCATGATGAATGTGTTAATTCACATTCTCACCAGTAGACTCAGGGTACAAGATGTTGATGACAATCTTCTGGCTTTTCTTTATATGTTGTCTCTTTTATTATAGTCAGTCTAATCAGAAGAATGGCATGATTTATGCATTTTAAACCTCTAGATCCTGACCCAAATCAAGAGCAAAACGAAGACCACTTGATAATCAATTATCCCGGTAATGTATAAAATTAATCATAGATTCTCATCCCACACAGACAGTAATTACTACAAGGTCATTAATTACTTTTAGGAATGTCAGAGGATTATCAGGTACACATAAACTGAATGGAGACAGGACATTTTCATGGGAATAAAGAAATCAATCCTATTGATTCTTACTTTCTCAATTTTTAAAAATAATTCTATAATCGGAATGAAATGGTAAGCAAATGGGTATTTGTCTTCAAATAGTATGTAAATAATATAAGTAAAAATGACTGTGGAGAGAGATCAAACACAAAACCTGTAGTTTTAAAATGATGAAAATCCAAACAGTAACCCAAAACAAACATTCTCATCTTTGAAAACCAGTTAGTTCTTGCTTGGGAAACATTCAACATACCAGCCTTATAACTATTAATAAGATTGTATGTTAGAGAAACTGGCTGTATGAAATCTCCAAAGGTGAAGTGTATAAGAACATTTTCGTTTTTGGTTAAAACATTTGTTGCCTCTAACCCTTGTCTTCCTATACATTTGCTGATAGGGTTTATAAGCTACATGAAATCAAAACATACAAAGGAGAAAAAGCCAAACAGTGAGCTAATGAAGTGGAAGATGACTTTGTACTGTGATGGTTGGTCTAGGTTTGAGAAACTTAACTTCACATGACAAGTTTATGCCCTCTGTTCTTAGCAGAAAAATGTGTTCTAGCTCAGTTATTTTTCATGGAATATGTATTTTCCACATTCATGATATCTTACATCTCTATATATTAGAGTTTTATGGCTGGCCATAAACTGTAAAGTCAGTCAAAGACAAATAGCACCAAGAGACATGGATATTCATATATATGCATATAAAGCATATATGTATATTGATGTATACATACATAAACCTTAAATGTCCTTACTTCAAAGAAAAAACTTGAACAAAACTAAGAAAAAAAGGTGGGGGCAGGGGAAATGCTTCAAGATATTAGTATAGTCAAAGATAAGTTTTGTCTTAGACCTTAAAAACATAGGCAACAAAGGCAAATAAGCAAATAAACAAAAATTGAGATTTTAGAAATTATATCAAGCTAAGAAAATTTCTGTACAATGATAGAAACAACAGCAATGAAAATTTCCTTAGAATAGGGAAATATTTGAAAACTCTTCATTCAGTAATTGACTAACATAGAGAATATATCCGGAACTCATATTAACCCAACAACATACAGCAACTAATATGAAAATAGAAAAGTGACCAGAATAGCTTTATTATATATGATTACAGGCAAGCAAACAATGCCTTTATGAAAAACACTGAGGATATTTAACAATCAGGAGAAGGAAAATAAAAAATAAAAAATAAAAAAGATATCACGTCGTTATGTTCAGACTAGGTATAATACCAGAGAGAGAGAGAGAGAGAGAGAGAGAGAGAGAGAGAGAGAGAAAGAGAGAGAGAATATGCAAAATGCCAGCAAGGATGTGAGCTTCTTATACCCTGAGACCTAGTGAGAAAGTAAATGAATACAACCATCATGCAAAATAATATTAAGGCTCCTCAGCACCCTAAAAACAGAAGCATCATAATACCTAGCCATCTCACTGTTGAGTAAACCACAGCAAAGAGACATGTGAAGATTGCAGCAATACTTGAACAGACAACCTATGGAACTGGTGGAGGAATCAACGGCTGTAGTATGTACACAAAGAGGAATATTCAGACACAAAGAGGAAGGATATCATTTAAAGTGGAATTAAAATTCATTCACACAGTCATAAATATTAGGGTATTCTATCTTTGCTTGCACCATTAAAAAGTAACTAAGCCATCTAGAGATGTGCCACAGTATATTAAATCTAGTCCTACATCCTATTTTTATTGGCCTAACAGACTGAGTGGAGATCAAGTATTTCCTAGTTTCCTGAATGATTCTGTTACAAAAATGCCTTGACTCAAAGCAGTTGAATGGAGAAAGGGTTTACTTTACTTACAATTCCATGTTACAGTCCATCTTTGAGAGTAAGTCAAAGCAGGAACTTGAACCAGGGATATTACATTTACAATCAAGAATATGCTACTTTTACACAGTCAGGATTTCCTACATAGGGAATGGTGCCACTCACAGTGGACTGCATTATCCCACATCAATTAACTGAATTGAGAAAATCTTCCATAGACATGCCCACAGGCCAATTTAATGTAAACTATCCCTCAATGAGACTCCCCTCCTAGATGAATCTGGTTTGGGTCAAGTTGACAAAGCTGACAAAAGTATGACACTCACAGGTTTGCAATGTATTTTATCAATGACACCCTGCAATTTGAGGAAGTTCTAGAGTTAAGCACTTAACTAACTGCAATAACAGAGCTTCACTTTGAAATATCTAGAACGTTAGCATTAATGTTATAGGTATAATCATCATAATAGGGGGCAATATAGAACTTTATAGAACAATATAGAACCAGAAGTATTTCAGTGTACATTTTAAATACTTATTTCTAAATTATCTTTCTTACTTCTGTCACTTTCAGAATTTAATAATTTCTAGAACATACTCACATTAATAAAATATGCAAAATGGGGGCTGGGGAGAAAGTAATAGGAATTCTTGGAAAGTCTCCAGCAAGCTAAAGTGACAAGATTTCTAACCACAAAAAAAGAGAAGGAGAAGCAACGTGAAGAGTGCCAAAGATTTTAGTTTTGTGAAAGAGAACAGGCATCCTCAATAACTTTTGTCATAAGCACTCACATATATTTAACCTAAATGATAATGAATTGCATTCATAATCCATATTTCTAAGCATCATACTTACTCTTAATTTAAGGATTCCCTGCATGTGAAGTTTGAGAAACAGAAAAGGAACACATGGAAACTTCATTCTATGGCAGATATTAAAATAAACTACAATTGGCATTGTTAGACAGAGGTCCTTTTGTAGTGTGTTTAAATTTGACTCATAATGTATATATTTTACAAACTTCATGCCATTTCATAATTTTATTTCAATTAACTGATTTACTTTTATTTTTTTTTCAATTTTTTGTCTCTCATACAATGCATCCTGGTTCCCCCTCCTCTCCCTCTGCTCCTCCAAGTTCCCCTCATCACCCCTCCCTCAGATCAACTCCTCTCTTAGAACTACTCCCCTTCTTCTTAGAACTGTCTTCCCAGTGTTATTGCTCAAACAGGGCACACACGGCAAGCTGGAATCAGGCCATGCTCGAGTCCCCACATCAAGGGTGGACTCGGCATCTCAACAGGAGCAAAAGGGTCCCAAGGGCAGGTTCATGTCATAATCTTAACCTAAAAGTTTTATTTGCTGTACTTACTTTTAATATTTCATTTTCTCAAACTAAAATGCTTTTCCATTTAAGTCACTTGAGATTTTCAAAAAAAAAACATGTCTTTTTGCTGCCTGTGAAATTTCTACACATTGACCCATGCGAATTTTCATGTCCAATTTAAAGAACATAGTGCCCTTAGTATTAATTTTGTTCTTTAATTTTAAAATGTGGACACTTTTGTGTTATCCATAAAGTTATGAATAGAAAATAAAACTTTTCCCCCATGGTGAGTTTTAAGCTCTTTTCCCAAGAGGTAGACTAAATGCTAACCTGCTATGTTGATTGGGAGAAGAGTTGATCTTCAAAGGTTGACTCTCTGGGGCTCTACTATCAGAGCATAATTGACTTATCCAAGCTGACTTTGACAAATTCACAATATGGAGGAAAAGACTTCCTGAAAATTTCAGGTTTATCCCTTCTTTTCCTCTGGTGACATCAGTGAGTCTCTTAAGATGTCTCCATTTACTTCAGCCTGAGAATAAATAAGTGAATATTCCCTGAGTATCAGTATCAACTTTAGGATTCTATGAATTGCTGACAATTTTTGGTAGCACTTTTCAAAGATAAAACATTTCCCTATAGAGAAATTTCCCTCTATGGCACTTATATATAAATATGTTTCTTTTGATTCCATATTGTATTTAGTATTGTTTTTCGGCAGGTTCCGTACTCTTTATTAAAGCACAGCTCATTTTCACTTTAAAACTAATGTATTTTTATTTTCTTATAAAATAACCACCACCGCCTGTTTACACTCTTTCCAAATGTGAATGCACATAGAATCATCTTGCAATATTTTTCTGAAGTAGGAAATTTTCTGAAGTGTCAGTGAGACATTGTTTTAACTTTGTCCTTCCCCATTTACATAAAAAAGGAACCCTCCTGACAAGATCATCCTAAAACAAATAGAAATTTCGTCATTAAGAAGAGATTGAATTTTAGTATCGAGCTGGTGATTTCAGCTCAGACTTAATGGAACCTTCTCAAATGGTAATTAAAATAACTAGAAGAAAAGGAAAAAGAAAGAATAATGAATTCTGCTTCAAAACCAAGGAAACGAAGACTACTCCTGTAGTAATATGATCAGACAAATGGGCAAATATCACATGTACTATTAAAAAAATGTTGTGGAAACACATAGACAAGTAAAATATTTGGTATATAAGATACATAGAAGTTGACACACACACACACACACATACACACACACACACACACACACACACACACACACCATCAGAGAAAGCCACAACTGGACACAATGCTGAGATCAGTAGATCTTGGGAGCCTAGCCCCAGTGGGTGTATCTACATCTACATTGCAGCTCTGGTGTTTATGTCTCAGGGAATATTGCAGAAGACTTAAAGATCAAAGGGAAACAGTCTGAGACCAGATGTTAATTACCTCAGCTGAATTTATGTCACCAGTTTCTAGTGTATTAAAAAACAAAGAAAAAACAAAACAACAACCATAATTCTTTTTCTTTCATTTCTTAAATTAAAAAATTAGCTGTTTAAAGCAGCATTATTTTAAGGTCCCCCCAAGCCATAAAATCCCACCTCTTTGAGAGTTTCCACTGTAGGAGACAAATTACATTTAGGAAAAGTAAAAATTGGCTGAGACAGGAGGCTCTTTAGCTAACAGACATTTTGAGTGTCTTCATAATTGAATGGACATATAAGATGTTTTTCTAGTACAAACTCAGTACCTAAGATCCGTTTGACTAAGGAGCAGAGAATGAGCTCCTAGCTTGGTGTGTAGGCGATGGGCCATGGTGATGTGTAATATACTCTGAGGCTGGCATGATTCTGACATTCATTACCAAGGATGTCGCTGTTTATGATATCCGTGGGAGAGCAGTAATGTGCTAGTACACCTAAGAGACTGGTTGTAAACTTATATTGGGCAATCAGGGAGATGATGATAAACACTGCTTGAAAGAAGGGAGTGACATGAACATATTTTACCAGATGCCTGGGATACTAGGATTCAGATAAGCCCGTGCATATGTTTTGCTCTGGCACTAGAATTTATACCCTCTGAGTTGATCAAATCACATAAAAATCAGGACTCCTTGAAGAAGTCAGATGTCTACTTTAACTGATCAATTGAGCTATATGGTACAGGTAGAATTTCCTTTGAAAGGGAAAGCATTTACTTAAGGCACAGATAAGAAGGTTGTTATTTGCAACCCTTCAGCCACAATTTCAATTATTTTCTGACATGACATGTTTTCCTTCACAGATACAAAGGCCAACAGTAAAACTGAAAATATGCATTTGAAATGCCTTAATATGAAACTTTGAAATATGCACGTAGATATTTGCATTTAAAAGATTGTTCACGAGTTCCTAAGTCACATTGTGAATGAGTAGCTATATTTTAGCCTGCATTAGTTGCGAATTTTGAAAGGTAGTTTTGGAATATCCCTGAATTATATGTTAAAATAGTGTATCCTAGATCTTTTAGGGGAATGCCTGTAGCACAACTTCATATAAATTGTCTCTAATGAATTACATAAGCTAGAAGATTTGCATAATGTCAAGAGGAAAATTTACAAGGAGTAAGTGAAGTCTAATAATCTTACTTTATTAAAATTTGTTTATTAAATTTGAAATTTTATTGAAAATACTTTCAATAACATGAAATTATGGTAATACACATAAAACTTTATAGTTTTTCTTCAGCTAATTTCATTAAAAATTATCAATCTAAATCATGTCTTCAAAAACTATTATTTTGGCTGGGGATAAGTATCAGGGGAAGAGAACTTGTCTAGCACGTATGAGGCCCAGAGCTGATATCTCCGATAACATTTTAGACATTGTACAATATTGTGTATGTAGATGATTTCAATAACCACAGGGGATCAAAAGTAAAACCAAGACTAAAACTATTATTTTGTGAAAATAATAACCAGCCTGGTTCCTTGCTTTAATCTTTAGATAAATCTGTTGAATTATTTCCATAGTACCGATTCTGGTCTGATTTCCCTAAATCGTATATTATTCAAGATTTTCCTTACATAGTAAAGGAAAAATGCTTTTGGAAATGCAATTGCATAGTTTCATTTTTGTATATAATTTCAGTTTTGTTTCCACCACTAGTTGTAGGTAGTTCTACTCAGGACTGCCATCAGACCTTCTGATATTTTCCATACATTAAATATTCACTCAGACAACTGAATTATTTTTTTGTAGCAAAGGGTATCTAGGGAATTTTCTGCCTTACTAAGAGTTTCTATTTTTCACTACATAAAGATATCTAGTAAGGTTCTACCACTTTTCAGAAATGCTAAGAAAATACATGTTTGGAATGTTATATGAGAAATTACAATCTGGAAATTTATGGTTATGCAGTTGAAAATATATCAAAGAAATAATCACCCACCAGAGTCTGCCAGCATCCAACATTTGCTGTTGCTGTGTTGTGAGGAACACGACTTGAGAAAGGAAGAAAATGGCACACACAATTGTATTTCAAGGAAAACCCAAATTCTACCATTTAATCTCATTCCAAAATAGTGATGGGAATGAATCATTTGTTTAAAAAAAATAAAATATTTCCTTATGTAGACATTTGAATTCCATGTTAGTTTATGAGAAAAAAAAAGCATTTTTTTGATGAAATAGACATTTCAATCTAGGCTTTCTCCATAGAACCCAAAAGGAATGCATTTTCTACTATAACACAAGCCAGAATGGCATGGCAGACTCCTCTCATTAATTCCTCTTACTTCCAATTCACTCTCTGATGCTTTTCATTGCATAAACCAATGGTTTTCAGACCAGTTACATTCATTCTTCTGAAAGCAGCCATCCAGAGAGGAGTTTTGGAAGTAAAGACAGCTACCTTCTAGAAACATGGCTAGACTGCAGTTTCTGCTTACCATGTATTCAACCAAGGTGTGGAAGTAAACTGAGGATTGTGTCAAAGCTATTTTATATTTGCTCATCTCATCTAACACATGCTTATCATAATACCACAGGACATCAAGGCTAACTGCTTCCAACCTGTCCTATCATCTTTTACCCATTCAAAATGATACAAAACTATAATATGATTAAATTAACTCTCTGCATATGGAATACATCTTGAAAATAACATTAAAGAAAAATGAGAAGATATAGGAGAAAAGATATTGAATCATATCCAGAAGTGACCATGAGTTTTTTTTCCCATATTTTATAAAGATTGAAATCTAAGGATATGGCTCAGTGAAGAAATGCTTAATGTCCCGGAACCTGGACTTGAGTTAGATTCCCAGGACCAAGGTTAAACAAAACAAAATAAAAACCTTGAGCCAGCAGAAACACTTGTTATCCTAAAACTGAGAGTGAGCTAGGACATACCAGAGGCTTCCTAGGAAGTCAGAAAGCTCCAGGTTCAGTGTTAGACCCTGGGTAAGAAAGGAACTAAAGTGGAGATTGATGGAGAAATACACCTGACTCCAACTACTGTCCTTTACATGCACACAGCACACCCACACGTGCATAAGAACGTGCAAACATACTCACACACATACACACACACACACACACACTCACACACACACTCACAAGTGAACTTTCAAATTCTGTAGTATTGGATATTGTGATAAAGAAAAATGATAGTTAATTTGAAAAAATGTACATTTTTTTATGTATTTATTTCATAAGAAAGTCTCTATAACTCAAATTTTACCGATTAAAATTTCATTTTACTCTAGTAATGTTTTATTATTTTATTGTGTATGTGTGTGTATGTGTGTGTGTGTGTGTGTGTGTGTGTGTATGTATGTTTGTATGAAAACATGTGCCAGGGCACATACGTCAAGGTCAGAAGACGATTTTGTGGATTTGAGTTTCTCCTTCAACTTTTATATGGATTCTGTAGTTGTCAGCCTTCCACAGTAGATGTCTTTATCTAAGAATTAATGCACTAGCCCAGACTTTAGTAAAGTTTAATGTTAGCACAGCAAAATATGTATCAGCAAGGCATGGGCAAATTCTTTATACTACATTTACAGAAAGGAATACATTTTTAAGTTTAAATGCTAATGATTATCTAGAGTTTTGGCGTCTCCTGGGAATTTTAAATATGGAGAATTACGGTAGAATTAGTCAAAAATAAAGTTGAGAAAGGAATATTTAAGCTTAACATATTGAAACTTAGAATGTGCCTGGTCTTGCTGGTTTGTGTTTGTTCTATGGTCTTCGTTATATGTATTTTGGGTTTATACCCTACTAACCACTATTCTGTTAATCTGGAAAACTACATCTTGCCTGATACCATGGGACAACATATTTATTACATCAAGTAATTTGATTTGATGCTATCTTCCCATTACAAAGTTGCTCTGTTACAACAGAGACTTTGCATGCTTTTTTTTTTTTTTGATGATTCCTAGCACCTTGTTCAGTGATATAAAATAAATATCAAGCAAACATAGCCATGTACAAGCAAGTGAATTCTGTGTGATTGTCTTATTGATGTCAAGGGACTAATCCATAAGCGTTTACATAAAGTCAGTCAAAGCTTTGGGAAGTGGAAGTGTGTCAGTCTGAAGAATTAAACCAGGGACTATGAAACGAGGCAGCAGAAACTTACTCTTCTCTTGGGAAATCAGGAATATACTTTTACTTGAAGGCTAGAGCAATGGGTATAAGCAATGAAGCTCCCCTTTAATTAAAGGAGGTCCAAGAGCAAGAAGAAGAAGCAGACATTTTAAATTCTCTAAGGCAGATCTGGGGAGGAACAAGAGTTGACAAGTAATTTACTACCCCTCTACTATCCGATGTCTCACATTTCATTATTTTTAAATGAAAAATGTCAAGCTAGTCTCAACTGAGCTTTAGAGAATGATAAACATATTACAACCTCTCCTTAGGGCGATGTAATATGTGACAAAGCAATGCATTCTTCCTCCCATGAAGCAAAAGTTGTCTGCCTTGGTCACTGGGAGTGGATATCAAACACTCAAGAAATGGAAGCCTCTGTTGTTGATCTGATGTGTTCTCCAACAGAAACTTCAACAGGGCTCTTGAACTCAGCATATATATTAAGAGGGACATTGATTTCTGGCAAACTATAATAAGAGTGATCATTAAGCCTAATCCATTTGTACAGTCTGTCTACAGTGTAGTCTCACAAACATAAATATATAAATAATATGTATATATATTGTATATTATATAAATATAATTATATAATAATACATTGATATGTCAATATTAATAATATTTAACCTAAAATTGAGCATTAATAATTAAAAATATATACATAATAGCTATATACATGTGTAACTATGTATTATTGTATTGTACCAATTATGTACTGGTAATCAATATATAAAATCATCATAAAAATTAAGAGCTTGCAGAAACACTAGTATATTAAGCTAGTGATCAATTTAATTTTAATTGTATATTAATAATATCAAAGAAAGAGAATCATTGTTTCAACAACGTTTTTTAATCTAAATTTAAACTTTTATTAAATGGATGTAATTCTCTGAGACCAAAGGAGATGGTGGATGGGTCCCGTGATTCCTCAGAATTCAGAGTACAGGCTTCCCTATTTTCTTTTCTTCTCTTCTCTTTTCTTTTCTCTTTTCTTTCTTTTTATTTTTCCTTCTTTGTTCCTGTTTTTGTTTGTTTGTTTGTTTTCCAAGACAGGGTTTCTAACTCACTAGACCAAGTTGGCTCAAACTCACAGAGAGATCCCTCTATCTCTGCCCACCAAGTGCTGCTATTAAAGGCGTGCACAACCACCACCTGGCTACAGGTTTCTCTTTGAAGGAAGCATTCCAAGTTTAAGTACATTTGACATGGTAGAGGCAGAATGGCTTTTCTGATATTAACACAAACCTTACCAGAAAGAAATGTGAATTTTCTCTGTCTTTTTGTCCTATGTATTTAGATCCTTATGCTCCTTGCTAAAAACTGATGTTTTGCTATAGGAAAGGGTATCTGTGAAAATATTAAGCAGTGTGGTGGTTTAATGACAAATGTTTACCATAGTCTCATCCATTTGAACACTTGGTCCTTAGTTGATGGTGCTTTGGGGGTGATTAAGAAACCTTCCCTGCCATGATAGATTTCATTTCTCTGGAACTGTAATCCAAGATAAATAATTTTCTCCTGCAAATTGGGCTTTGTTCATAGTCTTCTACTGCAGCAATGGAAAAGGAACTATTATAAACACAAAGTGATAATGATATTTTATATGATTTTCCAAAGATCACTGAGGAACGTTTATGGCAGTCCCTAGAGGCATTCAGAGGGGCATCACCAGCTATGTGAACAGCTTACTAATCTTGTTTAAAAGAGCCTATAATACAGTGTGACAAAAGAGATACAGACATGTGGTTATGGAAGTACTTAGGAAATTAATTTGGGTGTGTTTGCTCACCCAGGAGAATATAGAATGGTATCTGAATAGGCAAAATAAAGAATTTGACTCATATTTTTTTAAAAATATGAATCTTGAATCAATGAGATAATGCCTTTAGTATATCAAATTCTCCCTCCTAGGTGCACAATAAAGTTTCTATTCTTACCTGAGGCTAGAAAATAAGTTTTATTCCTATTGGATAGAAGTATGCATGCCACCAAAGGGGGGAAAATCAAAGTGAAGGCTTCCCATTCATCTCCCATGTTTCTCCTTTTCCATGTTACTACTAGATACATCTGTAATGCACTGAACAACTCTGAAGAGAGAGTAATGTGATCCTACAGAGGTCATTGAGCCCCCAGTCTTCACACAATTCTCAACTCACACAGGGCATTAGTTGAACTCATGCACGAGGAAAACAAACTAGCATGCCTTGTATGAAGCTACTCTAATTTCATGTCTGTTTTATTATAGCTAACATCTTCATATATAACACAATATGAACCTATAATTACTCTGCAGACTATTTGTAATGTGTTGGGGGTACGTGGTGCTCAATATACTGTCTGGTTATTATCTCAAGGTAAGAAATAATTTAGTAAAGAAATGATTTTGGTATCTTTAAATTTTTATGAGTTCAGTCATATATCCCTTATAAACAATACTTAAAGTGTAGCTCAATCCAGCTGAGAATTGTGATGGAAAGTTTTCAGGCAGGACTCGGCAGAGCACTTAGTTATTCAAGTGGTTGTGTATCTACCAGCTATATACCCGTGTTAAAGACCCTCGAGGGGTTACTCTTATTCTCAACACATATTTTGTTATTTGTTTAATTGTTTTCTTGTGGGTATTATTATTATTATTATTATTATTATTATTATCATCATTATATACTTTGTTAATATTAGGTTTAAAAATAATATTTCAATAAAATACTGCATTATACACAATGTATATTGTGTGACATTTTTCTGTATATTGACAATTCAGTGTAAAATTTTTTGCTGTGAACAATTTAAGATTTTGGATTAACATTGAACTAAAGGTCTTTTTATTTGCATTCATCTCATTTCTTTAGGAGTCATCCTAATTGCCATACTAAATCCACTCTAATGATTGATTTGAGATCTCTTGAATGGATAATTTGAAACTATTAGGTAAAAGGTAAAATTCCACAAGTTTAGTAAATCTACATCATATATCTTCTCAATTAATAATATAATATCTTGTACTTGGTTCACTCACCAAATGCTCTGAGAAGCAAGATTCCTTTGGTCTTTGAATGTCTTACTTGAAAGAGAACATGGGAGTATAATTGGTTCAGGGTAATTTGCATTCCTTTCTAGTGTAAAAAGGATTAAGATGGTGAAATAATAATTTAATACATCCCACTTAGACTAACATTGCCTGCACGAGGTTTTCACAATCACCATAGTGCAGAAGTCATGATTTGCAAGCTGTAAGATAACTAGTAATAATAAGTGTCCACTGCTTTCAAGAAAATAATCTGTTCTTATTTTATAAAAAATTTATAAAGCATGGGTACTCTATTAATAAAGGATTATTTTAATGACATACTTGAAACACTCTAAAATGTTTTCAATTTTTAAAATGCTTCTGGCTAATGAACACTTATCATTTTATTGAATTAAATTGAAAATTCATGTTACAGTCCAAGAAGTTTGTCTTCATGTAAGATATATTAAGCATTTCTGAAGATTATAAGCTAATTTAAACTAATGCTATATAAAATTTTATCAAGAAGTATGTTATTTATATAAATCCACTAAATTTTCATTAGTTCTGAAATGTCCATTTAATTCCAGTGTTTAGTGATATAGACATAGAACCACTAAAAATTAATACCATAAATTTCACCTCCAAACCAAAATACATTTGTTGAAATTCTAGAATGAATGACATAAAAAATGACTTTTCCTAGGGTTCTATCTAGTCCATTTTTAAAGCATCTATGAAGGCTAAACCATTCCTTTATTCAATGTTGGCCATGACTCACTCAGTAGTAGGTGTAGAGCCAAAACTCTCTCCCAAACTTTATCAAAAATATGGCCAAGTGTTAAGAATTTCTAGAACTGGTGTCACATTGAATACAGTGTTCTCATACTAAATATACCTTTAATAATTTCTAGAAAATCTCAAATTAGCACTCTGAGCACAGATTCTGCCTGTGTTGGATATTGTCTTATGCTTCAATTCTCTATGACTCAATCAATATTCTTGGATTACATGGATGTTTCAAATCAGATGCTTTTTTTCTAAGTTTTGAACAACGACTGTGAATCAGTTTTCTTACTTTTGTGTATTCAAAATTGTCACACAATTGGATGAATTGGCATTGAAATAACATAGTTAATAACCTGAAGGTACCTTATCCATCAGTTCAAATGAAAATAGCTTGTATATCAAAACTAACTTATGTTGAAATAATTTAAGTCAGATTTTTGAAAGCCCTTCTGTCTTAAAGTAACTAATTTTTCCATATTCAAGAAGTTAACCATTCTGATGAAATGACATGACAAAAATTCTGGTAATTAGCCTCATGGAAGATAGTATTTGAAGCCCATTAAAACATTTTGCAGTTATGCAATAAATTCTAATAACACTGATGCTGAGATAGAAAGTTTAGAAACTCATCTGTTCTCTCACCTTTACAAGGTATGCTAGCTCATTGTATGTCTACTTGATACGTGCTATAGTCATTTTAGAAGACGAAAACTCAATCGAGAGAATGACCCCATGAATCCAGCATGGGCAAGCATGTGGTACAATTTCTTGATGGAAAACTATGCCTGTGTAATGTTGAGGAAATTTAAAGGATGGGTACGGAAACTTCCATAACAAAATATTAGAACAAGTGAGAATGCCCAAACTCATTGCACCAGCTCTGCTGACTGTTTTTTGCCTTTTACATAAAATTAGAAACTGAACATAGGTCATAAACTGTAGCAACAGTGGGATTAAAAGGTTTTCATTTTTTTTTAAACATTCATATCAATGCCTTTGATGTTGAATCATTTGTCCTAAATCTACTTCTAGTTTTTGTGTTTAGCTCATAAACTTTAATATTTCAGTATGATACCACCACCAGTGATAACTGATTGTTCTGATTGATGAGGTTAATAATCAACACCTAATTCTTTCTCAGTATTACCACCAGCCAGGAAATGAGGCTTTAACTCATGAGTTTTTTGGGAGACAATTTCATATACAGACCATGACAAACATCTGTCTCCCTCTCTCTCTCTCTCTCTCTCCCTCTCTCTCTCTCTCTCTCTCTCTCTCTCTCTCTCTCTATATATATATATATATATATATATATATATATATATATATACATTTATATATATATAAAATTCACACATGTATATTATATATAATATAGTATATAATCATACATATGATTATATATATGAGATAAAGTCTCATTTAATTAATACCATCTAGCTCTGCTCTTGCTATCTACCAGAGGGTGTTCTTAAACTTCTAATACACTCATTTCTACCTCCCAAACACTGGGATTACAGATATGTGCTACCTAAGGATTGAATTAAGGGCTATCTGAATTCTAAGCAAAATATCTACCAACAAATCCTATTCATAACTTGGTTTAATATTTTGAATAAACATATGTTCTTGTTCAAAGTTCAGTTCATTTAATTTGAGATCACTGATACATAAATAGTGCTATCCGGTCCATTTGTTTATCATGAAATTCAGTAAATTGTTTTCTCTCATACTCAACACAAGTTTTTAAAATTGCAATTAATGTGCATTAAAGAGTAGAATATACAGCTCTAGTTCAGTCCTTTCTAAACCTAATGTCACTACCAGGTGAACTTTATTAATCCGTGCGTGACAAATACAATTAAATACTAGGCAAGGCTCACTGGGCTCTTGGCATCAATGTCTGGGCTTAGCACAGAGGACAATACAATACCCGGTTTAACAATAACATCACATTATAAAGACCTCACTGCTTCTTGTAGGCTGCCAATCTATTTTGCCACATTTTTATTAAAACAGAAAATCGAACATTTGTTATTAGTATGAGGCTAAAATTTGTAATTTCAAAAAATTTCCCATTGACTTTATTTCTCTGTCTTAAGAACACCTGAAATGTCGTCTTCTAGATTTGCCCCATGGTGCTGGGGACCTGAAAACCACAGGGGTCCTGATGTTATAGAGTGACAATAGAGCTGTATTAGCTGCAGCTATCATGGATAATGAAGATTTCAGTTTTCACGACTTAGCAAACATAATTTGCAGGAACAATAAAACAAAATTTATTGACCTGGTTTTCCAAGTATGTTTTCCTTAACAATTATTTCAATTTTTGACATTTTTATTCATAAGCAAGGGAACTCAAAATAAAAGTAACACTCAGATAAAATCTGGTAAGAACGCCATATGTTTTACTCATTGTCATATGTATCCAAGTCAAATAGCAATGTTAGTTTCTCAAACGTCTGATCAGAAAGAAGCTTCACGTCACATTGGTAATGTCAATCATGTTTCTTCATGGATTAAGATGAAAAAAATATTTGCGTATGAAAATCTCCTCCCAGCAATCAGTGGGAAGGACAGCTACCAGTGTGTAGAAATGGTCCCTGAGCCAGGATTGTCACCGCCATCCCAGCACATGCTGTCCCTGTTTTCAAGCAATACCTACCATATCCAGGTCCTCATCATCTTTAACCTCCAGTGTAACCTCCGCTCATCCTTCCTTTGACTCGCAGAGACTATTGCTTTCTCTGAGTGATTCTCATCACAGCCTTCCTCATTAGCTTCTGATGTAGATAAGAGCCTTGGTTTGCCCAACACACCATTTAAAGCCTTATTGGAGAAAGATGAATGGACCATTTGGAATAGTGAGCTAGTCCAGACCTCATCTACACATGCCAGAACTGAAGAGAACTCACACAGCTCTAGCCATTCTACCTCTCACTAGCACGTTTAGCTGAATTTTAGGAAGGCCATATGACAACGGACTGCTCATGTAGAAGCCTATGTCCTTGCACGTCAATCTGGGGCATGCCTGCTTTCTTTCTTTGGCAGCTTTTACACATTTAATGAAGACAAACTGAAGTTTACAGCAGTCTGATATTTGCCTTGCCTCAAAATGGAGAATTAGCAAGTGACAGTCCCTCTATTGCTTTCTTCCCATCAAATTCTCTCCGTGTTGCTAACCTGGGCAGGAACATGAAAACTGAGGGAAGGAATTCTAATTTAATTTTTTAAATAATTTTTAAATACTATTTTAAAGATATAGAGAGAGGGTGAGAGAGAATATCCCACATGTCTGGGGATAGCAGTGGAAGTCAGAAGCAGGCATCAGATCCCTGAGAGCTAGAGACACAGTTGGCTGTGAGTCACCTGACATGGGTTCTGGGGACCTAGCTGTGGTTTCTGTGAGGAGATGCAAATGTTCTTAGTCACTGAGCCATTTCTCCAGCCCCCTTTTCTAATTTTGCTTTATGAATCATCACTGTTCTCTACAACTTGGTGTTCTCCCATCACTTGCAGTTGGCATCTGCCACACCATGGTGTATTCCCTGCTTCTCATGCTGATGATCTGGGAATTGTATACCCTCCATGATAACATGAATGATTAATTTGAAAGACTGTGTATTTGATAAGTGTATGTTTTACAGTAGAGCAGATGCAGCCTGTTAATAACTGGATGAAAGTCGTTAGAAACTGAAAGGAGGTGAGACACCTACTCAAGCATATTACCTTACAATTTCTGCATCATATTGTGACTAAAGTATGCTCAATGGTTGTACACACACATATGCGTGCACACACACACACACATATACATACATACCTAGGATGTGTATATATATATATATATATATATATATATACATATATATCTGTGTGTGTGTATATCCATATACAGCTTTTGTGTATGTATATATATATATATATATATATATATATATATATATATATAATAAAACCAATTTTGAGTCATTTTTCATAATAGAGGCAAAAGAAGAAGAAATAAAAAGAAATATATATTTTAGGAATGTCTTTTGATTTTAAAATGGGAACTTAAAAATAAACAGGAATAGACTTGAATTTGCTTAGGTCAGTAAATATGTCAGTGGTAATATAAATTAACCTACAATATGTTAATTTTAATTATTGTGGACTTACTTTCCACGAAGTAATGGATAGAAAATAGTTTCTTGTTCATCTGCATTCAACAAAATACTGTCAATGTTTCCTAAAATTTATTTCTAGCAGGCTTGAACATGAAAAGAGTCATATTCCCGCTGCCTTATACTATGGAAATAGGTGGCCTGGCGACTGCCTCGATCTTTATAGGAGAACAGCAGGAGCATTCTCTTGCAGACAACGGGTCACTCCTCAGTCCTCTAAGTTAAATGTGGCCTTCCTCCTGGTGACCTTTACACACCAGCACAGAGGTGCACCTGTGACCTGCTGGTTGGCTGAGCAGCACATCTGTGCAGAGGACAGTTGCCAAGATGCAGCAGCGGCTGAGGCTCAGAGCCTGGGCTTGTCACCACATGCTGGCCCTGCTCAAGTCATGAAGAAAACCAAAGCCCTGAAGACCTTAATGATGAGAAAGATGACTGCAGCTCATCATATCACCAGTGATCACAGCAAAATGAACCTTGCAGAGCCAGAAGCTATAAAGCCAATTGGCCAAACTCCACAGAAAACTGATTCTGAGCATGTTAATTGAGCATAAATTAATGTGAATGCTGTAATGATCCATGCGAATGTGAGATGATTGACTGTATCATTTATCTCCAAAGCATGAACAATGTGAGCCCCCTTCTTCTCTTAATGATTATGGCAAATACAGAAACACTAACTAGAAACTGAAATAGAGGAAATGAAGATGCAGAAGTAGGGATGAAGAATAATTGATCAACATCTGCATTACTAGAATGCAGGCCATCTTAAATTGATGACCTTCTCAAAATGTGTTTAGTCAATGCCAACATGATGTAGCATTTATAGTGACATTTCTATGGGGACTTCTCTTTTTCCTAATTGTACAGGATTGTTTCTCTATTGACAATTTAACAGACAAATTTCAAAACTCACTTTTTTGTTGCTTAATGTCTCACTTAAGGGTGAATTTATACTGGCTGTTCCTAGGGTAGGAGGATATCCTCACTTGATATTAAAATATTTAATGTGACCTGTAAATTGTAAAAACACAGAATATCACAAATGTATGATTACTTTGATACACACAGACACATATACATACACATACTCACACTCACATACAAACATACACATGCACATATACACACACATACACACACACACACACACACTGGTAAAGAATGCAAAATAAATAGAATTAATGATTACATTATTGTCAAGCCAGAAACTTATAGAAATTGAAATTTAAAGTGAATGGCTCCGATTGAGAAAAAATGAAAATATCTCATTGATAGAAGCTTTGGCAATTTAATTTGATTATAACTAAGTTCTGATATTTTTGTGTAGAAATATATAACATGTTTTTGAGATTCTGATTTTTTTAAGACTGGGTCTTTGTAAGTAGCACAGGCTTTCCTGAAACTCACTCTGTAGACCAGACTGACCTTGAACTCACAGAGATCCTCCTGCCTCCGACTTCTGAGTGCTATGATTAATGGCATGTGCTACCAAGTCTAGTTCAGTTCTGAACTTAAAAAAAAAAAAAAAAAACACTGAATTTTAAAAGTATTGGACATTTAAAGATAGTGGAATTTTCAAGGTTGTGTTACATTTTATATTCTAATATTAACATGAACTCTTTGGGACAAACAATAAAGAAAAAGTAACATTTAAATGCTGCTTTTGTATGTCCGTGATAAAAAGGGATGAATTGTCATGTTTGGGTTTAGCTGTGAATTTGATACAAACTAGACACACTTGGGAAGAATGACCTTCATTTGAGGAATGCCCCTGATACAACTTGCCTGTGGCATTTTCTGCATGCATTTTCAGAATTGCTAATTGATGGAGGAGAGCCTACTGAAGGTGGTACCATCCCTAGATAGATGGAGTTAGGCTATATAAGGTAGGTCACTGAGCAAGTCAATAAACATATTCTTCTGTTCATTTGTGCTTCAAGTTTCTGCCTCGTGGTCCCAGGATGATAAACTACAACCTGTAGTATAAAATAAGTCCTTTCCTCTTGAAGTTACTTTTGGTCATAGGGTTTATTGTGGCAACAGGAAGCAAACTAATACAGGCTGCCTCCTAGAACTTAATTAAGGAATTGCTATGTTTGAAGACTGTCTGCTACCCACTAGTCCTCTACCCTTCAGAAGACAATGGGGTTAGGGTCAGGAAGGCACCTGGAGCAACACAGATGGTCAGGTGAGATTGCTTTGAATTTTCTCTTGATAGAATTGTCAGCGAACTAAATACTGAAAATGAGAGAGAAATTGAACTTAGGTAGTGAAACGACATGTTTAGAAAATGTGTTTCTTCGCGTGAAAAAGCTAACTACAGAAAGATTCATGGGGCTTAAAATGGAACAAAGATGGGCACACACCCCTACATCAAGGCTGGACTAGGCCACCCTGGGAGAGGAAAAGGGTCCCAAGATATATGTAGGGGCAGGGCAGTAGTGGCTCACACCTTTAATCCCAACACTTGGGAGGCAAAGGCAGGCAGATCTCTGTGAGTTCTAGGCCAGCCTGGTCAGAGTGAGTTCTAGGATAGCCAGAGTTACAACAGAGAAACCCTGACTCAAAAAGCTAACTAACTAAATGAATAAATACATAAATAAAATATGAAGATGACCAAGCTTTGTTCAAAAATGGATGTTTCACTATCATTGACGGAATTGCTAAGTAAAAAAGGAACAAAGCATATGTCTTAAAAGAGAGATTTATGGTAAAATTTTGTTATTGTCAGTTTTCTTTCTAAAGGCACAATTGAGTGAAATTTTATCTGAAGCAACAAAAATAAAAAAGGAAGGCAAAAAGGAAAAAAGAAGGAAAGCAAGAAAGAAAGACACATGGAATTGGATTGTGAAAAAATGTGTTAGAACAAAGGAAGGGAAAATAGCTTCCGAAGAGATGCCCAGTGATGCTCTATGTTAGAATATCTCCCACATAGCCCCAAGATGGCACTAGGTTATGGAAAAGACAGCCAGATATAACCTAAGTCCCAGCCACACACACACAGGCCCTTCTCCCAGAAACCCCTCAGGAGAACCCCTGTCTCTATCCAAAATTCACACATCCTCTTCTTTGTTCTCCTCCCAGCCAATCAGAATCAGCCACCCCAACTATTCTCCCACTGTACTTCCCTTTATTCCTCCTCACCTCGGACCCCATAAAAACTCACCATCCTACCTAAGGTCCTTTGTCTACCTCTACCCTCTCCAGAAGTGGTCCTTTTGCCCCTAGGGGAACAAAATATCCTTCTTTCCCTGTTCCCTTCCCCCTATTCCCTGCTCTCTGTCACTCTGGGGCAAATGCATCTCTTTTATGCTATGAATCTGGTGTCTAGGTGTGTTCTGTGTTGATCCCTTCACACGTGGGATGACACAGCTAATGTAAAAACTGTTCACAGTAGTGCGATATTTAAAAGGTGACTTATCTGAAATCAGTACAAAATTTCATGGGCAAAAGGACACACAAGTGGAGAAATAACAGTATTAGAACATGGAATAGTTAAAACATATTTGTGAAGACCCATCACATCAGAAAAATAAAGCATAATTAACGTATATTTGTTGCCATTGAAAAAAGATCCTACAGTAAACCTAGTCAAAATGTTATAAATGACAGACATTGTATATTCCCCAAGAATGCAGAGATAATGACTAAGTAGAATATAAAAGCATAGGGCTAAAGTTGATGAAGAATAGAAATCAATTTAAACATTAGCAAATTCACTGAAAAATAAGGCAGGATAATTTAATTAGATATGTGTATTATGCAAGTGAAAGGAATTGCCTAAGAGTTTCAAAAACAGCTAAATGCCTAAAATCAAACTCCTGAGCTTTCAGATGAAAGAGCTTATCCTAGTCCTTTGATGTCTCTTGTAGAAGATATCAATCTAGAACTTATCAAAGGTACTAATTAGAGTCATAAAGTTGAGTTAAGATGACTGAAACAACATACATCAGTGTTCAGAAGAGCTCATACATCTTAAGATGACCTTCTCCGCCCCACCTCGTTCCATTCCATAGAGGAAAACTCTGAGGTGCAGACTGGAGGGCTGCCTTGGAAGGAACGCCAAGATGTCACAGGCTGAGAGGTATGGTAATGGGGATGGATGAGCCTACCCTCCTTATTGGATCTCACTCCCTAGTTAAGATAAATGAATTTTCATAGTCTATTATAGGTGGACATTCAGCATATGCCGCTGATCCTACTGAGATCTAGAAGACAGACCCCTGCAGTTCCGCATGATGCAACCCAGAGGCACCTGCATTAGCAGGGGCTGCTACAAACTGAACTGATTCACAGCAAGAAGTTTGTGGTACATAAGATAAATGACAGAAGACTGAATATCCACCAGACTCAATGTCAACGCTATGTATAATAAAAAAGGCAAAATATACATGCGAGCTGAAAAGAAACTGGAATTATCATGTGTATACTAAACAGTACAAGTAAATGTTGCTTTATTGTTGAGTTTAAGACAGCTTCCTGAAGCCAGGAGTTCGTATGTAACCCGTGTTTGCAGTCTTGCCCATATTCTCCTCAGTAAGATACTCATCTTGAATAATACTAAAACTCTAATACAGTGTGTACTACTAACCATTTTTAGGCTTTTTCTGTAATTTTTAGCACCTATTTATAGAAGCAAGTATATTCCATAAAGAACTCTGATGTCAGTTGTGACAGTTCATACCTAATCCCAGCACTCCAGGGTCAAGTCTTTAAAATCATGAGTTCAAGACCAGCCTAGGCTACATAAGCAGTTGGTAGACTGCTTGTCTGCCATGTGGGAAGCCATGGGTTTACCCACAGTACTGCATGAACAAGGCATGGTAGTGGGTACCTATAGTCTCAGCCCAGGGAAGGCGGGAGTGATTGAAATTCAAGGTTAACCTTGATTATATTCAGTTCAGGTCCACTCAGGGAAACCTGGATACTTGAGATCCTGATGTGTTTTTTCCATCTTCCTTCCTTCCTTTCTTTCATTCCGTCCTTCTTTCCTTTGCTTGATTTTTAAAGACAACAGAATTTCTTAATTGATATAAATTTGCTAATCTGACAACTCTATTTTAGGTGTTATAGTGACTTTACAGTGCAGATGGGATTATCTCAAGAAACTCTGGTGTAGTGAAACTCCTTTAAAATGTATTTGAGCTCATCATTTTCAATGTAAGGCTTTTGTTTGACTGCATCACCAGCTGAACAGAGGTTCTATAGATATTGGGGTTGTGGGCATCCTTCAAATTTCATTCTTTGAATTGTACTTGAAGACCAAGTACCTGAAGACCAAATTAAAACATTATTAAATTGTTTCTAACACATAGGCTGTGAATACAAAACAATGTTGTCAGTCAGAAAACAATGATTAAATTATATTTCAAGAATTGTATTGATTTTTTTGGTTTATTGAGATGGAGTTTCTTTGTTGTAACTCTGGATGTCCTGTAACTCAGTTTGTAGACCAGGTTGGCCTCTAACTTGTAGAGAATGCCTGCTTCTGCCTCCAGAGTGCTGGGATTAAAAGTGTGTACCATTACCACCACCAGGCTTTATTGATTCTTTTTATGACAAGATGCCTCTTTGCATTATTTGAATCCAAAATAGCATGGGACAAAGTCACATGGGATGCTAAGAAGCCCGTTAGAATATGTTGATACTGTTACCGTATAAATTTTCAAAATTTCTTCCAAATGTAATGATTCTGGGGTCTCCCTCCTATAAATATTTGCTCTATCTGACAAAATGCTCATTCCTAGTGGTCATGTCTCAGTGTCTTGCATCTCTTATCCCTTTCATATCCTGTGAAAAAAATATAGACTAAAATTCCTACACACCAACACAGATGAAGATGTCTGTGTTCATCTGGTTTCCTCTTTCCAGGAAAATTGCAAGTATTCCGCATCTTTAAAATCTATTAGTTGTTATTGGATTGGGCACCATAGCATCTCACTATGAACTTGGATTGCCAAAAGAGAAATTCCAAGGCTATTTTTCTTTGCCTCTCCTCATGTTTCTGGCTGCGTTTCATTCTTCAAATATTTATGGGATGTCTGCATAATGTACTCTGCTGGCCATATAAAGAAACAGGAGAATGAAAGGAGGAAGAAGAGATGAGACATACCCTATGAAGGCCAGTACATCAAAGGGTGGTGATCACTGAGGTCATGAGACAACATCTGACATAAACTAAACAGAACAAGGTTTGTAGGTGATGGCTAAGGAAAAGAAGATGCTCACGGTACCCCAGGTTATTAGAACCATCTGGATACTGCGATTCCAGTTAGGACAGACAGAACTGAATGGAGAAATTGCAGAGACAATGATATCAGTCAGAAAAATGATTACGCAATCGCTGATGTTGAAACATCATTGTTGAGGTAGGGGTTGGCAGAGACAGAGCCTACATCTAGGAGTTCCTCCTCTTGGACTTCAGAGTGTTTATCACTCTCTGGCCTATAATAGCATCTAGTCTATTATTGTCTCTGGAGTCTGGCTTCCATGCAAATGGACCTGCTGATTTTCTTCCACTGCTCTTGTCTCAGAATTTTCAATCTAGCTTTCCAAAGCATGGACTCCCCAACTCTTCATTCAGGAATGACTCATCAAAATTACATTTTTAGTTTTTGTGAAACTGGAATTACAAGCAAATGCTTAACACTTCAGTCACATCTTTTTGTTGCTCTTATGTTGATTCATCTCTAAGGATTTCCTAATTGTTACCTTTGAATAGATTTTTTTGTTAATAGAGTTCCAGTAACAATGCTAGGTTTCTTGAAATAAGAATTAAGCATTAAGAAATAAGCATTAGCCATCTGTAAAGTATAGGTTTCCAGAGCATAAGCTGTAGAGTCAGGCTGCTAATGCCTTCCCTATCAACTCTGTGTCTTTAGGCAAGTTATTTGACCTCTTTGTACCTGTTTCCAAATATATGAAAGACCATTTGTCTATAGCACTATTTGTTGAATATATTGAACAAATAGTTCAATTCATGAATATGATTTCATGAAATTTATAAGAAAATTAGAAAAAATAATTCGTCGTGATGTGCCTTGATTGAATAGCAACATGTTTTGTTGTCCATGCCTCTTATTATGGTATCCATTCTGAAAACAACTAAAACTAAAATTTTCCTTTCCTCATTAAAAATGATCTATCTTCTAACTATCTCTATGTATTTATCTGTCCATCATCTGTTACCTACTTATGTACATTCATACATATATACTCACACACAGGTATATGTGTATATGTGCACATACATATATACATGTGTGTATCTGAACATAAGTGCATGTGTATATTACACATATTCACCTGTATATCTGGATGATAAACTACTGATTGTTCCTTTTATTGCACTGAACCTCACAAATAGAACTTTCTATTCAGGAACAGTTCATTCAATATACATGAAATGGTTTCATAGATTTCAAATACACAACCATTTCAAATAGAATCTTAAAATAATAAGCTAAGCTGTCAAATGCATGAATTTTTCTTTCTCTTGATTGTCAAAGAGTTTCACTTGTACATGGTCTATTTTATTCTATGAAATACTAAGCTATTTCCATGTAATTCTAAGTAAAAGTACTTCGACATTTTCTTCTTTGAAAACAGTGCGCTGGTTATAACATTTTCAATTCTCAGTGGCATAACTTGTAAATAACTTCACTTCGCTTTTAGAGAGTCTGCTAACATCACAGCCAGGATGATATAGGTAGAGTGGGTGTGAGTTTATTCATTGTTGTCCAAACCGGTTATGAAAACAATTGCACATTCTCATGTGAGAAGGCATTTCATCAATTCCGCCAGCTTTGGTAAATAACACATTTTCAAATGTTTCACATAAGAATGGAAAATATTTCACAGAGAATTCCTTAAAGATAGTTTACTAAGAATGGACTGAAACCAATGAATGCTATTTTCATTCATTCCTGCATTCATTTTATACTTATACTTTATACCCATCAAACTATGGCTGCTGATGCTGAAAAGAGAAAGATGCTTAAAAGTATAGGAAATGATGAGCGGCGTGATAAGCAAAGTGAAAATACATTGTATGGGTAACGAAATGCAGGTAAGCTCAATGCACTGTGAAGATACATGGTGGGGTGGATGCCTGGGGAGTTGTGGATCTGTCGCATCAGGACAAGAACGATTAGCACAGGCTGTCAGAGGAGTGCATTCCTAACAGTGTCTAGTGCAAAGGGTAGAGCTCATTAAGTTGAATGATGATGCAATGGTATGCTAGACAGAGCAAGTAGTATGCATGAAGCGTGTCGACATGAAATGTGGAGTGGACTCAGTTTTTTGTTGTTTTTTGTTTTTTGCTTTTGTTTGTTTTCGGTTTCGTGATTTTTTTTTTTTTTCCTTTTTAGTTGGCAAAATAAGGCAGAGAAGCTGTGCAGAAAAAGAGACTAGATCGAAGCATATTTTGGTCAGTGATCTGTGGGTGAATCGTGGTGAGGTCAACTAAGGTTCTCCTGAATCCTAGAGTCATCTTGTTTTATAGCACACATTTTTTATTTATGACTGTAAGAATTTGAATCTATTCTCCCCTGGCTGTAGCATGAAATGAGGGGACCTATCTTGAGCCTAAATGAGGAGGAATAAAGTGAAAATAGTTACCCTAAATCATCACTCAGAAGCCTTGACACAGAACACCAGTGCTTCCTAAATTCTCGTCAGTGATAGGAAGAAAGCCAAACAAAGGAAACAGGGATTGCCATTGTGTGATCTGCAGTTTCCTCAGCACCAAGATGTGAGGGCCACAGATTATAGTAGGTAATAGAGTCAAGCTGTAAACACAATCAGGACACCCTGGAGAATTTATGGGAAGAAAGTTAGCCTTCCTGAGCTGCTTTCTGACCCTTGCATTCTCATCCTTTCCAGTTCCCTGATGGTTCCTCTGACATGTGGCCAGTGGGATGAGGGTTGTTCAACCTCAGTCTTGTGGTGCTTTTGGAGTTGAACTTATTTCTAAGAAGCGATAGGAGGACCAAGGGAATGAAACCAACAGTAGTTCACTTCCTATCTTGAAGCCACAGCCATATGAACCAGAGAGGAAACTGCTTCCCTTCATAGTTTTAAGTGGTTATAAACCTAAATTCTTGCTCCAGCTACCAGATTCTGCTGTCTATTTGCACCTAAGTTAGAGTGCGTCTCTGAAGGTCCCTTGACCCACACTGCTGCCCAATTTTGCATGAAAAGCTGCTTCCTGTCTATGCTGGAGAAAAATAAGGTAAACCCACTGCCAGTCTGGTGTTTCTTGAAATACAGTCTTTGCTATTATTTCTTTTGCTATTTATTCTTGTGAATCTTTAAAGAGATATTTTGTGCATTCTGTCTTAGTAGCTAATTCCATCTTGAACAAAACTTGCATAAAGATGGAAATAGACTCAAAGCTGGGTCCTATTCCTCCTGAAGGGAATATTTGTTCTATTGAGATTTAGCTAGGTAGTTACTTAATGTAAAGATTCTCTTTGCAAATAGAATAGGTCTTTGCTGAAGTGGGTTATATAGGGTATTACTATAGAGGATATCATTATATATAAAAATGTCACAACCATTTTCAGTACTTTAATATTAGTTCCAGAACAGTATACCCTTTTGAACCTATCTATGATATCACTCATCTCTAAAATAGTTATAAAATAAATTAACTCACTTTCAGGTGGATTCAATAAAAATGCAGTCTTCATCATGTCCTTCAAGCTCTTTATATGTGGCTCTAGTAAGCCTGAAAATCGTTCATTTTATTTATGAAGGTATCTACAGTATTCTCTTGTAGCATGATTTTATTTATGCAGCCATAGAAAATTATTTTCTTATCGAACAGACTTAAGATGAGTAACAAATTGATTTTTCATAGTGTTTTTAATGTTTATTTCTGCAGAAATCATTTACCAATGCAAATATTTTTCTCAAAATACGTGCTGTTGTTATTAACATGGTTAAAGTTATTTTTACACAAAGAATCTTCCTGCCATGCTGCCAAGCATGGATTGATTTTGTTATTATCCGGCCTCTGAAGACGCCTCATGATACTTGGTTCTACTCTGACCCCCAATGATTTCCATATCAGGGGTATCCCAGGATCCTTCGTACTCTGTCCTGCAGCATTATGCCTACCTACTGCTACAATCTACTAACCACATAATCATTTATTGCCGCATGCATGTGGAAAGATAGAGTTAACATTTAGCTCCAAAGAGGGCTGATGATATATGACTTGAGTTTTCCCCGTTTGCAACATTAACTTGAAGCATTTGTCTAAGTTAGATGAGAAAGGGGGAAGAGAGCAAGGGAGAGAGAGGGAAGGAGGGCGGGAAAGTGAGGGAGGCAGGGAATTCTTAAGCAATACAAAAACTGTCAAGACTAACTCCTTTACATTGTTGATGGGTTAGGACTAACTCAAAACAGTTGAAACAACAGTTTGGCTGACTAGAGATATCGGAAAAACATCATTGGTCTAACCACACTCACTTACCCTCCTCTGGATGGAGTGTCCTGATTTTCACAATGATTGGGATAGAAGCCAGGACACTGCTACTCTGTGGGTACACTGGGTCTGTATTTCTTCTCTTTAATCTTAAAACCTAATAAGCACAGCTCTGGCTGCACTGTACTGGGTTTCGTTAGCCTGGTCAAAAATCCAAACTGAAGACTGGGTGCTAGTGTAACACAGAAGGGCTACATAAATCTATGTTACCTTTGCTGTTGTGGCTGCTTCTCCTCACTTTACATTTATCTCTTTTCTTTATCATAAACAGATACAAGGCAAGCCAGTCTACCACCTATTATTTACAAAGTGGTTCATTTTACATTTCTATATGTTTGATTTTGGTGAATAATCTATATTTTGTGACAGATATTATATGTTTGTCAATACTTTACTCTTCTTCTAAGATTCACAAATGTTTCTATAGTTCTACCAAAGGTTTCATCTGAAATTTTATAGGCATGGTATATTTTATACACATGATTTCAAAATGACGTTGTCAATGTTTGTATCCTAAATACTGTCAAGATGCACACTGAATGATAGCTACAGACTTTCATCATATAATCACCTATCATTCTACATTCTCAATGCATGAACTTGTTGATCTACGATTCCCTCATAGACTATGTTATTGATTTTGATTTAATAGTAGTCCCAGGGATAGATGATAATTCATTAACTTTAATTTTCAAACTGATAATTCCATTAGAATTATGTTTAAAGCTTCATAATTTCAAAAATATTTTTCAGCATATTTTGTGTACTATAGCATTCAGGGGATTTTCATGCACTACTCAATGGCAGAAAGTCAGAGTAAAGTACACAGTAATTCACTGTAAAGTCTAGCTTCAAAGCACACGAACCTCATGGTCTCAAGGAGACTAAAGAAAAGGAAAAACAGAAAATATCTTATAAAGCAGGTGATGGAGCTAATGTAAACTTAAAAGTAAGTATTGGAAATGCAGAATGACTATGCAGAGCACAGCCTACAGGGCAGGCCATATTTAAATGTTACAGTTTCAAATGATGTATAACTAGGCACCAAAACATGTCTGTGGAACAAAAAAAAAAAAAAAAAAAAAAAGGAGCCAATGAAAGCATTTTCTAGTTTTGGATCATTCCTTCTGTGGCATAAAATATAGCTTTTAAATATGCACTGCCCTAAGCCTTTTGTTTTCTGTCATTTTGATTATGGATTTATATTTCTTCTTGTACTGGTACCTCCATTTGAAGGTATCATTAAAGCCACTTCAGATTGGTTGCACACCCCAATGTTGATTTGTGTGTTAGAACACCAATCTAATTAGAATATTTTGTTGTTGTTGTTTGTTTGTTTATTTTGTTTGCTTTTTTGAGACAGGGTTTCTCTGCTGTAACTCTGGCTGTCCTAGAACTCACTGTGTGGACCAGGTTGGTCTTGAAGTCACACAGATCCACCTGCCTCTGCCTCCCAAGTGCTGGGATTAAAGGCGTGTACCACCACTGCCAGGCTAATCAGTATATTTTTAAAATGTAAATTACTCAACATAATATATCCAGAATTTCTGACAATGTTCTGGTATTATAAACTCATAAACTAATGTTGTTATCAAGGGACAAACACTGACATAATTGACATTGCTCATGAAAAGGCGTTACTGTCCCAATTCTTCCAGGTTATAAACCCTGAAGAAAATCAAAGAAACAGATATCATCCAAATGAAGCCAGAGAGAAGGGATAAATCATCTACAAGGGATCATTATTTAGAAAGCAGATAAGCTAGTGTCCATTTTTTGGTATTTTCAGTATTCTGGGAGAATGAAACTTATTTTCTAGACTCATGAGCTCAGGAAGATTTGAGAAAAAGACAAATATGCTCAATCAAAATTTATACTCCCATCCAAACTAAGGAAAAATTGCCAAGATAAAATGAAGGCAGAAATTAATTTTAAGTAATTAAAACTTTTCAAAGTAACAGTAAAACAGTACAAAATAATAGTTCATATGTAATACTTAGCACAAAAATGTTTTTTTGTTGTTCTTCTTGCTGAGAAGACGTTTAAAGAAAGAGAGATTGGCTGAGTCATGAATTCCTGAGTCTATTTCAAATCATCTTTATCAGTGTAATCAGAATTCAGTTATACCTTATGCATTCAACTACGGTTTTTGTTTTATTTTCATTTTGTATGAATTTATAGAGACATGGAAACATTTCTTACACAGTCAAAATGTTAGAAATAATTCTGAAATGAGCTGTTAAAATGTATACACATTTGAGAGGAGAAGAGCTACAGCTGGGTAGAAAACATAATCTTAAATAGATTTGTAATTCTATCACACGTAATATATAATCGTGTTGTCTTTGAAAATGATCAATAAATGCCCCTACAAAAAACATGTGGGGAAACATGTCTATGGGTATAATGTATAAATAAACTTGAGAGACAAAGATTTATTATTTCCTAATAACAGTAAAAATATCCTTGAACTCAAAAGTAGAATATGGGACAGTTAAATCAGTTTTTCTTGGTGTTAAATTCCAGTATTCTGAAATTTTTATATTCTATATTGATAAATTTTCATACTTCAGTTGTCTATGCATTGTTTATGCATGTTCAAGAGATACAAGGAGAAAATGTCCATCTATATGAATATTCATTGAGTTTGTACTGCCTATCAGACAATGTCCTAGATACATATCATTCATATAATTTAGTCTGTGATCAATAGCCTTCATTACTATTCTCAGCTCATAAATTAGGATATCAAAATTCAGACTCAATGTAACTTGTCAAGTTGGCACAAGAATTCCGAAATCCATCTTTGCTGACTTAAAACACTACCTCAGTGAAAGAGAAGAATGGGTGGTACTGATGTTGAAATAGATAAGGAGAAGTCTATCCTATTATGTCCTTTGAATAATTACATGCAGGCAACAAATCCTAGATGGAATTTCTTCAAGTAAGAGTGTTCCTATCAACACATGACAATTTCAGTTCAAAACTCAAAACATAGCAATTTGAATACACAATGTCAATCTTCATTGTTGAAAAGTGTTCTCACTTTAGCGTATATATTTCCATACGTGGATTTCAGGCATCTCTCCTGAAGAGAATTTTTAAAATGTAACTTCTGCACATACTACTAAAAAGTATCAAGCTGACCCTGCCCAGCCTGTGTTAAGAAAGACCAGCTGCACACTGGGGGCCCTGGAAGGGGGCCCATTCAGCATGAATCCAGAAGGCAGCCAACGGGTACTGTCATTTATTTGGGAGAGAAGATTCATTTGCTTGACACAGAGAAGTCAGCCTCCGGGTGAGTCAGCTTTGGTCCCCAACTACCAAGCAGAAAATATTATACCTCATTGTCCTGACAGGCAAGCTAGAAAGCTTTGAGCTACTCACTCCTGGATACAAATAAAAGGCTGGAGAACAGCGTGGGGGAGAGTGCTGCACTGTTAAAAACATGTCAATTCCCTTTACTTCTGAGATATCAAGAACCGTGTTTCAATGCTTGACAAGTTCATGAATATTCATTTTTATCCACCTGGTTTTCCTGAAGATGAAGTTTACCCTAGTCTCGTCTTTATGTGATTGCTTGGGTTTGCTTATATGCTATGTTGCCTATCATGGCATCTCTGTGATCAAATATTCACCTAGACACATCCAAGGCTTGATGAATTACTTGCTTGAAGAAATTAACTTGCTACTGTATTCAGAATTAAACATGCACAGGAGCATGAGTGCAAACACAGTAGCTGTCACTGGAAAACTGCAGAAAATATTGAAGCGCAATCAAAATTCATTTTTAATGTGTAAAATATTGAACTTGGAGATGTTTCTTGTATGTAGTTTTATTGCACATTATGAAGGATAAAATGAATGTCTTTTAGGTCCAGATCACAGCATGCAAAAAACATCAAAGAGACAGGAGACAGCCTTTGGAGGACAGACTTAAATGATGTACACTGCAGACTCAGAAATTTAATTAAAAAAAAGTGAGGTGTGAGAAAGGAATGGTTTTGCATTTACAAAGGCTAAGGATGTATGTGCCTTACTGAATTCAGTAAAGAAGACCTTCCTTTTAACCAAGGTAGGAGAAATTTAAAAAAAAAAAAAGCAATTCTATTTGGCTTAGGATAACAATTTCATAAGGCTCACTTTTGCAGTCTGCATTGCTATAGTCAGAATTAGGAATAGTCTGAAAAATAAGTCTGGACATACCCAGCTTGATTTTTAGTGTGATAGCCAGGAAAACGACAAGTCATTAGACCATGCATTTCTTGCTGTCTGTAGCTAAAGCCGAGCTAAAGAACTTCACCAGTCACCTAAGGGCACTAATTCTACTATGTCTTTAGCATGCTATCTCAGAAAACTATTTGTTCCCTGAATCTGACCAAATGATCTTAGAATCATGTTAACCTTCAGTGGTATGAAAATTTATATTTTCATTTGCAAGTACAACTGATCAAATGCAAATACATGTCTCCATCATAAAAGAGAAATCCTTGACTGAAAGGTGTACACATACATAACACACACACACACACACACACACACACACACACACACACACACACGTATATCATTATGCACTTGTTGCATTTCTAAAACATACCAACTTTAATACGTGCTCAATATTTATCTTTTAAGTTAAATAAAATAGTTCTGGTTTTCCTCTATCTGTATCATGCTGCATTTTGTAGATTTGAAGACAAAGATCATATGACTTTTCTTTGTAGTTTGATTGTACAGCGTTTTCCCAAACAAGCTAGAGGAGTGCTTTATACACCAATAATATCTAAGAAATCTTGAATTGATAGTTTTTACTAAGACTGTTGATACTGATAGTAAACCATTGGCATAGGCCTAATCTTGATATAATCAGTAGCTGGGCAGATGCCTTCTGAAAAGAAAATATAATGATGAGTTTTAATTTGTCACCAAGAACAGGCCCAGCTCCCTATTACTGATCACCACAGTCCTCCCCAGTTCTTGGGAATCTTTCATTGATCCTCACACATTCTGTGCCTTTCTGTGGAGTGGCCCCTCATAGCTTTCCATTCTTCAGTGTTCCTTCCATGGTGTGTACAACGAGTTTTCATTTCATCCAAGTAATTTGTAAAGATTTACCGCACTATATTTAGACTAGCTTTAGTTCATCCTTATGCACGGTTCTGGCCTATCACTTTAAACTCATTCTTATCTACAAAACAAATTCTATTTTCCTTTGGTGACAATATAGATAAATGTTAGCCTCAGAAAGAAACAAATGATGCATGCTTTCTGTTCACAGAGTACCTTTCCATATTCTGGATACCGTGACCTTAGACAACTCCCTGGGAACAGACTATTCATTTGTTTATTTGGATCCAAGGTGACTAAGGCTTAGGAAAGTATTTAAAATTACAGGATCAGTATGAATCAGCTCCTGTCTTCTAACTCTAAATCCCTTGAAGAGAAACACCTAGTCCCTCTGCCACGTGGACCAAGGATGTTGATCATAGGACAATCCTTTTTCTGAGGTCTTGTGGCATGTAACTCTACTCTCTATCAACAAAAACATCGGCCAAGACATATTAAGACTTAAGGTATACTTTTGCATTGATGAATAGAAAATAGGCACAGTAAGATGTAAATGAGATTTCTGCTGTTAATTTGGTTGTTAAATCAGCATCCTTTGTCATATCTTCAGAATTCATTAAGCCTTTGGCAATCTTGAGTTTCACATTCTTTCCCTGATTTGTGACTCAATACATACTCAAATAGAAAGTAATCAAAGGTCTAATGAAAGAAAATATGTACTGATACATGTAACAAACGAAGTTGGATAGAAAAGAATGCACATGCAGTTACCTCTATGAATATCTGAGGTGTGGTACATGATTCTGACTACCATTTAACTACTTCATTGAAATTTGATTATTTTTTTAAAAAGTCATTTCTAATATCTCAGTTATTAATGGCTACACATCTGTCAACGTATTTACACTTTGTAATTGTATTAGTACATTTATACACAGAAGCAGGGACAGTTTCCTAAAGGGTGGCATCCTAAGTGAAATTAATTTGACTTGATTTCAGTTTCAAAGCCCCAGACATTATCATGAATCAAATGAAACCAAACTCCCATAATAGCCTACCACCTTATATAATGGTACTGTAGAGGACTGTGTAAAAGGTAGGAAGGGTCTATATTCCCAGGGTTTATCTGTAGGAATCACATTCAGAGGTCACTATGGTCTAGATGGAATATTGAAAGAATGTTAAGAATGTTAATACATACCCTTAATCTCAGTATTCAAAAGGCAGTGTTGATCCACACCATTAATCCTTAAAACAGAAACAGAGCAAAGATACAGGAAGCTGAGCTCAGAAAGCTTGAGTGTCACAGAAGCAGTAACATCTGAGATGAGTCATTGAAGGACAGGCAAAATGACTAATCAGAGGAAGAGTTGGCAGAGTGAGTCAGAGTGAGGACATGCCCAACTCTCAGGGTATAAAAGTAGGCTTTCTGTGATCAGTTATAGCAGTCAGTTACAGAGGCAATATGAGGCAAGCAGTCTGAAGCAGGAAGACAGGAGACAAGACTAAGAGACATGAAGTGGTCAGAGAACCATCCAGAATCATCCAGAGTCAGATGTGTTTGTTCAGAAATATTAAGTCAGCTTAGAAAGTCAGTTTGAATGAGGAAACTTGGAGATGAATTTGGGTCAGAACAAGTGAGTTGAGTTGAATCAGTGATTGAATTAGACAAAAGAATAAGCTGCCTTTGAACCCAAACCTGGCATGCATGTCTGCAGGTACTGAGAATTCCCAGCTGTGGCGCTGTAAACATAAGATTTCCTGTCATGGTGATACCTGTCTGCCTTTGAATGAGTCCTGCCTTATTAGAATGTTGGAAGACAAAATAATAAAAAAAAAAAATTGGACTTCACAAGCCAAGGAACAAATATTCCTCTTAAATATCTCTTCCATTTGGACAGATGAAAAAAAACACCAGCATTTAAGCAGCTGGTAGATCAGTACTCATAGCAATGGAGGGATATTTGCAGGAATGTGCACTTTTATCAAACATTATTTTCCCCATTACTGCCTGGAATTTATGCAATTTAATGAACTTATGCTTCAGTGGCATTTTAGAAATGAAACGCTTCATAAGCGAGCATTGGATTGGATCTCCTTAGTATTCCATCACATAAGAGTGATGCATAAATCTAAGGCTTTCAATAAAATCATGCTTTGGTTTGAAAATTTTTGAACTGTTTTCTAAGTTTATCAGCTTTAAATAATCTAGTCACAGCCACATTGTGCAAACATAGTTTTATGAGTTTAGAGAGTTCATTAAACTCAAATGACTATAAATATGTGTGTGTTTATCTGTGCATGTATGTGTGTATGCATATCTGAAAATATGTTTGTGCATTTTAATAAGGTATAATATAAGGAAATAAGATATTATAAAAGTTACTGTTAACTTTGTAAATTTAACATATTCTACAATCACCGGGAACAGACTCTCAGATTCTCTAGAATAGGTTGTTCTGTTGGCATTATCTGTGGGGATTTTCTTGATTATGTTAATTGAGATGTGAAGACCCAATCACTCTGTGCATGGACATTTTCTGAATGAGATCTAGACCTGGATGAAAGTAGAGAAAGTGAGTTGAGCACACGCGCACACACACACACACACACACGCACACACACACACATACTCCCTTGATCTCTGCTCCTGACTATAGACATAAAGTGACCTATTGTCCTGGGTTTCTGCCACTGTTATTTCCCTGCTCCCTGACTTGGGAAAGAAACCCTTTCTCCCTAACTGGCTGTTTTCAGGATAACCGCAATCAGCAGCAGTGAAAAAAACTGAGGCACTGAGCATACAGCTCCATGAGCGTTTAATCATTTTGTGTATTCACCCATACTGAGAATGTAAGCATCCTCACAACCCATTGATGTTCTTTCCATTCAAGACCTTACACCTCTGCTCCAATGTTGACTGCTATCCGAGTGTTAAAGGTATAGATTAATTTCTTTTCTAAATTTGTCTGTATAAAACCCACATGAAAATTATGAATTTAGTATGGAAAATAAATACCAAGCTTAGCAATATCACTGGCCTAAGATTTATTTTTAAAAAGTCAACTTAGATTCTTATGAGAATTAATTTATGAGGCTTGTTAGAATATGATGTTTAAGATGCCAAGCCCTGGGTCTTTTCCTCAAGATATCAAACCAAAAAGTAAAACCAAAATAAAATTTAAAAAATAAACTTTAGAAGTAATTCGGTACAAGGAGTGATTGTAGCTCATTTCTTACTTAACCTCACTACTCATGCTAAATTGTTACAGCAGCTATTGTCCTTAACACTGTGCTTACACATGGCCCCAATTTGATTTATGATGTTTGACATTACAATTTAGCCTGTAAAACCTGTTCCTTGATATGTTATCTGACACCCAGTCATGTACTAGACAGGGTATATAACCATAGCCTATACTTAGACACAAAGTCATGAGCATGAACAAACAGCAGTCTTTAGTGTAGGTTTTGGATAAGCTAAGGTGTTCTGAAGATACATGCATGTGAAATTATGGATTTGCAAAGAATAGAAACTATGCTTTCTTCATCTTGAGCTTTCCAGTGGTTAATATTCAATAAGACACAAATATACAATAAAATGATAAAAGCAAAGTGAACAAGGAAGCTCTACCAGAAAAGCAGAGGTGAGCTAAATTCCTTTACATGTGCCCTAGCTATGGAAAGGTGATGGCTTTTGTTTAATTAACTATAACAATGATCATACCTCTTTCTTAGTAACCTGGTACTATGTTATTTAGTCACCTCAATAAACTCATGAAGCAGACGATAATTTTAGGAGCCTGGACATGGTTCAGGTGTTAGAGCATTGGCTGTATTTGCAGAACCTGAGTTCATTCCTAGAAGCCATATTTCAGCTCATAATCATCTATAACTCAAGTTCCAGGGAATCTGATGCCTTCCTCTGGCCTCTTTAGGTGCCAGGCACACATGCAATTCACATACGTACATACAGACTAATACTCACATACATAAAGTAAAATTAAATCTAATCTAAAAAAAGAGATAATTTTATCATCATCTCCATAATATGAAAATATACACTATGCCACAGAGTTATTAAGGTCATAAGAAGGCTAAGCAGTGGATACAGAATCCATCCTGGCAACCTGGCTTGCACATTAACTTTGAATAAATATTCTTCATAAACTTAGGCATACTAATATGCTCAAGGATGGAGAAGATAAGGCTGATGATATTGGCATGGACAAATGATAAGCTGTCAAATTACATTTAAAGACTACTCTACTGACCATATTCATAGAGATGTAATTAGTTTATCTTCCAATGTGTATCATATATCAGATAGTTTTTATGAAGTGATTTATCCCTTTCCCCAAATCACACACTGAAGACATTTGGAGGCGGAAGCTTTACTGTGTGGTTAGGATTTAGGTCACAATGTTAGTAATGACTCTGTGCTGTATAGCCACCTCTGCCATTGCAGACTGTTGTTCTTTCCCAAGCTGATGAGGACAGTGCTATTGGGCTGTGTCATAGACATGGAATAGTATCAGAAAAGAGCCACACATGGGAAAATGATCTCAAAGTAATCGTAAAGACTGGGCAAAGATAATCCCTTATCGTAACCTTCCTGCATTTTCTGAAATCTGGCTCACCCCACACAAACTTTAGTTACCAGGCCATGACTTTGATCTCGTACCTCCTTGGAAGAATCACTATTTCTATTGGCACGTGACATATTTTATGGGATATTAACAACACAATTTATTCTGGAATTATTTAAAATGTATTTAGTTCCATGTTACACAATGATTGTATAAATATTTTTAAAATTATTTTTATCTAGTCACAACATGGGAATTACTATCTGGTAAACTTTGGGCACATGGATAATGTGTAAAACTAGTTTCAAAGTAATTGACACCACTGTTGCCTTCCTGAAAAGCAGGGAGCTTCTAACTCTGAAACATACTATCAATTCATTTTAGTAGAGTCAGAGAGTCTTACATCACCTTCCACATGAGTTATGCCTTCACAGAGTAATATGGTGCATTGGGGATACAGCTAAACAGAAGTCAAGGCTTGCGCATTGCATCCAAGCACACCGAGTGAAGTCATGGCAACACTAGTGCAGAAATAAGCACAGAGTCGTCTTGCAAACACTCTAGGAACTGTGCAGATCCCACTTACAAATGGATCTCGTTAACACATTTCTTCAAATCACACGGTTATCTCACAAGCCAATAGTCTCCTAAGAAAGTCTGTATTTCTGTAATTCTCTAGGGAGAATTCCTCTTCCTCCTCAAAGCATCCTGTTCCCTGTCAAGAAATGGCAAACTGAGATGCTGAATCTAAATGCTGGTAACACATCAGTGCTCTGCATGCATTCTTTGATGAGCAAGATCATCTTCCTCTACTCTTGTGAATAGCTGTTAGTGACACGTGATTACCAAGCACATGAAATGTAGCAGATAAAACTGATGCAATGGAGTTTAATTTTTATTTAAAATTTAAAAACATTAAGATTAAAGAGCCACAGGTAACTAAGTGACTGTCATCTGGGACAGTAAAGTACTAACTGCATTAGGAATTAATCAGAGCACTTATCTGCTCATTCTTAAGCTTTCTGTTTTTAGGTGCATACTTAAATATTTATAAGCTGTCAAAAAGAAAACTTGAAAGGTTTGGGGTGTTGGACACTAAAACTTTATCATGTTTGAATTAGAATCCTTCTGTATTTTATTTCTCATTGCCAAACAACAAAGCAAACATAAGAGAATTTAGAATTGTGTCATTTAATCTTCTCAATGTAAAATATATATCATACTTTAAGAGCATATTGTATGCCTTACAAAATATAAATCATATGTGGTATTTTTATATCATATATAACTACAATTAAAATGATACTTATTCGTAGAGGCCTTAATTGAAGTTACTAGAGTAGAAATAGTTTTCAGTATGTTCTCTGGTAGAAGGCAGATCAGAACAGATATCTGCTGGCACGATGACTTACTGAGTAAAGGGCCTTGCTTCCCAGCCTGGTGACCCTAACTATATCCACGAGTCCCACACTGAAAAGAAAGAACTGACTACTGTGAAGGTGTCCTCTGATCTCCACATGTGCAATACACACACACAAATACACACACACACATGAATAAAATTAAGGCTTATCAGTTTCCCTTGATAGCCCATATAGTTCCATTAAAGACTGACATGCAAATAATATTAAATGCTTCAGTTGTAATGATAAGTTTTAATTACATAAAGTCATCCAAGACGTAGCGAGACGACGCCAAATGAGATAGATGAAATGGCAATTGACTTTTTCACTAGGAGAGTTTGGATTACTCAAACCTCCAAGTGTATCTTTCTACCTGAACGACTCCACATTTGTGATCCTTATTATATAAATTTTCAATTTTTATCTTTTTCATTTACTCATCTGCTATAAAGCAGGCCTATAATAATTCAAGCTAATATCGGAGTATTATATGCATTTTCATCATCAAAAAACTTCTTTCTGATTATTCCAGCAATAAACCTATTGTTTAATTGCACAATTCTTATGTACATATCAGAACTGAATCAGAAGAAACACAAGGAGTGATTTTTTTCATGCCCTCATTGAACTTGTGATGTTGTCTTGGAAACAAAATATGCTTTAAAACTTAGAGACAAAGAATTTAGCATTGAGAGTAAAAATTATAGCTCTATTTTTCTCACAATATTTTCTCTAGTGCTTAGTTGGACTCTAGCAATTAACACTCAAATATATTTATGGAACGGATGTTATACAGAGTAGCATTTAATTGGCATGTTAGCCTGATACAATAACTTCCTGCAGTGTCATTAAGGTTATATCACTCATCTCATAAAATTCATAAATTTCAACCTCGTTGCTAAAATCAAACAAAACCAAAAGAACTTAAAAATGCTTGGAGTCTGTCATCATACTGTTGTGGACTGAAGTTTTCCATAATTTTGTGTCCATAAAACACAAGAACTATTTTCGCTTCCAGTCTTCTATCCCCCGTTATGTTAAATATGAATCTGGAGTCTATATCTGAGGTTTTTATGCCAATCTGCAAGCATTTACAGCGTCCACTGTCTCACTGGTCAACACGTCTTAGCCGCATTTATCTAACCAATATTCAAAGTGCATCTGACCTATGGTAGTCCAACTCAAGGTGTTCTGAAGAGCAAGAGCAGCGTTTGGCATTTGATTCCAGTGATTCTTCCCTTCTCCACCAAATCAAAGAAGCTCCTGAGGATGAGCACATTACTTTTTTTGCTGCTTTATTGATTAATTATTCACCCTCTTAGAAGTTGCAGTTAAAATACAGTACAGTTGGATCTAATTTCCATGATGACAGTGCTTTTGGCACTAACCAAATACTAAAATAAATGAGTACATGATTACAAACCAAAACTGCATTATAATGAAAAAAAAAAAAGGATTTAAGAGAAACAAACAAACATGAAACATTTCTCAAATGGAAAGGTGACCTTCCTCCTTAAATAACATGATTCAGGAGAAATTCAAACAAATAGTTGAATCTTACGCCCAATTTCAATATGAATTGCTCGATACCTAAAAAAGTTACATGATCAATACAACAAATGAATAATAAATAAGTTCTGCTTATTGTTGAAAAGGGTAGGAGGAATGGGAAGTAAAATAGTCTAGGAGGAGAATTAGCTGGTTACCATAGCAATTCCAGGGAGAGTGTGCTATATGGGAACAGAGTAGGAGTTGCATACAGAATAGCACATTGGAATAGATTCTGAAAGTAACTAAAAACTTTGGTAACAGGATACAGAGACTTCTCAACCACTGTGTCTTATTTCTGGATCTTTGACATCAAGTGCAAATTTAAGCTCCATTCCTATCCTTCACTGATTGTCTTTTTCCTTTTTCCTGATAATGGAACTCAGTGAATCTTAGGAAGGATTAGGAAGGACGCAACCCTGGGAGATAGTCTGTGATTGTCTAATTTTGGTAGTTTTGTATGAAACCGGTTCAGTATGAGAGCAGATTTTTGTTTTAGTTTGATTAGTAATTGATATAGGAAGGTCAGGTGCCCTAATTCCTAAATAAGTCCAGAAGGAAATGCTAGGCTAGTGTTCCTGAAAAGACATTTGTTTTCTGATAAGTGTATCATGAATCCTGCCATGTATCCTTTGCTGGTTTTGCTCATGCTTGACTAAGTTTCTTATTATTGCTAGGACAAATTACCACACAGTTGATGACACAAACAAAAAGTAATTATTGAACAGATCAAAAGTCAGAAGTGTGAGGCAAAATTCTCTGAGTGGATTCATCTCAAGGCTTTAGAGAAGACTGCTTTATTTTGTCATTCTGAATATCTTGGTTCCATCTATCTCCTGGTTCTGCCTGGTCCCCCACTCCCTCCCATGAGAGCACCTGGGAGTCCAGAGGCTTTTCCACCTACACATTCACATCTTTTTGATTCTCACAACTCCCTCTTTGATTTATATGATGTCTTTGACACCCTGTCCTCAAAAAAAAAAAAAAAAAAAAAAAAAAAAGGCAGGCTAATGCCCCATTCTCAGACCACATCCCCTAAATTCCCTTGGCTCACAATAGCAGACTTGGGTAATTAGACTATGATCATTTTTGGAGGTTGGCTTTTGTTGGTCTATGCCACTGTTTTTCTTTCTCAGAATTTGAACAAGATGTATTGAATAGTTTGTCATCCCAGGACAGAAAGACAATCCCAAAATACAAGAGTTGACAATTACCAACTCACTGAAATTTAACGTTAACACAGGGTCCTTATTGCTCATCGCAGCCATCTTACAGCAAGAAATATGTTTTATGATGTCACCCACTAGCACGGCTGGAACCCTTACTTTGAAAAGTGCTTTCCCGTGAATAAAGATTTTTAAGTTTTAAGCTGTTTGTTTTTATTTTCTCCACCTTAAACTACATTGTACTTGAATTATGCAAACAAAGCAATCTTCACACTGCAAGCACTTGAGAAAGACCTGATAGTAATGAACCCCATAAAACACTTAGCAGCATCTGGTAATGTCAGTTAGAAGTCATTCCTGAAATTGCCCAATCCTCTGTATCAAAGAAAAGACTCTGCTCCATTGTGTTTTCCCAATTTGCATTCTTTCTGATGATTACTCTTAGTTTGTGGTCTCTAACTGTACAACCTCAAGGCATTTTGATTTTAAAATCTTTGAACAGGATCTATAATGAAAAATGCACTTTATACCAGAAACTATTCATGTGCGACACACACACACACACACACACACACACACACACAAACACGTGAGAGAGAGAGAAAAAAGGAGAGAGAGAGAGAGAGCTTTCATAGCTGTTAATTCCAACATTAAATTGTCTAAGGAAGAACATTGCTATTTACAAAGAGTACCTCTATTCTCACCAGACCCCAGACCCATATACAGCTTGGTGATTTATCCTTTCAGACAATCACTCATCCTCGATTTTTCGTGTACTTTTCTTTCTATTGGACTGTGTTCTAAGAGTAAATCCTATTATATCTGTGGTATGGCACAGAAAGAGGATCAGGAGAAGAAGGACACAAAGCTTCCCAGTCCGACGCTGTTCTATGATGCTTAGGAATAGCACTTTTAGACATCATCTCTCAGTATGGACCACGCCTTCACCTCCACTTGCTCCTGAGACCACTCTACCTGACCTCTGATTTTCACTTCTTTCAGGAGCTCACTCTTACTGCTCAAAAATCAAAGCCTTCTGCTCTCATCCCCTACATATGAGATGCGATCAATACCGTTTGCCTCTTTGTTAAAAGTTTCTGGTTCTCGTGGCTACATAAATCCTTTCTTTTCTTTATGCTTCTTTTAGTACCAGTTGCCTTACCAGCAACCTTACTTGTGGGGTCTCTCTCCCAGTTTTGTCACACACTGGACTCTTAAAAGTCTTCAATTCTTTTCCATGTATAGAAAAATCTAGTTCTGGGTTTTGACTTACGTAGCTTACATAGTTATGGAACTTTTCAGTCCACACATTCAATCTTACCTCTCTTTGGAACTGTGACATGTGTAATAAATGACACATTTAGTGTAGAAAATTAGAGGTGCACATGGCTAAATTTGATCTCAGTCCATTTAACTTCCTAAATGAGAGAGGCTTGCTCAGAGTCTCACCTCAAGTCTGAATCTGAATAGAGATTCCCACTGGCTAACATCACCAGCCACTCTTCATTGCAATATTATAAAGGCACAGGTTACAAATGCATCAAGAACTGACAAGCAAAAAGGTGTGTCTGTGTGGGCCTGTGTCCACTGTTTGGAAGCCCCACTAGACAGACTCGTGCATGTCCAAGTGCTGTGGTGGTCTCTTCCTACTCCATGCTGAAAATTACACCAAACCTCAACTTAATAATTTCTTTAACACTTTAATTAGATGTTTATATTTTCAGTTTTCTTTATTTTGATATTTTTCACTAGACTCTTCAAGGTTTACTACTCTACAATCTGACTTTATTGTAATTTATTGAAAAATGATCACCATGACATTACATGTTGTCAATATTGAGCAGGGTTTTCTTGTATGCTATGGTTTTTGCAGATAACCATCACTCTAACGGCAGGACATATTTAAATTATCCCATTACATAGTTGCTATTTATTTAGAGATTGCTGAGACTCAGATCACTTATGCAAATTTTAAAATCCTCAAATCTCAAAGGTGATTCCCTGTAACATTTGTCTTTAACAGGATAGCTCCTCTGACTGAATGGTCTTTGTTGACATGCTTTTTAAGGATCAAAAAGACACTGCAGTCTTTGACAATCCTGCATTTGAAAGTGTATATTAACTATTAAAGACCAAATTCTGGACATAATAGTTGTCTCTGCTGAGTCTTCAAGCGGTAATGGTAATTATCAGAATAAACAATTCAAAATGAGATTCCAGCTAAAAATTGAAATTCTCCATGATCATGGGGATGACTCAATTAGAGCAAATTGCAGATAAATGCAGGGCAGCAATAAGGGAAACAGGGAAATAACAAGAGAAATTATCTGTATCAAAAACAAGGTTCCAGAGCCAAAATATTTAAGAGTAGTACAAAATGGTCTGGCTCAGGAAAATCAGCCAAATGCCAACAGTTTACTACTGAAGTGATTACAAATGCCAGGTACTAAGGATACAATTTGCATGCCAGATAGTTTACCAGCAAGCACCAGGTACATGGATGCAGGCTAAATTGTGAAGGACTTCTGCTTTATTTTTCTTATAACTATATACAGCTGTAATAACTCTCCATTCTCTTTCATTCTAGTAACCTCTAGAGAACTTTCACCACAAGGAGTCACAAGGCCGAAAAGATGTATTTCACAGTTTCATTTTGTTTATAGAACAGATGTAAGCTCATTTTTTTGTGGGTTTTGCTAATGAAAATTTTATGCAGGCCAAGGTTTGGCTACACTGTTACCTATAAAAAGATAGGAGAAATTATATTGTGGATTTCAGAAAGAAATGAAAACTAAATTCAGTTAACTTCTTTCTCTGCAGGGAGGGGACAAAATGTGTCTGTTTTTCAGGCTAATGGAACTCTGAGAGGAAACAGCAACTTATAGAGGAAAAGTTTATGAAGGTCTCAAATGCATATTTGTGTTTTTCACCAAATACCTTCTTTTCACGGAGGTTTTAGTCTTGAAATCCTATAGCATTGAGATTGTTTCTTCTGACAAATACATTCACCTATTGATTCTATACAATTTTGCCTTAATAGAATAATGGTTTGTGAGACTGTGCTTTTTTAACCAAAGCCTGGTGACTAAGTTGCTCCATGCAAGGTATCTCAGCAAGTAGAACATTTTCAAAGCATCGCTACCTAAATACAGTGGAGTGGAAAAGTTCATTTCTTGAATGCCTTAGATTCTGGAACTATGGATAAGGCACAATGGGCAAAAGCCAAGGTAAACATGTGTGATGGATCCCCCAGAACACAAATAAGAGTTTGACTCTGTGGCAGCAGTGTCTATAAAACCAGGACAGCCTACAAGAATATGGGAGGTGTAGACTAGAAAATTTCTGAAGCCTGTAGGCCCACTATTTTGATTTTTACAGTGGTAAAGAAATCTTGTCTACAACTAGGTAGAAAAGCAAGGACAATGCCCAAAGATTGTCCTGTGACTTCTACGCATGTTCTTTGGGACGTGTGTGCCTATACCCACAAACAGGAACAAGAACATAGACTCACTTACATACACTCACACATCATACAGATTATACATAGCCAAAAGCTGTATGTCATTAAATAAACAGCTGTCTGCATCCAACACTGAATTAGTTTAGCTGTGGACTCCATGTGAAAGAATTACATGTCATGGAGTATACTTCATGGTTATCATTGACTAGTCAGAACTGAACTTGAAAGAAGTATTACTTCATGTTTCCATCACAATTAGGAAGACATTGCTCATTCCTTTTTAATTCAATTGGAACCTTGATTTTATGATTTGCAGCAAGGCTTGACTTGAGGACTGAGTTAAACTTTTATGTAATCACCATGAATTGATCTGCTAACCTCAGAAGAGCAATTTCTGAATATATTTGATTAACATCACACAGTTATCTTGTCTGCCTTGCTTTGAAATAACAGGTGAAGTCCAAATACTTTTGGGTTACTTACCCATTACAATGAAAAACTTTGATTTGGGATTAGCTTGCTGTGAAACACTCTCTGAAGTAACTCAGTTTTATAAGGTCAAAGTGCATTTGTAGTTCATTGTATAGCTACAGAGAATGCACATCTCTAATTTTCACTTGACAGATTTTCCCCCTACTACAAAGAAGATATTAATGCTTTATCTGAAAAATTATACTGTATGCATTTCTCTCAAAGCCATTTGATGTGAAATACTGCTGATTAGAAGCAAGCCAAGCATTCTGACTACATACAATTCATTTTATGAGAGATTGCTTTTCTCAGTAGGTCATAATTTGAAGATATGTTGCTTTTGTGTTTAACATGACTCTTCCCAACTAGTATCTGAAGTAATTGCAAATAGCCACAGTAATGCAATTATTTGAAGTTTCATTTTAAAACCTTTCCATTTAGAAGCCCAACATACAACAAAGGTTACACAGCTCAGTCTGCCTGACAGACCCTTAGATGGATGGACCTATTACAATCTCTCCAAACAGGAAGGCCAGGTCACTCATTAAACCATGGTCAATAAAAAATGGTGAAATTGGTTTGTCCCAAGGACTGATGGCTCAATAATTTGACAAAAGGACAGAGAAGAATTGTGAAAAACCAGAAGATCAATGTCTATTAATTTAAAAGCAACACATACCCTAGAATGAAACAGTTTATGTTGTTATGTAGGATAATTACCATTTCCAATTAGTTGACATTTCCCACAGCTTTGGGACTTTAGCAAGACAATAACGCTGAACATCTAACACAGCTCTGCCCTTTGTCAGTAGTCTCTTGGTACTGCTTCACAGGCAAACTGAAGACTTTCTGAGCAATGACTCTTTGTCATAAACAGCAAGTACTGAACTGAGTTCAAAGGAAGTTCAAATGCTAGAGAAACTTCGGCAAAATATGCTGTTAATATTTTCCTGTGTACATGAATTTTTCTGAGCATTTTGCTAAGCAGTATATACTTTGTAAATTCAAAAGAACTGTAATCTTATTGTATCTTGATGATATTATGAAAACCAAATGGAATTAGAATCTTCAATTTTCAGGTTTCTATCCTCACACTATTTGTCTGTCTTAAGCTGCATTTTAAATATGAAATGTTGGCATTATTTTGCTTAATATATGTTCTAAATTAAAAGAATAAAAATAATTTTTCTTTAAAATATATCATTTTCCTCATAAAAATGCTACCATTAATCTACCAAGAGAACATGTAATGATATAGATGCTAATCATTTGCTGTGAGAAGTTTATTTGCCAACATACCATGTCATTAGCATGAACACACAGGTTTAAGTTTATTCTACGGCAGGGTTCATGCAATTAATCAGTTCATCCTATGCTGAAAAATAGACAACTCAAAACTCTAGAACTGTGAAGCAGCCACATGATAGAATTTAAGTACAACAGCGTAACCTACCATATCTGAAATATAAAGTTCAAAACAATCGATCAATAACATAATCTGTATTTGCAAGGTATTGAAATATAAGCCAGAACTGAACATATCAGCTTACGAAATTACCACGAGAATCTGTGAAATCAGAAACATCTAGATAAGGAAAGAAAACACACACTTTCCAAGACACAAATATTTTGACTCTAGATACAAAATGCTTCTGTATTTCACTTCATGTTTGTTTTTTTTTTAGAAACTTTATCACTATTTTTGATCATTTTTCATGTGTGGATAAATAACAATTAATGCTTGAGATCAAGTTTTCCATTAGAAACCAACTGAAACTATTGAGGTATAAAAAGGCAATCATAAATAAGATGCTCTCCAATTAAATTCCTTTGTTAACATAGAGTTTCAGAATTATGCTATTTTACATGCTTCTCAGGATTTTAATTTCACACCCTTCAGAGTCATGGTTATATTGTCAATTAAGAATGTCATTAACAAAATTGGGGAATTCTCAGACATAGCCCAGCAGCCCAAGCCACAATTAATATCAACTTGGTAGTGCCTGAAATGATTCCATGCACAAGACTTATCTTACTCTAGTACAGGGAAGAGATTCCATTCAGTGTCATATGATATTTTCATCAGCAATGTAAAGCCACTGGAAGACAAGAACTAGTTGTGTGCTCCATCTCCCATAAGTTTAACATTGTTACTGCAGTTGCCCTACGCTCCCAGACTTTGAAAGAGATGTCTCATTTGGAAAACTGTCTAGAAGCACTTGGACCTTTTGTTTATAGTATCCAACAAGAGCATTCACAGGCCTTTTGTGAGAAAGAAGGTTATTGATTTTTACTTACTATAGACAAACTCACTCATTCATATATATTATTTGATTCTTATACCACATCAGCCTAAATATTCCAGAATACTAAAGACAGCACTGTTTTTGCTCAATATTGTATCTTAAGACTGTGAGAAAAGGGTCCTGAAAGAGTGTAAGTCTTGATAAACATTCATAGGAAGACAAGAAGTTATAAGGGTAAAGTAAATGCAGTGCTACTAGTCTCTTCTTTAGCACGGAAAATTTAGAAATATTCATAGAAAGACGATGTAAGTTTCCCAACATGATGAAAGAAGAATTAAAATCCTGTTAAAAACAAACTAGTATTAAACCTCAAATCTGCAAGAAAGATGCTTTCACTTACTTTTGTGATTATCTAGCTCTTTGTGCTCTAACATGAAATCTGACAAAATACCTTCAGAAAGGAAATATTTGGTTTTGTTGTTTCAGAGGATTCAGACCACGGTGACCAGTTGCATCTCCTCTGAGTTCCTGTAGGGTGAGGCTGGACATTATAATTAATAAGTAGGCAATGACATGAAATGGCTCACATCATGGTAGCCAGGAAACACTGGCTTCTTTTTTCCCCTCTATGAATATATGGAGATGGCTTTAGAACCGTTTGCTAATTGTCCAAATGGTACAGTTCAGAGTCTGGAACACAGGGTCACAACCCTAACATTGTTCAATTTGAAAAGGAGCTTTTAACTCGTGGCTAATTCTTGTCTTCCCATACTTTCTTTGTTGATATATTATTGATAAAATGTAAGATGGAAAAATGTAGATTTCATTCTTTGAATTTTATTAAAACAAATACAGGTCCTCTGCTTATGGGATGGTGCTACCCATTGTGGGGGTACATAGATCTCCTTTAGTTAATCATCTTCAGAAATGCCATCATAGACATGCACAGAGAGGTCCTTCAATAGTCTCCTAAGCTTTCCTCAATTCAATTGTGTTAATCGCCATATGTAACACCTTCATTTGCATATCCAAATTATTACGTGTGTCTTCAATCAGGATAGTCACTGGCTAAAAGGATTGCTATCACTTAGAACTCAAACACAAAATAAGTATTAAGCAAATGTACTGTCAAAACACTTCTGCAGTTTTCACTTTATATAGAAATAGGACCACCTCTTGAGGTGAGAAGCTGTAGCAGGTGAGCACCTGTGAGCTGACCCTGCAGCTTTATCTTTTGCAGTCTTATTACGTGTCAGGTATAATGCTGTCTGTGCTTCTTCACTATAACCTAACACATAGGGACAACTAAAAAAAAACACCACAAAACTTATATTTCAGATAATCATACACTCCTAAAACTGATTCACTGTTCCTAGAAAATGATCTGGTACAATCTGTAATACTGAAATTCCACCAGTTACTCATTTTCTGCAAACTACATAGCCGTCGGCTGTTAATCATGGAGGTATTCTTGCTCTCATTCTAAATAAAGTACAGATTCATTGGCGACGTGGCTGAAGGTCTCCAAAACACATCCTTGGATGATATGAGTATAAATAGAGATTAGTAACTGGACCATTCCAGTGTCTTTCTTGGAGCTTCCTCCCTCTGCTGACACTGGGGAGAGATACGCATATGCATTGCACAGTTTCGCATGGATGCTTGTTTACATTCTACCACTGGATTACACCAATGGCACTGTCACTGCACTCTCATGAGAGTTCAGAGGGTCTGGTGTATTAAAAATATCTTTAACAATGCTACAGAAATTGTAAAATGAAAATAAGTGAGGAAATAAAAACACTGACAGATGAATTTACAAAGAGCACATGTCTAACGGTTTCTGCAGAACTCTGGGTGTCATTTCCATATCTCCTTTTCACATTCGGGCAGACAACAAGGTCTTCTCTTTTTCCCTAACAGGACTCGGCAGCTGTTGAGATATTGGGGGTATGGTGTCTGCACAGCTGTAGGGAAAGGCTCGTGGACTTTCTTATTACATGGTGGTGGGGGGTTTCTACCACTTAAATCTTCTGAGGATCATCCCATTTTCAAATATGTATATGCCAATCTGAATCTCTCTCATTACAAAACTTCCTACATTTCCACATGATTAGTAACTCTATAGTAGTTGACATAAAAATGTACCCCAGAAAACCTGCAACTTCAAAGAGCCAGGTTAAATTTCCCCAAACGTGTTCTGAACACACGAGACTGATATTTGCACAGCCATGCTAATAATACTGTGTCCTACCTGCACTCTAAAGTTTAAATCAACATGTCTTTTAACCTACAGCAATAAAGATAATTTTTAAAATGTGGTATAGAAATGACCTAAATGAGAAAGCTTCTGCTTGGCTTTGGTCAAAGAAGGAAGAAAATGAAGGGAGATACCAGGGAAGGCCATAATCATTATCTTCCTACGGTGCACCATTTGTATTGTTCATCTCTCTTTTCTTTGCAGTTTTTTCTTTTCTGCTTTCGAATACTTTAGGACTTTAGGCATTTATATTCAGATGAAGGAAGGGAATAGATAGGAAGTAGAGTGAAAGGCTATATAAGTTCAGTTATTTTATAAAATGCAAATCTGTATGCATGTCATTCAGTCTTCTATAATACAAATCAAATTGCCATAAAAAGTAAATAAGCGAACATATTAAACTTTGTCTCTTTTTTTAGAGACATATATATATGCATAAATATGACTATATCTAGTCTCATCAATTGAAGCTAACTCATAAATATTCTTGAAGACTAAATATGTCATGAGTAAGTTGAGTAATTTTCTACAAGATTAGATAGAGTGATCTTCGTAAAATTATCACGAACACAAAATCTTGTCCAGTTCTGCCTCAGTCCGTGTTGCCCTGGTTTCTTCAACTCATTTCTTATAGTTCTTAGTTATATATATATGTATGTATGTGTATAATTTCTATAGTCTTATAGTACTGGTATTACAACAGATGGTATGGAGGGCAGACCTAGAGAACACTACTTGAGGGAATGAGGTTTGTTGTTCTTTGTTTTGCTTTATCTTTTTTTACATAAGCAATCCTTAAATATAATTTGAAATAGTTGCTCATACTTTCCAAAATGTATGCTGCCAAGTGCATATAACCTGCCTCATGATATAACTTGGGAAATAAGAAATGATGATACCAAAGAAGAGCTAAACAAAATATTCCAACCTTGGTGACTTTCTGTAATAGAAAGAGGATGTCACGAACTGGCGGCAGAACCAGAGAATTGATTCAGGGAAGGAGGTTCACTGGAAGAGAGACACCTAGGACTGGATCTCTGTCTCTGTCTCTGTCTCTCTTTGTCTCTCTCTCTCATGTGTGTCTTTCTGTCTCCATATCCCCTCTCCACCTCTCTTATTTCTCTCTCTCATCTGTTTGTCTATGTCTCTCTCATTTTCTGTTTCTGTGTGTATGTGTGTGTATTTCATTTATTTCTATATATGAAAATGTATAATATGAGAAACGTAGGTAAGCAAAAGCAGGAACTATCACATTACATAAATTGTCGCACTTTGTAAATAACTATCTATCATAAATCCCAAGTTATTTACATGCCTATCTCTTTCCAGAAAGCAGAGAGTCATGGGCAACATCTACTTACTGGGTTTCAGATCATGCCATTTGCTTACTTGGTCCAGATGAACAATAACTGAAAGAGGTACAGGGCTGCTCCTTCCCAAACAGTTTCCCAACATCCGTAGATTTTCTTCTAGAGCCTATGTACCTTTCTCTAAATCCCAGCCTCACTTTCTATACTCATGTCTTAGAACATTTTTCCTGAGGACTTGCTTTGCACTGAGAGTGTCTTTGTTTTCCTCAAAAGGAGGATATACATATATTGCTGTTTGTAACATATGGAAACTTTTCTGTTAAAAAGTCTTGCATCTCTCATTGAATCAACTAATTTATCAACCATTTCTTAGCATAGGTATTATAATATTTATTGCCTGGGCAGAATTGGATTTCAAGGCATTGTCTCAGAAATATTACTTTATTTTGAAGATACATTCATTAAAATGAGAGACAGTTAAGTTGGAAGCATTAGCATGGCTCCAGACAGAGCAATAAGCTGTGAACTCTCTGGCCAGAAGCATATTCACCCTTCTGAGTATTAAACTCAAATTTTTGTTGAACAACTGATATCCAAAGATGAATCTGCATCTTGCCAGCCTTGCCAAGGATGTTTACAGCTCTTGGCATTACTATTTAGTCATTCAAATTGCATCAACATATTTTCTTTTCTGTTTTTTAAATTTATTAATTTGTTTTTCTTCTCTCGTATAATGCCTCTCGACAGCCCTCCTCCCCTCCCGCTAGTCCTCCCAGCTCCTTTCTCCACCAATTTTACCCTACCCACTCATCCCCTCCCCTGTTTCTCCTCAGAAAAGAGAGCAGTCCTCCCAGGGTTGTTCCTCAAACAGGGCACTACAAGACAGAACAAGCCCAGGTTCTAATCCCTACATTAAGGGTAGACTAGGGTGACCCAGCAAGGGGGAAATGGGTCCCATGCCAGGCAAAGGTTAGAGAATCCTCACATACACTCTAACCTGTAGGATCTCTGCAATAACACCAAACCAGACAACCAAAAGATATATCTAGGGGACACTGTGGGTTCTATGTCTGCCACTTCGGACACTTGGGGACCCCAAGAGTATTGGTCAGTTGTCTTCATGAGGCTTGTTCTCCAGATGTCCGTGACACCTCTGGTTCCCACAATTCTTCCTCCTCATCTAAGGAGTTCCTTGAATTCTTCATGATGTATGGCTCAGGGCCTCTGCATCTACTCCCATCAGCTGCTAGAGGAAGTCTCTCTGATGAAGACTGGGCTAGATACTGAAGTAGGAATAGAGCAATAAATCAATAAAAATCATCTCCTTGCCAGCCACTCTTTAGTTCCTGGTCTACCCTGCAAAATCAGGCACCTGATATCTCCTTTGGCAAGGGGTACTGCCCTTCTATTGGTCCAGTGGATCCTTTGGAGAGGATAGAATGTAGGTCAGGTCTAAGGTTTTGTGACTAAGGTGATTCCCCAATCCCATGACTAAGAGCTTTGCCTGGTTACAAGAGATGGCCTGTTCATGCTCCCCATGCCCCAGTGCTAGAGTTCCTTGCCAGGGTTTCCAACATGGATTCTACTGAATTTCCACAACCCTAGGTCTCCAGATCACTCCCTAACTGTCATCCTATTCCAATTATCTCTCCATATATTCTCTCTATCCATCCTTCTCTCCTAACTTGCTCTCTTCTTTTCCCATTTCTATCCTCTCCCAGCTCAGTTGTACCATCTGTTATATTTCCCCTTTACCAGGGAATCCATGTGTCCCCACTGGGGCACAACTTGTTGAATAGTTTCTCTAGGTCTGTGTATTACAGCACCTTTTTCCTTTATTTAATAGTTAATATCCACAAATAAGTGAGTACAGTTCATGTTTGTCTTTCTGGGACTGGGTTACCTCACACAGGATGATTTTTTTCCAGTTCCATCCATTTGCCTGAAAAAACTCATGTAGTCATGTTCTTTTATTAATTTTTAATAATCCATTCTTTAGTTGAGGGGCATCTAGGTTGTTTCCAATTTATGGCTATTATAAACTAAGCTGCTATGAGCATAGTTGATCAAACGTCCTTCCGGTAGGATTTAACCATCTTTGGGTATATGCCCAGGAATGGAATCACTGGATCTTTCAGTAGGTCGATTCCCAATTTCCTGAGGTATCTCCATATTGATTTCTATAGTGGCTGTGCATGTTTGCATTCCCATCAGCAATGTACGAATGTCCCCCTTGCTCCACAATCTCACCAACACGAGTTATCATTTGTGTTATTGATCTTAAATGTTCTGACAGGTATAAGATGGAATCTCAGAGCGGTTTTGATTTGCACTTATCTGATGACTAAGGATGGCAAACATTTCTTTTAAGTGTTTCTCAAGGAACTTGAGATTCTTCTTTTGAGAATTCTTTGTTTAGATCTATACCACAGTTTTTGATTGGACTGTTTGTTTTATTGGTGTCAAGTTTTCTTGAGTCTTTCATGTAGTTTGAATATTAGCCCTCTTTCAGAAGTGGAGTTGGTGAACAACTTTGCCCATCATGTAGAAAGCTGTTTTGTCTTATTGAAAATGAGTGTCCTTTGCCTTATAGAAGCTTTTCCGTTTTATGGTGTCTCATTAATTAATGTTGATCTTAGTGCCTGTGCTATTGGTATTCTATTCAGGAAGTTGTCTCCTATGTTAATGACCTCAAGGCTATTCCCACTTCTCTTCTGTCATGTTCAGTGTATTTGATTTTATGTTGAGGTCTTTGATCCATTTGGACTTGAGTTTTATGAAGGGTGATAAATATAAATCTATTTGCATTCTTCTATATGCAGCCATCTACTTTGACCAGCTCCATTTGTTGAAGATGCTGTCTTTTATCTAGTGTTTATTTCTGGCTACTTTATCAAAGATCGGGTATGTCTATAAGTGTGTAGATTTATGTCTGGGTCTTCTGTTTGATTCAATTGATCAATGTGTCAGTTTTATAACAATATCACACAATTTTCATTACTATAACTCTGTAGTACAACTTGAGATCAGGAATGGTGATACCTCTGAAATTTCTTTTATATTTTAGAATTATTGCTGCTGTTGTTTTTTCCATATGAAGTATTGACTCTCAGAAAAAGTCAACACAATAGACAAATCATTATCCAAACTAGTTAAAAGACACAATGAGATTATCAAAATCGATAAAATAAAAAATGAAAAGGGGGATATAACACATACACCAAGGAAATGCAAATAATCATTAGGTCATATTTTAAAAACCTAGACTCCACAAATATAAAAGAAATGGATAATTTTCTTGATAGATACCACTTACCATGTTAAATCAGGATCAGATAAACATAAACAGACCTATGTCCCCCATGGAAGTTGAAGAGGTCATTAGAAGTCTCCTAACCAAAAAAGCCCCTGACTAGATGATTTCAGTGCAGAATTCTATCACATATTCAAAGAAGAGTTAATGCTATTACTCCTCAAATTATTCCACAAAATGGAAACAGAAAGGAATAAAGCCAAACTCATCCTATGAGGTGACAGCTACCTTGAAACCCAAACCACACAATTATTGAACAAAGAAAGAGAATTATAGACCAATTTCCCTTAAGAATAGAGATGCAAAAATACTAAATAAAATGATTGCAAATGGAATCCAAGAACATATCAAAAAGATTATTCACCATGATAAAGTAGACTTCATCCCAGAGATACAACTTTGGTTCAATGTATGAAAATCAGTCAATGTAATACACCATATAAACAAACTGAAAAACAAACAAACAAAAAGCATGACCATCTCACTAGATGCCTAGAAAGCTTTTAACAAAATCCAACACCCCTTAATGACCAGAGTCTTGGAGAATAGGGATACAAGGGACACAATTAAGCATAACAAGGCACTTTAAAACAAGCTCACTGTCAACATCAAATTAAATGGAAAGAGGCTCAGCAATTCCATTAAAATTAGAAACAAGACAAGGTTGTCTTATTTCTTCATACCTATTTAATATACTACCTGAAGTTTTAGCCAGTACATTAAGACAACAAAAGGAGATCAAAGGGATATAAATTGGAAAGGAAGAAGTCAAAGTATCCTTATTTGAAGATGATATAATAGTGTATGTAAGCAACCACCAAACTTCTACTGGGGACCTTCTACAGCTGAGAAACAGCTTCAGTGAAGTGGCTGGCTACAAAATCAACTGAAAAAAAAATCAATAGCCCTCCTACATACGAAAGATAAAAGGACTGAGAAAGAGATCATGAAACAACACCCCTCACAATATCCACAAATAACATAAAATATCCAGGAGTGACTATAACCAAGCAAGGGAAAGATCTGTATGACAAAAACCTTAAGACCTTGAAGAAGGAAACTGAAGAAGATCTCAGAAGATGGAAACATATCCCATGCTGCTGGATAGTAAGATTAACATAGTAAAAATGGCCATTTTACCAAAAGTAATTTACGGATTCAATGCAATCCCTATCAAAATCACAATACAATTCTTTACATACCTTGGAAGGACAATACTCAACATATTTTGTTCATTTACAAATAATCTTGATTTGTGTGAAAGGAATTTAAAGTCTGGAATTTTCCTTGTTATGTGAAACTACACATCTAATTTGAATAGAGCAGTCCATAGTTATAGACAAAACTCATAGTGAGATTGTTGCCCTGTTTCTGTAATAATTCTAGATGCTGAACAAGTCATTTTACATCCTACAATTTACCTTCTTCACCTATGAAATACAACTTCGCGACTACAGAGTCAGATTAATATTTTTGTATGTGTATGTATGAAAAATAAATTTAAAATCCACAAAATGCATGTGGAATAGGTACTAGTACAATAAATAAGCAATATACACCTAGGTTGAGTAAGCTTTTTCTCTATAGTATTGCTTTTAAGAGTCAAGCACATGGGACTAAAGAGGAATCATCCAGCCAAATTTACACCTAAGTTTAGACTTATTCTCATATATACAAATTTACTAAATTTCCAGTTTTTGCTGTTCTATGCATTTCCTAAGAAGGAATTTTTGCCTATTATCTTTTCTCTTCTTTTAATTGTCTTCAAAGGACACCAATCATGTCTGAAAAGCTCAGATGATTAAGGTGAAATGGTTCAAGGGCCTTATTAGCTTTTAAAGAAATTTTATGATGTTCAGACTTCTAAGAGTTTCTTCAAAAGTCATTTGAGAAAGGCTTGCTCACATATCAGATCACAGAGGATTATTGGCAGGCAGAAGTAGAAATGCTGTCCTACATCTGGGAAATGGAAGCCCTTTTCTGTCAGCTTTTATTAAAAAGGACAGAAAGGGCAGTGGGAAAACAGTTTAGCAGGGTGCACACCAAACCATTAATTAGCACCTCATGCCTAGTCCCTTTTGGTCAATTGATTCAAAGAGCAACCTCCTTCATTTTCAAAAGGAACAAAAATTGGGAGATTGCTTTGTATTTCCTCAAATTGTATCTATGCTTCCCTTACGTCCAATATATCACCCCAATATTCTACAGCAAGTTGATATGTTAATATTCTTATATTCCTGTGTTAAATTCAACACAGGTTAGAACTCATTCCCAATATATATTGCCTCCGAGTTTATATTTTAACTTCTAATAGACTGTTCATGTAAACCCAATTCTTGCAGGTAGATATGCCCAAATGTTTATTTTATTGAGATGAATATAACCAGGGATTTTGTTAATAATGTATTACTCCTCTAATCAAAGGTCAAAGGTAGAGTGATTAAAAAATATTAAACTTTATTATCTAGACTCACATAGGATGAGGCTTCTATGCATGCTTATGCTTATGGGTGATTATCTTGATGCCTTAATTGAGGTGGGAGCCTCACTCACTGCAGGTAGAACATTGCCTGCTGGGATCATGGTTTGGGTAAGTGAGGAAAGAATCCTGGGTAGAAACTTGCATTTATCAACCTCTGCTTTCTAACTGTGGTTTAGATGTGACCACCTATCTAACTATCTCTTACTCCAGAAAATCATGCCCAGGTGAGCTAAAATCAACCTTCCTCCCTTAATTTGATTGTGTTAGTTATTTTATCACAGCAATAGAAAGAAAACTGAGACAGTCACTCAGTAATTCATTTCCCACACCATAGTCTAGTAATCATTATTCTATTTTGAAGTTCAACAATTTTAACTTTTCAATTCCACATAACAGCGAGAGCATTGTATTTGTTTTTCTGTACCTGAAAAATTTATCATAAGAAACCCGAATTTCAGATATTTTTGGATCATTCTTGTGTTAACATTTTATGGTAGAAACACCTTTTTTCTCTAGTGTGAAACTTTGGGATTTTGTTCACCTCTTGATCAAACAATGAAGTGAAATCATGAGTTTTTAAGGGAGAGAAAAAAAAAGAGGCAAACTAGTTTTTCTTGAAGGAACCTTAGTAATTCAATCCATGTGTACATAATGTGACAGTTCTGCTCAGCACAGAGTTGCTAGTTATTTTCTAGTTTCAAATCAAATATCAGATTTTACTCTGAGCTTCTATAATTTTGCTTTATATTTTTAAGACTTTATTTTATGTGTATAAGTGCTTTGGCTGACTGCATGTGTGTATGACACATGGATGCCTAGTGTCTGCAGAGACCAGAAGAAGGCATTGGATTCTCAGAAACTGGTGTTACAAGCAGTTATGATCTACAATATTGGTGCAAGAACCAAACCACGGTCCTCTGCAAGAGCAGCAAGTGTACTTAACTGGTCCAACTCTAGTTTATGTCATGTCTAAAGCATACAAAGCATTTACCTTGTGTGCAATAAACTCACAACCTTCATAGATGACTCAAGCTTAAATGAGTCATCACATTATTCAACGACCCAACTCAAAAATACATGTCATAATATTGTAAATATTATACTATTGAACTGTTTTCTATTAACTTATAAACCTTTATAAATATCAAAAAACATTTTCCTTATCTAAGTCATCTGTATATCATCCACGTGTGAGATTATCTTGTGAGACATTCATTCTTTGTCATAACTTTTTGCATGTTAGAATAAAGGTCTGTATAAAAGTCTTTTCATGTTTGCCATAAAAAATGTGACCATTCATCAATATATGCAGTTGTGTGACATGTATTCTAAGTCTCCAATAAAAGTTCACATGAGCAATTTATTTTAGAATTAATTGTTTACTAAAGAACCCACTTGTTTTCCACTTTTTCAACAAAACTAATTTTGCAAATTTCGGTTTCCTCCGTCTTATTTGTAGTTGAGAACCACATGTCATCTGCCCTAGTGACTTTACAAGACAATATTATTGGCCCATTTTTTTTCTTCATTCATAAAAATGATTTACTCTTAAGATATTCTGATATGTTATGTTTGATATAAATTATAGGTAAGTTTAAATGTGCATGCCAACTAGTCTACATACATATCCACCTAATTGTAAACTTTCTCAAATAATCATGAGCAAGAGGTTTGGGATGAATAAAATTGGTATTGTGCAAAATTCTAACTACTTCATGATATGCTATGTAATTGCAGGTTTAAGATGATTTTAAGTAACTTTTTATTTTTAATGACAATTTTTCAACAGATTATATAATACGTAACACTTAAGTGTATCCATGGCTCTAACTAGAACTGTATTTCATATTGGGGAATTCATGATGTAAAGTTATGTAGATTGTGAGCTTTACTATGCAGAGATGCCGTCTACTCCAGTGGCTAAATAAACAGAACAAGCTGTTTGCCCTAAGCATGAACAATGGTATTAAGTGTTGCTCATGTTTTATTTAAGAATATGGGTCTCCAAAGACATCCAATGATCTTGTAATATGTTAAGTGTTCTTGGTTACAAATTCATCACTACTCCATGCCAATCAGTGAAGCTGATGGGAATTAAATTAGCAATTTCATATAGTAACACGTCTTTCTTTTAAGTTAATAAAATATCCAGTCACGATTATTTTCCCTGAATTTAAAAAGTAAATTAAAATAATTAATGAGAAAAATTGCAATAACTGTAAAAAACACCCTCCTAGGAATCTAGTGAATTGACTTGCAAAAAAATATCAAGCCATATTTTAAATTAAATGTTTTAATAGCTAAATTTCTAGTTAGTATTATTTTAATTACCATATCTAGAAAAATGTTGAAAGTACAAAAAATGTAAATGAAGCACCAAATTTTTTTGTGCATATATGTCTGTCATAGATGTGGATTCATAGTTCCTGTACTTAAGGAGATTTTAAAATGTTTAGTAATAATAATAATAATAATATTTAAATAATAATTTGAAGACTTGGACCTCAAAGCCAGGGCTTTAGATAAATTCATAATAAAACCGCATTGAGACTGCATGTCACTTCAAGCATAATAGCAGTCATTAAAAAAACAAAAAGGAACAAATAGAGGCAGAGATGGGGCAAGTGTTATGCACTGCTGTTAGCAACATGGATGAGTACAACCACTATGGAAATCAGTATGTGAGTCCTTAACAAAAATTGAAAGTATAATTTGCACATGATCCATTGACAGAAAATGGAAGGAACTGAAGATCATGTGTCAGTTGAAATAAGCAAACAAAGAGACAGATATTACATATTTTCCCATATGAATAATTTACATTTAAAAGAAAAAAGTATGTATCTATCATCTATCTATCTATCTATCTATCTATCTATCTATCTATCTATCTATCTATCTGACATTTCTTTATATCTATCGTCTATCTGTTGAAACTTATTTCATGAAAGTAAAAGGAGAAATGAGTTATAGCAATGAATATGAGCAAAGTGTAAGTATAGATGTGTCAGAATGAAACTCATTACTTGTATGTAATATTTTAAAAATTAAAAATCTTCCTCCAGTTGAGACTATTTGAAATGCAAACGCAGTATAAAGATCTCTTATCTTAAAGCAATGTAATTCCACTCAACCAGCCCTTACAATAGATACTAAGGAGTGTTCAGACGTAGGGAAGTTAGAGAAGGAGGAATGTAACAGATCTTCTAGAAAAGTCTTAACGTTTTGCTATGAGGAAAATGCCTCTGGAAGAGGTTAAGTTCCTCATCCAAGATCAGAGTTAGTTGCTGAGAGATCAGGCAGCCCATCCCCCACTATGTGCTGCTTGGAGTCTGGAAAGCCCATTGTCATCAAGTATATTGCAGAAAATTGCTTTAGATCCAGAAAATGCATATTTGTCCTTAAATCCCAAGATTGTTTAAACCAAGGATCAATCCTGATAATTCCTTTTGGAAATAGGATTTGTCTAGGACACTGAATCCCAGCTACCTCTCCAAAGTATGGTCCTCTATACATTTCTGTCTGATGTTTATTTATTTATTGCTTTTTTTGTTTTGTTTTGTTGTTTTGTCTGGCTCCAATCTCTCAAATTTTGCCCCCAAACCATTTTTTTTAGCAAGTCTACTATATTAGATCACGCAGCTATGAGAACTTATCATAGATTATGTGATTTCAACAACAAACATTTATTTCTTATTTCTTACTAATTCTCATGAGAATTCCATTCTTGCTTCGCACATTGAAATCCATGCTGTCATAAATGTTGTAGAGTGCATTTTAGTTATGCTTAAATTGGTTGTTTTGTGCAATGTTGGGAGAAAGGCTACCTAGGCCTTGGCATTTTGTATTGTCTGCAGGTGTTGGCTTCATTTAAAAGATGTTTGATTCCTCATGATCTGCATGTGCTATCAAGAGAACACATAGAGGAGTGTAGGTATCAATACAAACCCCTGAGATGAGATACAGGGTTCCACTTTCCAGGATGGCACTTGTCATGATGGTGGCTCCCTCTGCTGAGGTCTGGTAGGATTTACATCTAACAAAATGTCTCTGTGCCTTCCTTGTGAGGCACCACAGCAGCATACAACTACAAGTGACACACCAAATGTGGGGGGCTGACTTTCAAGATCCAGCCCAGCAGGAGTTCAGATACCCAGGAGGAGGAGGCAGAGTCAGCAGGTAATATGAATAAAACCACACCTCATATAGATGGGACCAGACTTTTCTCTTTATTCAAGCTTTCTCTCTCTCCTTCTCTGCTCTCACTCTCATATCTTTTCTGTTCTCTCTTCCTGTCTGTTTTTCCATATATGATTTTTATATATATATATATATATATATATATTTTATATATATATATATTTATATATATATATAATATATATATTATATATATATTTTATATATATATAAATATATATATATATATATATCTTAAACAAGACCCCTCATGGGGAAAGATGACATTGCAATCACATGTTAATCATAAACTTTAACTTCACATAATGATTACAGGTTTTACATTTCAGTAATTACAAGCTCCATATTAAAAAAAAACAAATTATCTCAAAACCCACATCTGAACACCTAGTTCTCCCACATATTTTCTCCTCACAATACATCTATACCATAGAAGCAATAGTTTTTCTCTTATAGATTAGCAGAGTTTAAGCATGCCAAGTAACGTCAAAGCCAGCTTCTATTGAAGCTGGATGGTAGCAGTCTTTCGGTCACTAGGGAATGAGTACACATCATAGTAGCCTAACCTAACACAATTCTTATTTAATGAACACAGTTAAACAAGTTTATTATAACTAGAAAACTTTAAGTCATGGGTCTTTTTGCTTTTCTTAGGTAAAAGGAGAATCTACTGCACACCTTCAAGGTACACTGCAAATTCATCACTAAACTTTTAATTATAGAAACCAGGAAAGATTCAGTTTTATTTGTGGTCAAGGAAGTTCAAGCCTAACAGTGGGCACTGAAACTCATGTTATTTCTTCTTGATCATGGGCCTGTTTCTCAGAGTTGAAACTCAGGGACCCCAGCAATTAAACTTTCTTTGTTCTTGTTTTCCTAACCCTGACCAAATAAGTCCATAGCAAAAATGTTTTCTTACTTTTATGTTACTTCTTAAGTTACTAATGTTTCTTAAGTTATTGATTCCAAGGCAATTGGCAAAACATCCTAATCTGATCCTATAACTATACGTGAAAAACACCTAATTTTCCTAACTCTACATATTTTTTAGTTATATTTTTTGGAGTTTCAATTGAATCACTAGCTTAATTGAGTGGCACTGCCTTACCCAAGTGGAGTTGCTCAAGGAAAATCATCCCCATTGTTGTATGTGCCAGTAGCAGTGCCCAGTGAGGGGTCAGAGATCCTCATAGAACTTTTGTACCACAGGAGAGACAGGGAAACCATAGTTTTAACAAGCACAATCATGCCCAGAAGTGGCAAAGGACATTCAGGAGATAATCCACCATGACTTTTTCAAACTGGGCTAGACTCATCGTAGTTGTGCTAACAGGTGAGCTGTGCTCCTGAAGCTCCAATGCTGGCTGCCGTTCTTCTGCATTGCTCCCAGCAACTGACATCACACCAGGCACATTCAGTGTGGTGACAGGGAAGAAGAAAAAGAAATGCCAGACTTTGAGGAGTCCTGTTTGTTTGTTTCTGCAACACATTGGTTGCAGATATTGGTGAGGTGGTCTTGACAGACATTATGGTGACTAGAACTCCATGCGAGGAAACCCTTCCTGAAGACAAGGACTTCCTGAGATGAAGCTGAGAAAAAACACTTGCTGAAAGAATCAGGACTAATGATTGCTGCTTTATGAAGAAATCTTTGGAATATTCTACCAAACTTTGAACTCAAACATGAACTGACCAGTTATTCTCTGAAGACCAAACTCTGTCTTAAAATCAGGATCAGCATACAGCTGTTGCTCCAGAAATGGCTCAGGCTGTATCTTATGCTGGCAACTGAACTCGGGACTGTAAGAGTCACCCAGGTGGTACTAATTTTAAAGGCATGAAGGGGTATTTGGAGAGTACCTGTGGCTTGGCACCAAGAAGAGAGGCCAGGAGAAGCCATTGGTAAAAATACAGCCTTAGTGACAGTTGTGGACCCAGACTGAAGGGATCATGCAGAGAAGTTGAGGCTTGGTACCTCGAAGAGAGAGCAGGAGAGGTTATTTGTAAAAACGCAGCCCAGTTGTAGCAAGGGAGCCCAAAAGTTTTTGAGATGCCATTTCCATGGAATAACCACCAAGAACAGCAGAAGTGGTGGAGGGAAGCCTTCTAGAAACTGAAGGACAAGCTGTTTATATCTATGAAAATGCCCCCATATCTTCCTTGTGAGTGGCCACAACACAGTATAGAAAGACAGTAGAAGGTAGAGGCATATTGTCTTGCAACTCTTATTTAAGATACTAATCTGATTGACAGTGCTTGTAATCAAATGGGCAAAAATGATTTCTACATACCAGCACTTTTCAACTGAATAAAAATCGTGTGAAAACAAGAGATTTTGTTCATTTTATGAACTCATGTACTCCCAGTACCAGAATAGGGCCAGACTAAAGAACAAGGCTCAATATTTGTCGAACCAACTGAATATTCTAGGCTGCTGAAGGGTTGTGGGATGAGTCAAGCTATGAGATTTCTTTCTTTATGTAAATAAACCATTGGATTAGTAAGGAGAACCTTTGATTTAATAAAAGTCCAGAGGATAAAGAAGTCAGCATGGGTGATCCAAGATGGCCTTTGCTGTGACATGCTGTTCTCTCTGTTGAGGTCTAGCAGGATGATATCTATTTAAAATTTCTCCTTTCTTTTATTAAACCCTTGCTGGATTCATTACATGCAGCGGTCATCTTGTACATCTCTTTGACCTATGGACAAATAACTAGCATGTATTGAACCTAAGTATTTCTTGCAAAAGAAAGAAAGAAAGGAAGGAAGGAAGGAAGGAAGGAAGGAAGGAAGGAAGGAAGGAAGGAAGGAAGGACTAGATAGACGATAGAGCACTGAAAGTGACCTTCATTTGTAGATCAATGCATTTTCATTGATTGAAGAATACATATCTGCCTGTTGTATTCCACATCATGTTTGATTTTGTAAAATGCAAATAATTTAGCAAAGTGACAAAGTTAACAAGTGCAAATGCATTTAAGCCTTAAGGGCACTGAAATTAAAATGTACTATAAGGTATACTCGTCAAACATTGAAAGCATTGCCATAAATAGTACTGTTAAGATGTTATTAAAAAGTAATAATTTTGTGGGCTTGAAAGTCATCCAATGAGCAAAGTACTTGTGATGAATGGGTGCTGGCATGGTTTGGATCATTTCTACCCCATAACAACAATACACAGCATCAACTGTATGTTATCCCTGTGTTTCTACAGGAAAACTGAATGGCATACAAGAGAATCTCTAAAACCTTGTATGCCAGCTAGTTTAAAATATGCAGAAACAAGGGACTGTCCTAAAAGTGTGAACGCTGAGAATTGACTACCAAGGACGTCCAATAATCTCCACAGAGAAGCATGAACTGTCACTTACTCGTTTGAACACAGATAAACATCTATAATACTCATGAGTAGAAAGAGTAAAAACAAGGACTGTATCAATTTCATTCTAAAAATTAGTTACTACAATGACATCTTCAGATGAAGATAGTATAAAATTTTGCATTTTTAAATGCAGTAGGCCCCTCTTATCCACAAGGGATTTATTCCAAGACCCCCTTAGGATATCGGAATCTGCTGACAGTACCAAATCTGACAAACATACATAAATATACATACATACTTATCCACACACATACCTCAAACCAATAACTAATATGTACTTACAATATTAACTTATGTTACATTCTCCAGAATATCAAAGCTTATATGCTTATATAACAAAGGGATATAATGTTCATATAGACAAGGAAAGAAAAAGAGATAAAGAGAGGGGGAAAGGAGTGTGTGTGTGTGTGTGTGTGTGTGTGTGTGTGTGTGCACGTATGCACGGTATAGTCCCTATTCCTACATATATGTGATAATATATATATTATATTATATATATATATACATATATATATATTATACATATTTATATAGCAGGTAATATACAAAATAAGAGCTAGATAAAATAATTGTAATGACTTATAATAATAGCAATACCCCGTTAGCACTCATCCTCTTAGGGTGTGGAATCAAACCAGGCTCACAAAGTGATGTATACAAGGGGGATGACCCAGACATTGTGTGAACATTAGGGAACCACTGACCTCTACTGATCCATTGTTAGGAGAACCAAGTCATGATTATGCCAGTAAAGATTGGAGAATTGAAACCATGGGGAAAAATGTCGAGATACAGTCTATTCTTCATGATTAACCAGACAATTATTCTTATAAACATGCTTCAAATGATATCATGGACTTTTAATTGATATTTCCATTCTACCACTTGGTTTTCTCTTTGGCTGATAGGGCGGAGGGAGGGCGGGTTCCAAATGAAACAGGTTGTGGGGATGGGTGGTAGATATGATATGTGTAACCCTCAAAGAATAAATTTAAATATATTAAGAAAATTAAATGTAACAGCAAATTTAATACATGACATTTGTCACCCAGAAAAGACCTTCATGTGCAATGAATAAGAACAATTTCTGTTTCTAAGCTATGACTTGGATTTAAAATACAGGCAAAATTAGAGCCCATGAGTTATTTCAAGTAAAGAAACCTGAGGAAAAAGAAGGTGGAATTTTCACTTAAAAATAAAACAAGCCTGAGACATAGGTTATATATCAAAACCTGTCAGATACGTGATGTATGCATTTCCTAGGACTAACAGAGCATAAAGGTAGAAAATTATTAAATACAGCAAAGGGAAATTTGAGTAGTAATAAATGCATTCAAAAGAACACTGTAGAATAGTAAAATATGTGGTGCAGCGAGCCTGTCTGTTCCCTACAACAGATTTCTCATTTGGCCACAGTGAACAATCGTCCAGCTGTCGGGGGAAAATTTGTCATATTTGAATCAACTTCTTCTGTGCCAAAAACAAGGTCAGAAGTAAAGGAAAGGAATATCCTGTCACTTATTGGATTTGACAGTAAATTACACTTTGATGAACAGATGGACTTCAAGAGATTTAAATTCGTAATCATACTGTAATCGTGAGGAACTATGATTTGGAGTTCTCAGTTAACGCATCAGTGAAGGACATAACACAGAATCCTGTCTTGTTCTCTAATCAATAGCATGTCCACCAACGTTCAAAACATCTCTTTACTATGAAAAAAACATGTGGGCAGTTACACAAGTGCTTGATTTAATTTATAATATTTGTCTAAATAATATGAGAATTAAATGTTCACTAAGATGAGGCACTAAATGTAAATGTGTTCTGTGTTCTTTCTTTCTTGTATAATCCAATAACTCTGGCTGGCTGGAGAAGTGTTACAGTGTTACATATAAATATATTCATAAGCTATATGTTTTTAAATGATTACCATGGTTGGTGGTGGAAAGAATGGGAAAATGATGGCCAATAAGAATTAAAGTAGTTGAGTATTAAATTAAAGAATTAAAGTAGTTAAGAGTTAAGATAATTAAGATCTTGATCATGATGGTCAATGGATGAACAGAAGAAAGGACTATTACATAAATACTAATATATACTTTCTGTCACTTCTCTGCTTCATTCTTTTTTTCTGTCATCCCTGTTATTCCTTTTAATAGAAAGCCTGTAAATACCTAGTATATGTTAAGTAGTATAACACTGATATGGATAATAAATCTCCCATGTACTTCAAACATGTGTAGACTGTAATACCCAATTAGGCTTGGAGAAAATGAAGCCCAATTATAATTTACCACTGACATGACAAACGACCGACATAACAGAAGTTTACTACTTTGATGTTCCCATATTTGAACATATTCTTGCAAGAAATGTTTTATTGTCTCAGTATAATGTTGCTAAGATGGGCTCCTTTTACTTTGTGGAAATGCCTAGAACAACTGAAATCATCAATCTCCCTTAATTACTTATACTTAGTATCAGAGCATCCATACAACATGTTTGTTGAGCAAGGCAGAAAGGTAAGAGTTGTCCATGTGTGGTAGAGTAAGAACAGGCAAGGTGATAATAAATTAAATTAAACTTAAAAGCTAATAAGTAAGGAATATGATGGTGGTGAAAAAGACACGTGGCAGAAAACTGTGACGAAAATGAAACACATAATTACAAAAATATTTAAAAGCCATTCTAAGCCATTAAACGAACTTTGAGTTTAAGTCACAATTCGAGAGATACAGAAGGCTATATTATGTCAGACATGGTGATGTCAGTCATGATGATGTCAGTCATGAGATGACAAGGTAGAGTTGATGCCACAGACCCCAGAAACTCTTCCCAAGCTTCTAATTGTAGCACTGTGATGACTCCCTCTACAGACAGCACTCTGAGCATGTGCGACAGCTGTTGTCCACAGAAAACAGCAGTGGTTTTATGGAAACTGGAGGACTTATCTTTGATTTTCAGCAATGGGATTTGGGAGGGTGCGAGTCATGTCTGATGAGCAGAGAAGAGGATTGCATTCAATTCTTTTCAGTGCATATTGTTCTCTAGGATAAAGAACTGTCCAGTCCAGTATGTCAATAGTACTAAGGATGAAGACAACAAATACAGAAGACAAAATGTGTGGTGGTGTGATTAAACACAGAGAGAAATGTCAAGGGTAAAATACAAGAGTCCCAAGTTATCAAAGAATGTAAAGAAGAGTTGATAGAAGTCCTACCTGTAGCTACAAGTGAATGCAGTCTAGGCAGCTGCCGAAGGACCCTCACTCAGACAGGCCTACATTCAACACAAGAAATTCAACGTTCTCCTTTCCCATTAGCTTTGCTAATTACATAGTCAGTTACAGCTACTGCACTTTACAGTTAAGGAAGTTGAATGATGAATGAGAAAGAAGAGTTGAATTGATGACATTTCATCCATGGTGTTGTTTTCAGTGTGAAGTAGTGGGGACTTTACATTTTAGAGAAAAGATAAAGAGCGGGGTCTGACAGATACTGATTTAGGGCCACCCATCTGCTGTAAACCAACATCAAATTGTGCAGGGGATTGCATCCTAAAGACTGAGAGCTCCAGGAGCAGTGGCTTCTATAGGCAACACCTCACTAGTGTTAAGAATACAATTACAAAACAAAGAAGAAATGACTAGCTGTGAATGTTGGCAACTATTAGGGAAATAAACTTTCAGTTAACAATTTGTATATGAATATATATCTAATATACAGTTAGTGATTATATGCTTAATGCAAAATGCACAATGATTACTTCATTTTTTTAAAGAGACAGAAATATGATGAGTGTATTTTGACAAGTTAGAAACATAACAAAATGGCACTATTTTCTTCCTTCTAGAAAGTTCTTTTTTAATTAAGTATTTTAAACATTTGAAAGCCTGTATTATAATGAAAAGACCACAGATAAATTTAATGTTCTTCCTAGAAGTTATACCTTTTGATAACCTATGATATTCACTAAATAAATTATTTAGCTAAAATCATTGAGTCAGGTTTATTTTATTCCCAATGGACAGTGAGACATTTCAATGTCAAAAATCTCAAATTTCACTTTTAGCTTTTAACCTCTGAAATCAACTTTAAATTGTAACTTGCATAAAACATAAAAAATTGTATAATGTAACTCTCATAAAACTCAAAAATAAAGATGGACTAAAATTTAGGTACAAATTTTAATCTCTTATAATTTCAGGCATTAGCAGCCTTAATTTATCTAATTTTCTATCTTTCCTGTGATTGGTTATTTATTATGTTCTCTATATGAAAATCTATTTAGAGTATATAGCATTAATCATAAAATCAGAATGATGTTGTGCTCTATGGAAACTGCTTTACAACAGATTTCTTTGGACAATATATTTTAGATATATCTTAACTGCACCTTGAGGTTATCTACTTTGCTTATATTGGTTAAAAAATAAAAATTTCACATTGTATCATATATGATAGATATATATGTAGATATACATATATACGTTTATATATGTATGTATATATATATATATAATACAATGTGAAAGTCTTGTATATATATTATATATTACACATACATCCATATATAAACATATATGGATGTATATATACATATATATGTTTATATATGTTTATATCTATGATACAATGTGAAAAATTATATATAGATATAGCTAGATATCACTTCCTTACTCAGCATGATCTGGCTTTGAATATTCTTATTTTGTTACTTCGAGTGCTATACTGACATTCACTGATGTATTAATTATATGAGCAGCCATAGCATATGCTCTTCACTATTCTTCAATACAACTAAAAAATGAACATTTCTTCATACTCAATAAACACAGTAGTATGAGAATATTTCATACCTGACCACAGAGCCCTGGCACTCTGTTGTGTCCTGGTTCTGAGAGGGTATGCTTATTCAGAGTTCATACATTTGTGATTCTGCATATTTAATATATAACTTGTACAAATTAAATGGTTGACATGGAGACACTGAATAAATTATCCCTCTGCTAGAGAAGATTGGTGCTTTAGATTTCTGCAGAGGTAACATGGCAAGAGCCTATTTCTTTGTTACAGAAGAGCAAATGGAGCTTACTACTTCAAATGTTTCTTATTTTTATTTTAAGATGGAAAAGTTCTTCCTGTTTAATGTGTAAATTTCTCTCCATCCTTCTCTCTCTCTCTTCCTATTTCTCTTCTCTCTTCTTTCTCTCTCCCCCCTCACTCTCTCCCTATTTATCTCTTCTCTCTCTCTTCCTATTTATCTCTTCTCTTTTTCTCTCTCCCTCTTTCTCTCTCTCTCTTCCCTCCTCTCTCCCTATTCATCTCTTCTCTCTTCTCTCTCTCTCCCTGCCTCTCTCCCTCCCTCTCTCCCTCTCTCCCTCTGTATGTGTGTGTGTATGTGTTTGCTGCAATGCTGAGTCAACACATCATCTCTTACTCCAGTGAAGTCTCCATCTCTGGCTTCAAAAACAAACCACAGAGAATGGGCAAACCAAGGTGGATGTTACTAGTGTGGAAGTAGAAGGAAGATATTACTAGTCTGGCTAGTCCTCTGACTGATTAGTTTCTAATTCAGTTGTGTCACCAAAGAAATCCTGAGTATTCATTAATACCAGCTGTGACAAGAAGGGAATCTGATTGGATGCTTTCCCGTGGAAATTCTTTAGACTGTTTTGAGTCTTCCAAAGTTACGTTGCATTCATGAATTCATAATGGGGACCCTCAGAATAAATTCTACAGTGAAAGAAACACAAACATAGTTTATCCTGCATGCTTTTGATTAAAGTGAACAAAGGCAGAAACAGTAATGTAAATCAAAATTTGATAACACAGTGTCAAGTCACAGCTGACATTTTATAAATGCTTGGCATTTAGAAAAAGAAGAGAAAATATCTTTAAACTTAAATCCACACTACAGAAATGTGCCTAAAATAACTATCCCCATCCTCTAATGTATGTGTTTTGGTGTTGTTGAATAAGATAACTTAGTTTAAAGAGAGGTGCATTTGAATTTGAAATGTAGGTATATGTTTAAACTTGGTTGAGCTGGATACTGAGACATGAGGAAGAGGGTTTCCTTGCATCCCCGGCCTTGAAAAAGATGTTTGTAACAGGAAACCAGACAGATACAACCTACAGGTCACCTGCTATTTATATAGTAACAGATATTTTTGTTGTTAATGGGATTTTGTATATAAATCATCATATATTTGGAGCAAGTAATTTGTAATTTGATATGAAATGTCCTATTTCCAACCGCTTTATAAAATTATAGGTGACCGGGGCAGGGAAGGGGAAGACTGTAACAGTACAAGCCCATCTGTTCTCTTTGTGTTGCTGGGTTGCAATTTCCTTCAAAGACCTGGAGACATTATTTTTTAAAGAGAGATTAAGCATTTAAAGACAGTTTGATTTCATTATCACTGCATTTTGTAATTTCTGTCAGAATATTTTAGGACCATGAAACACATTACTTGCTTTAGCTAGGACCTCCTGTTTCATAAGCAATTATAAAACTTAAACTAGTTTATGTTTCACTTTCTCAAAATCAATTCACTTGTTAGTCTCCTGGCTCATGCAGGACACGTGTTATTCTGTGTGCCAGGACAGCTTGGTCCACCTAGCTCATTTTGTGTCAAACTGTTTTATTCATTTATGTTAAGACTGCTATATAGAAGATGCCTCCATGTTGTCAGATAAGAGTACCAATGGAATTAGTAGGAATAGTATTTTCAGATAATTTCCCATTAGAAGATGTATTATTTATGCAGCCATTGGAATATGCTTTGAGTTCTGTGTTTATTTTCAAAATATAATACAGATTCCATCTGCTGGAAGTGATATATTTTTGGAGTAGATGCTTTCCATCTGATAAACTCTGAGAAGTTAGAGATGAGTGATGAAATATTAACATACCCAGATGAATTCAGGCTAGAATGTAGTTAGACTATGTTGGCATCAATCAGCTGAAACATTGTATGTTAGTGTCACAGGATGAGCACTGCTTTCCCTTGTTGTGTTCCCTCTGTTGGTACTCACTAACCAGTGATTGGGATACCTGGGATGCAGCTTTCTAAGCCAAGTGCAACTCTGTCTGGCCCATGGGTTAACTTAAGTTTGAAATGTGAGTTGATGCAAAGAAAAATGAGTCTCATACATCATGGCCTCAAATGTTATGCCTTATTCATTTATTTTCCAAAATTGAAATATGTGAGAGTAATGAATTTTTACTTCATATATGTAATCATGTGTAGTATTAAATTCTGTCTAATACAATTGAGCATGCCATTTAGTGATTTATTATATATAAACATAAATTAAAACGTGTGTGTGTGCATGGTGTGTGAGTGTGCGTGAGTGTGTTTGTGTCTGTGTGCATGTGAGTGAGTGTGTGTGCATGTGTGAGTATATATGTGAGTGTGTGTGAGTATATGTGTGAGTGTGTGTGAGTGTGTTTGTGTCTGTGTGCATGTGTGATTGCACTCAGGCCACACTAGGTGAGTGATGGCCAGAGGACAATGAAGGAGAGTAGATTCTCTCCTTCCACCATATAGGCCTTCAGGATTGAACACAGGCAGCAGGCATGGCAGCACGTGCCTTTACCCACTGAGCCATCTTGCCAGCTAATACTTAGTTCCAGTCTTTCTAAGAATACGTGTTTAATTCAGATTATGTAAAAGACTTTGCAAAGTTTTCTGTAGCAATTGGGGTTTGTTATCACTTCATTGCATGCATTTATGTATTTGTGTTCACAGGTGGACGTTCACTAACTCCTTCACATACATGCCTTATGTCCATGTTCTCAAGTTCTGCAGAATCCCGTCTGTCTACACCTTCCTCTGCTGCTTATTCTGCCCATAAGCTTTTACATGGTAAACCTCAGTGTTAATTGTTTTAATCTCCCAAATAGAAATTTGCTATTTTTAACTGAGTATTATTTTTGTTAGGATCATCTTATATTTGTCTGTGGTAACAGGAGGCCCAACATCTTCCAATATCTTCTTCATTACCACTATTCATTCTGGAATGTGATATTGTTATAGGAGGGGCTTTAGCTGTTGTGAAGACATTCCTCCCAACATAGAAAAATACTTGTACCATATAAATAATACATGATTTACAATAAATAATTTAATATATATATTCATCTCCTCCCCTTACTTTTTTCTTTCTTTTTTAAATTTTTGCCAATTTTACAGCAGTTCTGATTCTCAGAGATTAAAACATTCCATCCTACAGAAAAGCTCCTTAACCAGGAATGTAAACAACTCAAAATAGATTCAGGAAGTCCCTGACGTGGATTAGATTCACTAGACCCTGTCCTTCTAAAGAAGCAATAAAAACTGAGAGTCCCCCTCAGATGAGAGAGGTTTGAGCTACCAAGGAGAAATTAAGATGAGGGGAGCTGACAACTCAGACAAGACGAGCTACAAAGAAGATTATCAGAGGAGAAAACCAGCAAAGAAGACCAGGCAAGCTGCCTGGAAGAAGCAAAAGCTCATTGGTTCACCAAATTAGACTTTGGTGATATGCTCTCTGTAGAACTAGACAATATTGCTCATCCCATTTTACCAGGGACAGAATCAGTTGTCTGCTCTGTAATGCATTAGTAAACCAGGGGAAATTGTTCAGATTCCTGGCACATTGGAAATGGAAAGTCCATTTGTAGCTGGAAAAGAAATAAAATTCTATAGACCAGAGGTAAGTGGGTACGGTTGGAAATTATCATTCTGAATGATGAAACCCAGACCAGAAAGACAAATGCCAGAAGATGTCTCCATACATGGATCCAAGCTTTGAATATTTACATGAATGTGTTTAAACTGGAATAGACTGGGAAGTCAAGAAGTTAGTAAGGGACCATGGAAACCATTTCAACGGAGGGGATAGAACACAGATGGTATGATGATAAAAAGTGAAATAATGGGAAAGGAAGGGTATAGTGGGGGAGGATTGATAGAGGGTAAAGGAGGAATTATGGGAAGGGATAAGTGACACTGGAAACCTATGACAAAGCCACATGGAAATCTACTACTGTAGCTGCATCCTAAAACATGTACATAGAGAAAAGGGATTTATCTTCATTTAGATGCATAGCTAATGACTAATTATATTATTAATTCAATGGAATTCTTAAATGTATATTCATTTAGCATAGGCTTGGTAAGGTGCCCTTTTTATTCTGGAAATCAGAGGTCATTTGTCAAATTGTAAAGATCTTCACATCTAATGCTATATTTAAAAGGTGAAAGTACTAATATATGGAATTACTTATCCATGGCCGAATAATCTGTAACTCAAATTTCCAAAGCACATGACTTCACCTTTGCATGACAATTACATTATAAATCATTTAGACCATTTAGTTTTATCAAATATTTTACTCAGTATTAAGCGTTGAATGAAATTTCCCATTTATTGATGATGACACTGATTTTCAACCATCCCTATTCTCACAAATAATACGCCTCTGTCAAATTTAAAACATACCTCTACTTCTTTTACTTTAGTTTCCTCTCTTTAGACCAAAAGCTCAATTTTTTTACGTCTTATGTATACCTTATACTTTGACTATATAGAAATGCCTATATTTTTCTGTATCTAAAATACCAGCAATATAGCCTAATGTTTGTAACAGTCAGGTAGCCAAGAAATTGTGAATTTCCAAGCAATAGATTTCTATTTCAAATTTTATTAAATCTTGCATCCCTCCTTGCAAAATCATTATGTATAGAATGCGGTAGCCCTTGATTTAGTGGAATAAAAAAACCATTTATTTTTTGACAAATTCAATCAATGGTTATAGTCCTCCATCCCGTGAGTGTTTCAGCCTCCATAAAGTATTATTTTAAGCCTAGAACTGGAAGACTTCAGTCTCAGCCTCCCAACAACCTAATCAATCTCCATGACTTACAGCTGACTGAGCCACTTTGACCAGCTCCTTCTGAACTCTGACTCTTCCGGTTTAACTCACATGCTGTTCTAGTTCAAACTCTTCTCCAAGCTGACTGGTTCAAGCTGACCTTCAGAGCTGGCTTACTGTTTCTGACCAAACTCTTCTGACTCTGGTTGACCCTGGCTGATTCTCTGACTGCCTCAGACTGAATTGCTCTGCTTGGCTTCAAACGTGACTCACTCTTCCCATCTGATACTGACTTCTGCCAAGCTGCTTCTATGTCTCTATGTCTCGCTTCCAGTTTGCCTGCTTCTGTAATTAACTGCTCCATGCTGCCTACTATAACTGACTCTTCAGTGACTAACTCTAACTCTGAACTGAGAGCATGCTTTTATATTGTGAGAGTTGAGTGTGTCCTCACTCTGACTCATTCTGCTAATTCTTCCTCTGATTTGTCAGTTTGTCTATTCTTCACTCTGAGTCACCTCAGATATCACTTTTTGTCTGACATGGACTCCTTCTGATTTCTGCTTCCTGTGTCTGCTTCCACACTCTATTTCTGTCTTAGAGGTTAAATACATGGGCTACTATTGCCTTCTGAATTCTAAGATTAAAGCTGTCTGCTGCCACTGCTTTCTGAATACTTTGATTAAAGGTGTATACCAATATTTTTAATATTCTATGTCTACATCCAGACCACACAGGCCTCTGAATGTGATTCTTTCATATAGAACCTTGAAATATTTACCTTTCTTATCTTTCACAGAGGCAATTCCTCTACAGAACCCCAAAAATTGAGTTATCACATGCTAAAGTCATCTGTGTCTTTATAAATCCTAAATATATTTAAGAAATTCTGTGTTTTCATTTCTTCTTTGACTCAATCAACCTTGTGTCAAATGCAAAATACCCAGTGCCAGGTCTATTCTCTTTCGATATCTTATTTTTTCCTCTATATACTCTTGAATTTTAGAGTGACTTAGAGTTTAGGATTGTTCACCCCTCTCTATCTGATTTCAAAGTAGTTATTTTACATCCTATATATTTCCATAGATTTTTTAAAAAATACCACATCCCCTTCATGATTAAAGGTCATCTTTCTAGCACGTTTGCTGTACATGGCCATTCGGTGTTTTAAATTAGCTACCAATATTAAATTGGTACAGATCATGCTTATTTTTCAAAACTTCTGCCCTCTGATTCATAGCATCTCTAAAGATGAACCCATCAGTAATAGCATTAAACTAATCAAATTGAGAATACACATCGAGTCCTTTCATGTCTATATTTCCAGGACCCTCAATAATGACAGACATAAAGAAGACATCAGCAGACAGAGTTTGTTGAGCAGAGTTTACATTCCTTTGCTTTTCTTTACTATTTGTTTTTTTTAGCTTATTCTTAATTATAGATCCTACACCATCATAAAATTTTATATATCAAACAGCTAACAACCCTCTTCTAAATATCAAGTATGTATTCATTTATTCCTTAAATGTATGCACTTTATAAAAAATCATGATTCCAAATTCAAATTTCAAATTCCAACTTTCAATCAGTGTACATTCTAGATTCCTCAGAAACTTTAGAATGTCTGCTAAATTTTTCCACATTCTCATCTATGTATCTTAACAGAATCATAGCTCTTAATCTTTTCTCCATTCACAATCACATTTTCACCTAAGAAATATTTGTATTACCTTGAGTATATGGGTATAAAAGACAGGAATACAAATCAAACCGTACTGGTGATAAATTATCAGAAAATTTAGCTTAAAAACAATATTTTAATATATCTGTACTATTAGTATTTATTAAAGATGGAAATAATTTTCATACAAAGAAGATGGATGTGATCATTTTTACTTAAAGAACTGAAGCTTGGCTGAATGTTTGATGCTGCAAGACATGAAGTACATTTGACATTTTGGGGGTCTGATTGATGTTTTGATTTTATATTGTTATGATGTGACATAGTCCTTTGCTCGGGATCTAGTTAATATAACACAATGTCGCTTTGCACATTATAACATAATGCACACTGTCATTATGACTTGAAATATTTGTAGTCACAGAATTATTTCAAATATTTTGTTTCTATTTTTTAATATGCTCTATATAAGTACTAGGAATTCAATAACTGCTTTCTACAACATGGCTAGATATATTGGTAAAGCTGTAGAAAACGTTTCAAATTATCTTGATAAGCATCCATGTAGGCATTTCTGACATCATAAATTTACAACTTATTTTTCTCTTTTCCAGTTCCTAAAGTACCAATTATATTGTTTTTTGAAAGATGATTTCTTATCTGTTGCTTGCTTTGTCTCTTGCTATTACTTGTAGTACATATCATGCTGTTTATTATTGATCCAAATAGCCATTAGGTCTTGAATAATCTCAACCTGATATGGGAATAAACTTTACCCTGAAACATCAAGCCTATCCTTCTACTCTAAAATGATTGAACTCCAAGGATCGTGAAGACTTAACAGTATCATGGCCTTTACACACTTCATCTTTAGAGGTTTCTTAAAATAGCCCAGAAAATCTTCACTGGGTGTAATAAATATCCAGAAGATATCAGGATTAACACATGCTAGAATTTCCCACAATAGATGTAGAGTTTTAATGTCATTTTCTCTTAATACCATTGTATATACTTTAAAAAAAAAAAGAATCCATTTGTAGATGTCATTACAGAGTAAAAGCATCCTTGACCTATGCATGAAAAATGATTTCTACAAATAACTGGCTTGTCATTTCTTGATGATTATAGAGATCTCCTGAATATCATGAACCTTGAGTTTGTGCATATCTGGCTTTAAGATATAATCTTTTTTGGTTTATATGATTGTAGATGTTTTTTCTTTAAATGTCTTGTGTACAGACTCTACATAATATTCTCCTATCCACTCAAGTTTGCAATTCCATAATGTCAGGACATCTATCTACATATGTTAGGAGCAAGAAAGAGTGAAATGAGCTGACTGAAAATGTTAGACATTAACATTTTAAGTTTTCATGAAGGGTCATCTTCTGCCTTTCTATAGATAGCTAGTGTTTTGTATATAAAAATCCTGCATAAATATCCTTATTTTGAATTTATCATCACTTTCAGCAATCATCTCAGTCAGGTATTTTTAATTTTCCTTATTTGTCTTGAGAAGATTTCACTTCACTCTATGTACTCCTACCAACCAAATGTTGTATTTATTTTGTGACTCAAAGACTATTGGTTTCTTCTTTTTCTTCTTCTTAAATAATACACCCTAACTTTAAATAATTCACATAGCCATGCATGTGGTCTTGACTCCCTCCAATCATTTAATTACTATTTGACCCTAGACCGATGTGTACTGACTACAGTACCATTCTTATCCAGCCATTTCCTAGAGACCATTGAGGAATAAGGAAGCCAGCTGTTTATAGTTTGTTACATAAGTTGGTCTCCAAGTAGCTCTGTTCCCTTTTAGATTTATGATCATTTTTTACTACCTTGAATGTGTACCCCACCCCAATGGTCCATATGAAATCCTGAGAAGATTGAATTTCCTCCTGATTAAGCCTAGCTTAATAGATCATTTATTCTCTTTCTGTTATTAAAAATTATATTCTGACAAAATAGTATACTTTAATGTCAACCTAAGTCAGTATATTGGGTATATATCCACATATCTTAGTGATTTTCCTAAATTAAGATCCAGATTTCTTCTCCATCTTTTTGTTTGTTTTTGTTTTTTCAAGACACAGTTTCTCTGTGGAACTCTGGCTATCCTGGAACTCACTCTGTAGACCAGGCTGGTCAGATCTGCCTGCCTCTGCCTCCCAAGTGCTGAGATTAAAGGCTTGTGCCACCACCACCTGGCCTCTATCTTATAATTATGATCTGTATTTGTCTTCATCATACATTGATGAAAGTACTTCCATTTCTCCTCTCAGCACACATTATTTAATTGTGCTCTCCCATATTTTATAGTAATCAAATGCTTCTCTTTTTACCAAAAATAACCCAAAAGGCAGAGAGAAGAAAAAAGTTAAAGATTATGAATGAAAATAATGAAATGCACAAAAAGGAGTATTAATGAAACAAAGAGTGGGTTATCTGAAATGCTAAACAACATTCACAAAACTTCAGTCAAGCTAACAAAAACAAAAGATAATAATTTATATAATTATAGAAGAAAGGAAGTTGAGTAAGAATTTACAAAGCTCTTCACTATGTATCATGAATACATACCAATTGTAACTGGTTTCCATTGACGTGAAATACAATAATGTTCTATCTAAATCTTAATGATTTTTATTAAAGTGTAATTTGGGTTAAGTAAAATCTTAATTACACATTAAAACAATTCTCTATTGACTATCTGTATTTGTATATACATTACTGTTTTATGAATATATCACCTTCCTGCTATAATTTTATCAAATTGGGAAAATTATGATCAAGGGGGCAAAAAAAAAGAATTAGAAAAGATTTATTCAAGGTAGCTGAAATTCCAGGGTCATATGCTCTATAAATATGGTGCAGATATTGAGAGTCTAGTTCACTTGAAAGAGAAATCAGAAGATCCAAGGCTTAGCTTTGCCTCAGATGCTAAATTGTCATGTTAATCTATTAGAGCTCTCCAGTCTAATTAGGAAAACTCTTCTCTGCTTTGATAAGCTGGGTGGGCTTTCTGAAGATGTTTAAATTATACTTGGGTTTTAAGTAAAACTTTTGGGTTAGAAGGCCAGTGTGCTCTTAAATTGTTTGTACCTGCCTGCATTTTCACAAATTAGTAAGTAATCTTGGTTGTCATGCAGCAGTGAGAGAATACATTTGAATTTCAAAATCTAATTTAAATCCATATATCCTCTAAAATATTTCTCATGACACTTTGTTAAACACGTACATGGAGATAATGGTGACCTTATAAGAATTTACTGTGGAAAATTACACAAAAAATGACACAATAAGGCCAAACTAAGAGCTGGTAAGTGGAACTAGGGAGATCTGTAGAAGTCCATTGCTCAACCCTCTCTACTAAAATGCTCATGAGTTTGTCTCTGTTGGGTTTGGTGGCACCTATCTTTAATGCCAACTATTTGAGAGATTGTTTTAGGTTGTAAGCTCATGGTCTGTTTGGACTACACAGTGAATTCAATGCTGGCTATGGCAACTAGGTGACAGCCTGTCTCATAATGTCAAGTAAAAGAACAGCTGAGCACACAGTTCCATAGTAGAATGCTTGACATGTGTAAGAGGCTGGGATCATAGTGATATTCCACTCATACACATAAGGTTAGTCTTACCGAGCAGTAGGCAAGATAGTACCCATATAATAAACACTGCACTTCAGGCACAAGTATAGAACTCATTGCACTCATTACTCATCAAGTAAACTCTCTTTGCAACATATGAAGACTTTTACAGAAAACCACAATAGGACAAATTTAGAGAACAATTGATTGTTGCATCCTCAGTACCAGTGGCTATATCTTCAAAACCACTCCTGAAAACAAGGCTAAAGGAACATCAAGGAAGAGGGGGAGAAAGACTGTAGGAGCCAGAGGACAGGAAGTCTACCAGGAGATAATCTCTCCAAGAAATGACAGGAAAACTTCACCTATGAACCTCAAACAGTATGACCGCCTAAACAAAACCTGAATAAATATGATAGCAATGGATATACTAACGTAGAAAGAAATCTTATGAGGCTTCATCCCTATCAAAGAACTACAGGTAACTAAGGAATCCCAAGAGTAGGAGAAATAGTTTTCCCCAAGGATTAGTCTTCCACTTGATTAACTAATACCAATTGGACAGCCCTGAAATCATAAACATACAAATAACATTAATAGAATGACAAGTTGTAGATATACATGTGTGTTTGTGTGTGTGTGTGTGTGTGTGTGTGTGTGTGTGTGTAAGGAAGAATAACAATAACAATTAAAGAAAAGAGCTCTTGAATTTGAGAGGGACCAAACTGTATGGCATAGGAGGGCTTGGAGATAGAAAAGGAGAGAGGCAAATGATGTAATTGTGTTTTAATTTAAAAAGGTGAAAACAAAAGAATGGTTCATTTATACTAAAACCCAAAAAAAGTTAGGTAATAAAAGTGAATATATAATTGAGAAATACATATTAGCTTCTGTGTCTCTGCCTCAGATTGCCTCAAAGTGTCTCTGTGTTTCTTCCTCATACTGCCTCAATTTCTGAGCTGAGAGCCTGATTTTATATCATGAGAGTTGGGTATGTCTTCACTCTGACTCACTCTGCTAACTCTTTACTTTGCCTGTTCTTCATTCTGATTCATTTTAGATGTCACTTCCTGTCTGACACTGACTCCTTCTGAGCTCTGCTTCCTCCTCTGCTTCTATTTGCTTTTCTTGGGGATTAAAGGTGTGTGCTACCACTGTCTTCTGAATACTGGGATTAAAGGTGTGTACTAACATTCTTTCTACACTAGAGAAGCCATGCTGATGGAGAAAAGAATTAAATGTTCCTCTACACAGTCATCAATCGTACACAATGATTTCAGGTAATTCTTGTCTCCCGTGGTCATGAAGTCTTTAGCTTGGAGTATTCTCATCTAGAATTTCAAATGTCACATCTCCAGTCCTGTAAGCAGAAACTGGTTCAGAAAACCCTTGAGTAAAGTAAAAGGATTATTGTTCCATGGCAGTATCTTTAGGGTATTGTTTGGTCATGCAGTGATTGGCAGCTTGATCACACTCTATTTGACCAATACTTTTTCCTTAGCCTAACTGCTATATAGTATATGGACTACAGGACACCTGCAACAGCAGATTAAAAATGAATATCCTTTTTTACCACGCTAAAGAGAGTAAAGGTACATTGTTACTTTAAGCACATGACTAATGCCTTTTTTTCTATTATTGAAATATAAATATATTCATTATAAGAATTATTTTATGTAAATTATTAATTTTTTTCAAGACTTATAACCTATCAAGAATCATGAATTCATTTTCTCAGAACTAATTCAATCATTCGCCCAAAGCTGCATTAGCCTTTAGTGAACAGACTTCTCCAGATGTGACCCATTTCCATTTGTCCCCTGCCATATGTTCCAAATACCAAGTGTTCCTCAAGACTCTCAAGAAAATTTGCTTTGTTAGTGTTCTACAGCACATTTCTAATACGTTTCATACCCCATCCATTCTTTGTCCCTTGTAGGACCTAGTAATTATTCTTTCTTTCTGTCCCATTCCTTGACTTATGATTCTTCCTTTTCTCTTTCTCAGAAAGGGTCCACTCATGTAAGCTTTTGCACATTCATAAGTACAAGATTTTATTTAAAGATGGAACTGAATTTTAACCATACATGAAATTTATTTTGGAAGGATAATCTGGCCCGGTTCCACTATAGGATACATTAGGAGAAGAAAACCACAACTTGGACCTGAAGAATAAAAATAGGAATTTTAGCTTCAATACTCACATACTTATTCCTGTAAGTTTATACCCTATCAGGAAATAATAAAGTATAGTCAGCTGCATTTAGTTACTTAGGGTTTTCTACATGTTAGACAGATGACAAGATCCTCTCTCTACATTGTGTTTTTATTTACATCCCAATGCTTATAACACAAATCTCAAAATCCTAATTTTCCAGATAAGATAAATAGGTCTAAATAATTAAGTAGCAATCAAACATCAAAAGCTTACCATAATCATCTGAATTTCATACATAGTCAATGCTTCTCTTATGTCAAATTTCCTGTCTTGCATTTACCATATAAACAACACTCCCACTCATATTTGTTATCATTGACATGCTGTGATCTTTCCTTCAGATTTGCTAAGATGTACTGATGGTAGGCTTCTTAAGAAAGACTGCTTGTAACATGTCAATGCCAGTCTAATCTTCATTGATATTATCAGTATGGTTTAGTATCATTCCTGAGGCAGGAAAGGAAAAACAGGAGTAATCAAAGTGACTTGTGAGGGGAGAGGGTTCCATAACTGCAGAGTCTGATTACACTTTCCACCTGAGAATAGAGAATTTCAAAGTAATTAACATTGCTGTAAAGTTTGATTATATAGTGACAATATTCCTTTAATCTTGAGAAACAGCAAATAATGTTAAATCAGCAAGAAATCATGCCTAAGAGCTTAATCATACATGGCCTTTCTCCTTTCCCAGCTATTAAAATACTGTTTTCTAGAAATCTCACATGGAGCCTCATTACAGGGAAAAGCATGCTTCCGCCCCCCCCCAAGCAACACGGGTGACCCAGGGTTTTATGTTATCTAAGATAGCAGTTTTGTTCATGTGACTCCTGAAGCCACTCTAAAATCCCATTTAACAACACAGAAGAAAAATTAAAATGAAAGACAATTCTGTAATAACTTTCTGAGCTGTAACTTGGGAGCCACCAAAATCACAGACGTGGCTCCCACTAAGATGTTAAAGCATCTCTCTGGCGAAGCTCACCAACATGTAAGTGTATGACTTGTCCTTTTCTGATGAGTCTTTCTCTCCTCAAAATCCCTGTGTTTAAATGTTTGTTAAGTTTTCTTACTAATAAACTCCAATTCTGATGACCGACTTGCCCAATTTCTTTTCTGAAAAGCCCAGTATCCACTTTCATCCAAGCAGTCTTGGAAACGAACTCCTGAGTCCAGCAAATGCACCTGTCTCTCGGCAGCTCTCACGACTTCATGGTTTCATTTTTTAAGCACACACATTTGGGTGTCTATTTAACTATATTTAATAGATACGATGTCATTTGAAAAGTTGCATTTAAAATGCATAATCAGTACCTGCACACAGAAAACATCAGGGAACCATACTGACTACACACTCATATTTGTTCATATTACAGATTTCAAGGTCATCCTCACCTTTACTAGGCAGAACTGTTACACATGGCTTTCCATTTTACTTTTAAGTTTTCAAACTTGTACTATTTCTGACCTCTACTCCTTCAAGCAGTGCTTGGTTGATTCTTGGTTACTTTATGCGTGTATCGTAGACATTTGGAGGATGCTCATTAGGAAGTAATCATATGAACTCACAGAGACTGAAGCAGCATGCACTGGCTTGCACTGGCCTGCAATAGGTCCTTTGCATATATATTATGGTTTCTAGTTAAGTATTCATAGGGGATCCTGAGTGTGCAAACAGTGGGTCTCTATTTCTTGTGCCTTCTCTTCAGCTCCTTTTCTTTTGTTGGTTTGTCTTGTTCAACTTTGATGTGGCAGGTTTTGAGATATATATATATATATATATATATATATATATATATATATATATATATATATATATCATGTTAAATACATGTTATATATTATAGTACATATGGTATATGTTATAATATATATGTATGTGTTATATGTTATGTTATATATATGTTATGTTACATATGTTATATGTTATAATTATATGATATATATATATATATATATATAGTGTGTGTGTGTGTGTGTGTGTGTGTGTGTGTGTGTGTGTGTGTGTATGTGTGTGTGTTTGTATGTATAAAATGAAGGAAGGAATACCTAGCTCCTAAATGTAGTGAACTGAACTGTCACTTGTACCTGCTGGGAGAGAGAAATCAGTTTTCTTCAAGAGAATGACACAGGGTACATCAACTGTCAACCACTCTAGGGCAGGCCTCATGCTCAGGAGCAGCTGACCAACATATAATGGACTCCATAGTTTTTTGTTTCCGTTGTTTTTGTTGTTTTGTTATTTGTGTGTGTGCTCTTACTTGGTTACAGTTTGGTGTTTTTGCTGTGTTGTTTTGGTTGTTTGATTGTTCATTTCTTTTTGGGTGTGGTTTTATTCTTTCTTCTTGGTTTTGGAAGGGTTGATGTTGTACTGGATTTGTTTGTTTTTTTGAGAAAGAAATTGAAATTGAGTTGGTAGGGTAGAAAGAGGATATGGAAGGACTTGGGGGTAATATGATTAAAATATATTCAAATATAAAATTGTCTTCAATAATAAAAAGGATTTTAAGAAAAAGGTACCTACCTACAAAAAATTATTTTTTAATTAAAAGAACACATGCAACAAAACTTTTCTCTGTTTAACACAATCTAATCAACTCTCATTCAGGTTTTCTTTCTTGTACTTCATCTCTTCTTTTCTTCACTTTTCTTTCTTTCACTTATTGTGTAAGACACAAGGTTTATAAAGAGAACCCACATATCAGTTTGATCTCTGTGTTCTTGAACCCTGTGGCTTCATCTATGTACTTATCCACCTAACAACCCTAACAACCCCACCCCCTTGGCCACCATGATCTTATTTACATGTATATATATTAAAAAGTCACTTGATATTCTGCTACCAGTTCAGTGTTTCCTATTTTTAGATATCAGCCACAGTAAGTTTTCCATTTACACATGAACATAGCCACTACTTTATTGATGTCACCCAGCATTCCACATTCAAATGATGGCCCAAACTCAAGTCCTTTGGACACAGATGAGATCAAATAAAATATCTTTCTCTTTTTTTTTCTATGAAGTTTAAGCATCTGGATGTATCCCTATATCCTGCCTTACATTGTGATGGGTAACAGGTTCCCTCCCTCATCTCTGGATCACAGCCCTGCTCTCTCAGTGTCCTCACATTTCTGGATTTCACGTTTCCCTACTGCACCACATGTCACTCGCGTTCCACAGTTTACTGCCATCACCACACAAAATCTCCATTCCTAAGCACCATATCATTGACATTTGTGGTTTTGACAAACCTGAGGATTCCTGATTCATCCCCCAGTATTTTGCTTACGTGACTGATTTTTCCTTTAGTGAAATTTCTTACAATTAATCTATCAACTGTTCAGAAATGTGGTTATTTTTTATTATCTCTTCCTCCACTACCAGTTTTGTGTACAGGATTATTTTAGATCACAGTGACAGCCTGCTTCATAGTCTCTCCTACTCCTTTCTAATGGGTTAGAATCCATTTCTACCCCAGAGTTCAGAATAATTTGATTAAAACCTATATTTTCTTATTACTTCTGTGCTTTAAACACCCCTGTTACTTCCTCAATAATTCTTCTTACAATGGCCTCCATTATACATGCTCATACAATCTGCTTCATCTCAATTCCATTTCCTACAGAATGATCTTGCTTCCCTATATCAACTTCCTTGATATTTCAGACCCTCATTAATTATGTGATTTTCTTGGAGTACTTTTCCTGTAGGACAGACACATTGGTTCATTTTCATTTATTCCAACATTGCTTCTTCACATAGAATTCTCCAGCACCGCTTTAGCTTCATATACCACATATATAGCTGTGGTATAAAGCTACACCTTCAAACATGGACCTGTGTTATTGTCATCATCGAAGTAACAGTTATCTTGCCTCATTTTCAATGTTAATGTAGTCACCTACTGAGATGGAATATTCCTGAGAGGAGGAATGCTCTCCTATCTGTCGTTTCCTATTTAAGTCCTAGAAATGTGTAGTAGTATGCTGCTATGGCAGCTCGGCAAGGATGAAGAGGAGGTATATTCATAACTGCAAACCCTGCCAGACCTCAGCAAAGGGAACCACCCTCACGGCAAGTGCTGTACTCAGTCAGCAGTGGAACACCAATAGTATGAGCTCAGGTGTTTTTATTCTTTCAGAAGACCTCAGATATTCTACTGATAGCACATACAGATCATTAGCAATTAAACAACCACCACAGAAATCCAACACCTGCAGACAATACAAAACCCCAAGACCTAGGGTAGCCCCTCAAACAACAGTGCATAAAAATAATTTATACATAACTAAATTTCCACAACAGGAACGTATATGTACAGAAGAAGCAATTAAAAACTTGTAGGCTGGTGGACAAGTAAACACTTTATGGATTATATTTTTTTATCATCACAATGTATGCACAATGTCAGAAGAGCAAGAGAGAGTATAATTGGTTTGGGAAAAGGTATAAAACGGTAACTAAATTCAACAGTGTCTAGACACTAAATGCATAATGCTATTCAGTACCAGAACCTAAGAATTTAGGAATATTCTACACTGATATTTTATGCACTGCTCCCTTTGTTATGCAAAAAATGACTACATTTTTGTTTAAAATAATTTTACAATAATATATGAAAAATTCCAAGTCATATAATTGCACTTACATTATTTTATTTTTAGGTTTAATGATCTTTATTGCAGATGATTGCTTTATTTTTATTACTTTGGACTCCATTACCCCTCTAGGCTATAGACTCACTGATATTAGTTCCACGAATTTAGCATTAATAGCCAGCAGCTTCTAAGAAAGTCCCCCAAAGAACCAATATTTCTGCCTTTGGGGATTTTCCTTAGTTTTAGTGATCAGTGACATCTCTAAAGTAGAAAAGAATAATCTCAGCCATCAAGATAAAATTCAAACATTGCACAAAACAGAATATGCTCAACTCCCAACATGGCTCAGAAATTTGTATTTAAAGTGAACACAGATGGTGATACTGATGCATGTTTAATTATCAAGTAGCATCATTCAGAATGAAAGTTTGAAAGGTTTCTATCCTACAGGATGGGTTTGGAACATCAAATTGCAGGAACTAGCAGATTAAAATTTCATGGTAGTAAGATGAAATTGCATTGTTAAACAATCTTGAAATCACCAAATACGTTATAAATATCACCCATAACCCTCTTTTATAATGAATAATTTCTTTTAGCTTAAGCAACCTTTCTCTCTTTATTCCCATTTTCTTATATTTAATTTTTTAATATGTTAATTGAAATAGAATTACTTCATTTCCTATGCCTTAGCTCTCTCCAACCCTTCTCATGGCCCCCACTCTCAAGTTGATACCCTTGGATTATTACTATTGGTGTGTGTGTGTGTGTGTGTGTGTGTGTGTGTGTGTGTACACATGCAGACCAGTCTGCTGAGTCCACTTTTCGTTGTTTATGTGTATGTGGTCCCAAGGTTGACTATTCTACATTGGACAACCCATAAGGGGACTCATTCTTGGGAGAAGCTAATTCTCCTTCCACAAATAATTAATTACCTATAGCTTTGGTCTAGGAGTGGGTTCCTACAAAAAGCTTCCCTTTCTGTATTAATAAGTCCAGAGATACTGCCATTGCCGTGGTATTGTTTTTGTAGCATTTCTAAGAGAAACTGTTTCCCTAGAGATTTCCTGGTCTATTGTGGAAGTTTATTTTTAGTTGTGCTTACAATTATTGTTCCTGTGCACTGTTGGAAAAAGGGATGCATAGGCCTTGGCATTTTGTATTGTCTGCAAGTGTTGGATTTCTGTGGTGGATGCTTGATTGCTTATGATCTGCACCAGAGGAGTTCTGAATGAATAAAACACCTGAGTTCAGATGCTCGGGGTTCCACTGTGAATATGGCACTGGCAATGATGGTGGTATCCTCTGTTGAGATCTAGCAGGGTTTGCACCTATGAATATGCCTCCTTGTCTCTCTTGGTGTGCCACCATAGCCAGCATTCTACTACACTGGTCCTCTAGTTCCTACAGTATTTCCACCCCCTCTCCCATGATTTTCTCTGAGGCTCAGATGCAGGAGTTGTGGGTCTAGATAGACCTGTTCAGGCTGGGCTCCTTACAATCTGTTGATCCCCACATGGTTAGGACACAGGACATAGATGATTCAAGCTGAATCTGACCTGAAATTCTCTTTCCTGAAGTCTAGTTTCCATGGTATTAGAAAACACATGCAAGCTACCAGGAAAGGAAGCAATTAAACAGTCCTGTCCAGCCACAACAACTAAAAACCACAATGATGAACAACATATCATGCTCATGGCATCCTTAAATGTGCAGTAAGTGGCAGTATGTGACCGTGGTAACCAACAGCTATCTGACTGAACTTAGGACCCACTCATGAAGAAAGAACTCATGCCTGGTACTGAAAACATTGCCAGTTCTCTGTAGCTTCTAAGATCATGGACATTAGAAGGAAATTTATTATTATTTACTTGAAAATACACTGGGGAGAGGCAAGGGTGGGGTTGGGTGAGGGAAAGGGGACAGATCTTGGGGAAGAAGGGAGGTGGAGGGAGCTGGGAGGAGTAGAAGGAGGGGAGGAGGGGTGTCAGGACGTAATAAACGAGAGAAGAAAAATAAAAACATAAAAAATAAAATTAAAGACTAAATAAATTGAAAACACTCACACACATTCCCATTAATTACAATTATTTGCATATTTTAGTAGTGGGACAAGTGTACCATGTTGTGCTTGTGGAGGGCGGAGAACAACTGGTGGGAGATGCTTTTCTATTTCCACTTGGTAGGTCCCTGAGAATCAAAGTCAGCTAGTCAGGCTCAGCAGCAAGTGCTTTACCCACTGAGCCATCAGGTGGGCCCCTTAACACTTATTGCCTGACAGAGATCCTATTGGAGGATGCGCAGACGATCTAGATGGAAAATATCTCTGTTCTTAGGGCTGTGAGTTTTTATTTCATAATAATTTTAAGTTCATATTTCCTCAGTTAAAATTATATTATGTATGTATATATATATATATATATATATACATACATATATATACACACATATATTTCTTATTCATGACATGTTAAAAATATAAATACCTGTAGTATGGCTGAATAACATATGCATTATTCACATACTCATCATTTTGAGCTTTAGAATTTTTAAAACTAATTTTCTTGGGAATTTTGTAAGGTGTAATATGTTGTTAACTATACAATACACATGGAGTCACTGAAAAGTACAGTAAATCTCAATGTATCTCAGATGCCATATAAATTATAATGGTAAGTATTTATGTTCCATTTATGTTCCTAGAAAGCTGACACAGAGAATAAGAGACAGGTTCCCTTGTTTCAGCCCTAAGCATGCTTGTCTCAAGTATCCTACAAAACTCCCTGCACTGGGGCAGACTACACACTGACTCTGTAACACAGAGAAAGGTAAACTACAAAGAGAGTATAAAAGCCTCACCCCTCTGAGAGCAGTTAGAAGTTAAAGCATCTAGTGCCATGAAAGGCTAATATAGTTTATTCCACGACACAACAATGCCTGCTGGGGGAATAAGAAGTCAGACATCTACCCATAGAGAGGATAGAGGTGACACACTGGCTGGAAATCTCTCAATTGGGAGCTCTAGCGTGACTGCTTCAGCAGGCTTCGCAGTTCATGTCTAGTAGTCTGCTTTGTAATTCCTTGGAAGTTTTATACATGTATGTAACAAATTAATTTCATATGACAGCTGCTACTTCTCTTTTGACATAGGATTTCATGTAGCCATGCTGGGACTCTCACCTCACTGAAATCCTCATCCCCCATCTTCCAAAGGTAATCAAGCATCGTATTATCGAATACCACAATGTCACCCTGAAAACACATACTCAAGTACCATTACACAGACAGTTTTACCTACATATTTAGGAGTGTGTGTGTGTGTTTGTGTGTGTGTGTGTGTGTGTGTGTGTGTATGTGTGTGTGTGTGTGTGTGTGTGTGTGTGTAATAACTAATGAAAAAAGACCATAAGGTTCAGGACGAAGAACGTGAAGGGGGATATGATGCCATTGTAATCCCAAAATTAAAATAAATAATAAAAATGTAAAATTTTAAAGCCAAAAAAGAGAAAAAGCAAAACAAAACAAAACAAAACAGCAACTTGCTTAAAACGTGCTATCAATTTTTCTTTTGAGAAACAATATTGAATATTTGACTCTTCTGTGAGGGAAGGATGAGTACTTCAACTTTTTCCTAAGTAGGTTACATAATCTTCATTACTAAAACTGTTTTGTTAAAACATTTTACATTTCTATTGAAATTAAATAATTAATTAATTTGAATGCATGCTAGTAATTTATTTTAGATTGTGTGTGCTATTGTTACTGTTACCATTTAAAAAAATAATTTAACATATTATGGTACGGTTATCCCCTCCCAGAATTTTACAATATAGCACATTTTAGAACCCACAGTTTTCTTTGGGAGGGACGCATTAATGTGAAGGTACTTCCAACGTTATTTTCTTCTCTTTTTGAGATATTTGCTTTACTTCTTTACATGAAAGATTTTCATATGATAATTATTCTGTCATTCTTTTAATTTTTACCCCACTGATATTTATATAGGAAGTATTTTCCTTTGTCGTCAAAACAAGATGTGAAAATTGTTTTTAATTTTTTGATGAAGGTTTTATTTTTCTTATGATTGAATCTTTCTGAGTATGAGAGTGGGGTTGAGGGCGTGCATAAGAGCCGGTGCACATTCACACTGTATGTGGGGGGCCATAGGAGAATTTGGTAGTTGTTTCTCTTTTTCCTTCATGGGGTCAGAGTAATGACCTCCCTTGTCAAGGTTTGTGTGTTGGAAACTCTAACCCACTGAGTCAATCACCAGCTCTAGCTCTTAAACTGTTAATTTGAAATCTTCATTTACTCTTTCCTTGTAGACTTGCTATACAGTTAGACTTTGCATGTGAGGGGAATGTTTTATATACAAATTCTTGAAGGCAAAGAATAGTCAGGGCTGTTTTCCAGAAGCCTATATTTTTGTTTAATAGCATGACCTTACATTTAAAACATGAATCAGTAAAATTGATTACTAATGATTGAGTATACAGAATCATTTTAAATTATACCTGGAGAACTAGAATGAATAACATAGGTGTCAAATTTATGTATGAATTATCCTAAGGAAAAAGCACAAACTTTGTTATACTGGGTTGAAAAAAAATGAAATATAAACTAGACAAAACCCTAAGTTGCCATTACTAGCTGATCCTTGGAATGTTTTGCTGGGTCTTTATCTGCAAGCTCAGGTTCTCTGAGTAAAAAAATATTTTTAACTAGCAACAGCCACTCCTTCCTCTGACTATTCTCTGTAAATAAACCAGTGAGAGAAATCACTCTTAGTGCTACAGTCATGGGAAATCTGAAGCAATCAGAAGAATGATAGCCAGAGAGCCAAGATACGTGATTGGAGGTTCTAAAGGAATTCAGACTCTGGGAGAAAATATGACACAGGTAAGTCATCCTTACTCAAAGGAGCTTCTGGAGCTGATTTAATTTAAATGTTCTTTCTTATGAAAGGAGGTCAATCAAATGAATTGTGATTCAGACACCATATCATCTGAAACAATAGATGTGAATAACACCAGTGGTAGCCACATTGTGATCTCCATGCAATGGTCAGAAACAAGAACACCAGGGAAGATAATGGGAACTAATTCTTTTACATTTACATTTGTTATTGAAAGGCAGCCACAGGACTCTTTCACATTTTTCTTGATTAGTAGTGAAAATTTTATTTTGTTTACACTACTCAATATAACAGGGAAGCTTGACACTGAAACAAACAAAAACAATGATACAAGATGTGTATAAATTAGTCTGTTACTCCATGTAATCCTGGATTTGAAATCTACATGCAATTACTATGTTTTGTTGAGACCATATGAATATATACAATTACATTTGGCAAATACATACTTGCTTAATTTGTCATGAATAGCATTTGATAGGAACTTAAGGGGGCTGGAGCAAAGAGGCTTTCTATTACTAATTGAGTTCTTTGTGTCTGTCTCACAAAAACACTTCAAAAAACAATTGGGACACACTAGTATTCCCAGATTAATTGAGTTTGAGGATGAATCTCAAAAGATGACTTGATTCTGTATAATACTTATGAAAGAGTGACATCCTGAAATTACTTCTTTGATGAATACTTCCTGAGGCATCACTGGGCTTACAGGGACACAGTAATACAGATTTACCTCTGCTTTTGGACATTTTACCTAACTTATTAGCAAAGACAGTAGAGTAACCTGAAATATTTTCAATCAACATTCTGTCTAGCATCTTTTGCAGTCTCTCGCTCACTGTTCCCACAAGGCAGAACCATTCAAAAATTTATATAACAGTCAAGTTCCAACAAGTATTTTCCCCATGGGAGACTGTATACTTTTTTATTGGAAAATAAACATCTTATAGCAAATCGTGTATCATTTTCTAGGATGGGGTAGTTGTCTCTTATGTCACTTACCTGTCTTCTGCAATACACTGGAAAGCCAAACTACATTTGACTTACTTTGTAAAGACAGCAAATGCTCAGTAATGTCCAGGCAGATACAGTCTTAAAAAAAGCCCCCTCCTTTGTTCTTACCCAGAAACAACATTGCCACGTTTTAACAACACCCGCACAACCAGCATCTTTTTCAAGGTTGGAAATAATTGCCCCTCCATGAGTGCACTGCTCATTTTATAGATCCTCAAATGCTGATCGCATAGGAAGATGCCCTCACTGTGGCAGGCAGCCAGGAACAGAGTGTCCAGGTAATAGTCAGAAAGGCAGATTCCTATCTCTCTCTGAAGTTCATTATGGTGATCTGTGGCTCAAATTTCTGCACGATTTAACCTCCCCCACTCTCAGGCTTAATTCACTGTAGTAGAGTGGCTGGATAATTCAATTGCATTGTAACTTATATATAAGCCGCAGTGCATACTTCATCCTCCCATTTCCACTCATCTAAGCATATGGACCACTTTTATAGTCTGAATTCCTGATTTTCATTTTGATATTTATTGTTTATATGTAGTATTGGATGCTATCAAAGACTACGGAAAAAGTGGTGAAGTGAAATATATTGAGTAAAATTAAATATATAAGCAAATGTGCAAAACAATCCAGAAAGAAAAAAAAATTCAAGGAGAAAACTTCTAGTTTTTATTTTTAATTAATTAATTAGGTACAAAGTGTTACTCTGTAGATGTGGATAGACTGAAACTGGCTCTGTAGACCAGGCTGGCCTGAAATTCAGAGACTCACCTGCCTGTGCCCCTAAGTGCTAGGATTAAAGACACGTGCCACCATGCCGAGCTCATTTTTATTCTTAATGAATATTGGGATAATACATTCTGTCTTTAAAACAGACAAAACTTTTCATTAAAAATTATATAGTAACTTTTTACTTAGTTTTACATATAAGAGTAAATGTAGTGTACATAGAATCTGAGAGAAATGCCATCCCTGTGTGAAAGTATCATATTCAAGGGAACATAGGGAGCTGATTGAAAGGTATGGATGTAATTGCACAGCAGAAGAGGTAATTCTGATGCAGAAAATGTCCCAACATTTTTGTGATACCTCAAAGACCGGGATCTGTTTTGGCCACATCTCAGGAAAGAGTGAGATGCAAGATCACATCAGGCTGTAATACAGGGAGACCTTGAACACTGCATACCTGTACCCACAGCACTGACTGCCAGACATACACCCCTGGGAGAGGAGGGAGAGATTGAGGCCTCTTTTTTAAGTGATTTCAATAAACATTTGGAAGAGGTGAGACTTCAGTAATGAGTCTTGGTATAGTAGAAAGGGCTTTCAAGTCTCGAAACCCGGGTTTTTTGTGCTTCGTGTTGTATTTTTGTAAGAGAAAGGTAGATCAAAGTTACTGATTAGTGAATGGAGCCATTCTACAATGTAATATGGACTTGGATAACCATAAAAATAACTTGGACACAAATATGTATACTGTTCATATTAGCAGTGTCTTTTTGCTCACTGATAATTATGAGGGTGATGATTGTAATAGTCAGAGGAATAGGGAGTTGGATTCGATATTGTGTCTCCCAGAAAGAGCATAACCTACACACATGACGTCTCACCCACATGGTTACCTAAAAGATGACATGAACAAGGATGGCAGCAGTAGACACACTACATAGAACATTAGTTCAACATTAGAAAGAGCACTACAGGTACCCAAAGAATGCCGAGAGCAGGAGAAACAGTCTTCTCCAGGGAAGAGCATATCAACCGGATATCCAATACCAAATTGAATAACTGCTTTCGAAATGAAAACAATGTTCACAGATCAGTCTATACAGAGCTCTGCTGTTAGACCAGAACAACTGGAAATGAAGAAAATGATCTCTGCAAATGGAAGGAGAGGCAGGAGAAGGATTTAGGGACAAAGAAGGGAATCGTGGTCTCTTTTAGGGAACTCACAGTCATTATCTAAAGCTAACTCTTAAAAATGGAGGTTTATTTTGGGGTGCCGAAGCCACAGTTATCAGAAGGATACCTGACGACAAATGACCCTTACAAAGACTCTGCATCAGAAGAGGAGTGCAAAGCACAGGCTCTGAACTCTGACTTCCTGTGTTTAGTTTGGATGGCCAGTTTTCTGCTGCAATGTTGTGTTAACTTTAAGTCACTGAGTTTCTGAGGTCAACAAGGGTGCTGCAAAGGAAATCTTTGTGGTGGCACTTTTGTAGTCTTTGTTGGTTCCCAGCTAAATAAAATCATTATGTAGTACTTGACATAAAGAACAGCAACCCATGAACAGAAAAAAAAAATCCAAGGATATCAATTTACTATCTTCACTATATCACATGCATGGGCTCCCCTTCATACTCTTAACATTTTAAACTATGGTGGATTCGCCTAGCAGGTAGGTGCTGATCACAGCCCAGGCAGGACAGACTGGGACAGTGTGACTCCATCATAGGTAGGTGCTGATCACAGCCCAGGCAGGACAGATTCCAGTGTGACTCTCTCATTTCACAACTTCCTTTATTTAAGGAAAGCAGCTTTCACATCTCAGCAGGGGAAAGAACCTGCCCAACCTTGCCATCAACAGCCCCCCAGGGTGACTCCCCTTCCTCCCGCTTTTTCCACAGCACATTTACAGCCAGGAAGTAGTGAGATGAACTTGGGACAGTCAAGTAGTTGCTGTATTTTCCAACACTCCAAGCAACGAGTACCAAAGCCCAAGAACAGTGAAAAGTTTATTTTGAATAGTTTGAGTACAAGTCTCTAACACTAAAAAGTATAAGTTATCCTCTGTAACAAGAAATACGTTACAGGACTTGGAAAAGTTGTCATTAAAATACATATATTCCATAACCTACTAATTGGAAGTGTGATTGATGGGAAATGTTCCCCAAAGTTTTGAGACATCAATAGGCCAGTTCCATTCCATCTGCATTGAGTCTTAAGGAAAAACAGGAGGAAAAAAAAAGAACAACCAAAAAACAAACAGTATAAATCTAAAAATGGAAAAATTCCAACAGAATAGTATTTTATTATTTTCATTTAGAAGTCTAATCAAAGTAATCCTATTTAAGTTTATCCTAGTTATTTAAAATATTTTGAATTGAAATGAATAAATAATTTTTGGCTGGAAAATGACTTCACAGAAAGCCACAGAGGCTGTCCCTGTTGATAAAAATATAGGGATTTGATGCTGATACTTCTCCTAGAATTAGAGGAAGAATGGCAATGGGAATAGTCTTCATAGCACTGAAAGCCAAAGATAATTTCAGCACAGATCTTGCTTGAATGGAAAAGAGCTAGGTAGAGGGAGGCTAAATGAAGAACCACTAAGAAGGCATCAGCCGCAGCACTTACAGGCCTTCAATCTACTTATCTGAGCTCTTAAGATCTATGTCCATCAATCTACTTATCTGAGTTCTTAAGATGTATGTCCAGAAGACTTCAGGAAAGGCAGTATTCCTCAAGGAGAAAACATTTCCAGATCAAACACACACAGATGGAGAAGGGGAAACTACGATCCAGTGGGCTTCTTTGAACAAACGCAACACACTGGTTTTCCCTTTACAGTCCTCCTCTTCCTTTTATATGACAATTATGGAGCTCAAACCCAGGACCTCACACAGGCTAGACAAGTGTTCTGCAAATGAGCTACATCCCCAGTCCTCCTTGTGTTCTCGATGTAATAGATATAAATGTTAAACCATGCCAGTTCCTGCAGAAAATTCTGATATGCTAGTTCAGAAATAATTACCAATTGGTTTCCAACGTTGTCAGAACCACTTTATTTTTCTGAAGGTGGGCAAAAGAGTCTATGTACACTCTTGAAACTCAGAGTCAAGCACGTGAGTTTGACAGTACCAAATTTATTTTTCATTGAAGACACTGAAGCTCAGAGATAACATTTACTCATACTTAACAATGTTCATTTCAACTAGGATATGACCTCAGAACCAAGACACATTTTGAGAGCCAGTGTACCAAGCATTCCAGCAAGGGCGCTCCAATGAAGAGAGAGTGGTATGCTATAACATGGGGGGAGAAGTCATTTGTCATAGCCAGAATGCGCAATAACAATGCTCACCTGTTTCTCAGTTGAAAAAGAAAATACTGCTTGGACTCGGCTAAAGCTTAATGAAGGATGCGGCTTCTGTGTCACTTTTATGAAAGCCGAAAATCACTTTCCTGCAGTGAAGAGGGCTCTGCTGATGACCCCGGTGGCAGTCTTATTGATTTTTATGAGTAAATGAGTTGCTGCTGCTTCTGTGCATAACTAGTCTTAAGTGCTTCAGTGAGTGAAATTGACGCTTCCTTTTATTTGGTTTGCAGCCTCCTCCTCCTTTGCTTTGCACATCTTATAAGCAATGTGAGAGGTTGTTTACTCTCTATTTACACCACACGGGCAGTGTTGGCTGTTCAGAGGTGTGGTTGGGCTCTAAGGAAAGGTTGGGAGAGTGCAATATGTTTTCCAAGCAATATTTTTTTGTGTGTTTTTTCTTTTTCTTTTTTTCAGGATAATCCTAAATGTCAAGTGCTGTTTCATTGTTCTGTTTCTGTAAATATTTCTGCAATTTGCCTTTCTTGCCACTAGCTCAATAAAGTTTAACATGAAGAATGGTCAAAAGCCCAAAATATCTTTTTACTTTCCTTGAACACAAAAGAATTATGGACAGACTTATCTTAAACTACAATTGAGTTTGGGACATCATGTCACTAGCCTAAGCATATTATTTTAAAACAAAACTATTCTGATTCTGCTCTATACTTGACCTTAAATTCATTCAGACTTAGGAATGTGATTAGGATAATGGTCTCAAAACCAATGATGTTTGCTCTCTTATAAGAGAGATCTCTATTAGTGTCACTTCCCTCACTTTCTACATATGTCCTTAAAAGTCTACTCTACTTTTTTTCTAAACTACTTATTCCAAGTCTGCCAACATCTCAATCATCTAGTCTCCCAATTGTGTGTTCAGCATCTACAATCTCGGTTCTTACTGTTCTTAATGTTACAGTTCATTGAGATGGATCTCACATCCTACATGAATTCATTGTTTTAAAGTATCCTATGGTATTTAGTAGACACATTAAGCTGAGTAGTCATCATTACAATCAATTTTGAAACATTTTGTTACCCCTTAACGATGTCTGATACACAAATTTCTTTTGCTTCTGCCCACTGTCTTCTGGGTCTTGGAAGTCATTCATCTATGCTACTCTCTGTTTATCTGACTGTTCTGGAAATTCATAAAAATGGTTCCAAGTAAGGCTGGGGGATAAGATGGCTCAGTTTTTAAGAGCATTGACTGCTCTTCCAGAGGACCTGGGTTTGATTACCAGCACTCACATGGTAGCTTATGGCTCTATTCTACTTCCAGGGGACCTGACACCCTCTTTCTTTCCTCTGTGGACATGAGACATAAGTAGTAAACAGACATACATGCAGTGAAAACACCCAGTCATTTTAAATAAATAAATGCAATTTTAAAAATGGAATCATGTAACATTTAAATTTTTGAATTTCTAGCATGTTTCATTTAGCAGAGTTTTTCCAAAGTTCATGTTTAGCAAATATTAACATTTTATTATATTTTATGACAGGATAATACTCCACTATGTTACATATTTTGATTATTCATTCATCAGTTTATAAACAATTGAGCTATTGTCAGCTGTCAGCTATTACTAGTATTGCTGTTATGATGTTCCTATGCATACTTTACACTATATCCTTTCAGTAAGAATCTATGCATAGATAATATAGGAGATATAAACATATGTTGAAAGTTTGGGGGAACTATAAAGCTGTTTTTGAAAGTTGTTCTATCATTTTTTTCATAGGCACTAGAGAGACATGGAAGCCCAATTTCTCTACAGTCTCTCAGATATCTGTAATTATCTGTCTTTCTCATCACAGACTCTCTATTCTATGTGAAGTGGTGTATTCTAATGTTGATACCATTCACATCTGTTTGATTGTTAGATAAGAGGAAAATGATATTAAACACCTTCTCATTCCTTTATTACCTACTTGAGTGTCCCTTGGAGAGGAATGTCTGATATATTATTTACTTATTTTAAACCTGAATTAATTGTCTTTTTATTACTGAGTTGAAAGTGTTCTTAAGTAGACAAACAGACAGGTATATGGAACATGAAGTATTTTATGAAACATATACTCTGCAAATATTTTCTCCCATGTGGTGGGTCTTTTATCATGTCTATGATCTTATCCTTTGAAGCACAAACTTCTAAAATTATGATGAAGTATAATTTATTTTTCATGTGCGTCTTATGCTTTTGATATCCCATCTAATAAGACTTTCCTAATTCAAAATTATCAATGCTAAGTCCAAAAGTTTCATTATGAGTTGAATAGTATTTTGATGCTATATTTATATCCATGATAAGTGTGATGAAATAGATAAATAGCATTTCTCTTGTATGTGACTTTCCAGTTGTACCAACATCATTTGTTGAAAATCCTATTGTGTGAAATTGTGTGAATATTCTATTGCTTGTCTGAGACCCTTGCTGATTCTGTTTTACTAGCTGTTACTTGTGCATATTCTCACTAGAGAATATACTGTTTCCTTTCTCCTACCTACTCTGACCTAATTCATAAATTACAAATATAATCCCTTGACCTGCTTCCAATCTGCCTCCTAGGTGCCTATCCATTCTTCCACCTACATCAAGTCTGAAAATAATACCTACTGTGTAAATCGAATATGCTCTGTGATGAAGAAAAGTCATTATTAATATGTTTATGCTGTCATATGTGACCTAAGATATAATTCAATTTTATTAAAGGTCCAATCACTTCCTCAAACTGAATATTCCTTAGCATATTCTGTTATGTTTCTTCTGATAAAATGTTCTGCTCCTAACTAAAGATTCAAAGCTCAAATATACATTTGAATACTAACATTTGGCATTTGTCTTCCTAGTCTGGGCTACTTATTCAGAAAAATTGTTTTCAGATCCTTCCATTTACCTTTGAATTTCAAATTTTTTTATTTTTCTCTATAGATTAATAATATTCCAATGTGTATATGAACCAAAATTTCATTATCCACTTATTCATTATGGACATCAAGTTGTTTCCAATTCCTGGCTATTGTGAAAAAGGCCAAATTGAAGATGAATGAGAAAGTGTATCTGAAGTATGATGTAGTATGTTTTGGGGAAATACACAGGAATGATATTACTCGATCTTGTAGTAGAGTATTTTGTAGCTACAAGACTGGGACTTATTAAGGCGTCATGGGGGAATTTCAAGGAAAGGAGTGTAGAACTCAGGCAGTAAAAAGGGAGTATATAGGAAGAATAAATGAGATGGGAAATAGGATTGAAAGGTAAAGGGGTATGCTGGATACTTATAACAACATGGCACAAGCAAAAATCATTTGAGAGAAGGGAACCTCAATTGAGAAAACTCCTCCATAATATCGGGCTATATGTAAGCCTATAGGTCATTTCTAAAATTAGTGATTGATGGGGAGGGCCCAGCCAACTGTGGATGGAGTTATCCCTGGTTGGTTCTGAAGTATATAAGAAGGCAGGCTGATCAAGACATTAAGCCTCTGCATCAGCTCTTGCTTCCATGTTCCTGCCCTGTTTGGATTCCAGTTGTGACTTCCTTCAGTGATGTGGAAGTATAGGCCAAATAAACCCTTTCCTCCCTAAGTTGATTTTGGTCATGGTGTATAGTGTTTCATCGCACCAATAAAAATACTAAGACAAGGGGATAGTATGGAGAAGGACAACTAACACCAAACATCTTTGAAAATGCCATAGAAGACTCACTACTGTGGAAGCTTACAAGAATATATGTATATACACATATAAACAGAGATGAAATAGAATTACCCTATAATAGACAGACAATGACTCCCTGAGACAACAAAGATCACCAAATAAAAATCTTAGTGGGAGGTACAAGCTACCTCTTATTGAGTTTTTAGTCAGTGGAGCCCATTACAACCTCTCAAAACTACAGTCTATTGCTAATGCTCTTGGTTACCACCAGAACTTGTAAGACCCCATTGTTAAAACACCATTTATCTGAATCTTAAAACATGGAGAATCAAAATGGAGTTCCACGCTTACTGGCTGTTTTTCACAGGGCTGCTTGGTTCTAGTCATTCTACTGGAAAAGAACAATCATCACCAGTTTTATAAAGCTGTAAATTCAGTGAGTGAGCTACAAGAATGACTAGATGATACACTGATTTGTGTGATTGTGACCAAATATCATTCAAGTAACCAACTACTTTCTGATAGGATTTAAACCTACTCTACAAGATATAACTCGTGGTTGTTACCGTTATCCAGGCCAACAATGAATGGCTGGCTAGCTCTTATTTGTGGCTGTTGACTCCAACTCTTTAGATTTAAATGTAAACCTAAAGTAATTGCAAAAACCAAGAAAATGGGAAGGGACTAGGGGAAGGACATTTTAGAGGCAGATAATAGACTACAGGGGCTATGAAGGGAGAAAATTGGAAATGTGGGGATGACTTTAACTAGGAAAATGGGAGGAAAGTAATACAGAGAGAGAGAGGGAGGAATGAGATATAAATAATAATAAGGGTGCCTGAAAAAGACATAGGGAAACAATATATTATAAATATGACATGATATGATATGATATGATATATATATATATATATATATATAATACTTGAAACACACACATGTACACACTCATAAATATATAAATACAATTTAAATTGAGTGATGCCACAGAAATGACAATGCTTCCTTTAAGAGCTAGCTATAAAACCCTAGTGTCAGGCACGAGAAATCTTCCTTCAATATGTGTATCTGGGGAGTACAAGACACTCCCCAAAACAGTATAGGTTGTTACAATTGTCGTTGGTTGCCACAAAGAATTGAAAGATTCAATCTTATTGAAGAAGATGCCACACTTTTCTGACACCGGATTCAAAAGAACTGAGCTGGAATTTACCTGGAAGTCTCTTCCCTGAGGGCTAGCTCTCAGAATATTGAAAATTTCTATGCCAACTGTTAGGAAAAAATACTCCTACCCAGCTTTGAAGTCTACAACCACAATGAGTGGCCCAACAAGATACACCAATGATGCAATCAATACTGGCTTTTAACTTTTTAACTTGAGCATAAACAGCTTTCTAATTGTATTGAAGTCCAGCTCAATAGGAATAAATTCATACGTGGTATTGTAAACCTAGCCAACTGCCCATCAGTGGAGTGATGATATACCCCGGAGAACAGCCAACTATTACCACTTTCCAGAATCAATATAATTTCAAACTTTTTCCTTTATACTTACACATAAAATTAGCTTTCACATATCATCATAGATCCATTTTTTTTGGAGGGGGTGGTTACAACACAGGGTTTCTCTGTTATAACTCTGGCTTTCATGGAACTCACTCTGTAGACGAAGCTGGTCTCAACCTTATAGAGATCTGTCTGCCTCTTCCTCCGAAGTGCTGTAATTAAAGGTGTATGCCACTACTATCTGGCTAGATCCATCTTTTTTCAACAAGATAGAAAGTGCTAAAGAGATCCACAACTGGTCAAAATGTAACCCAGTGGCCTTAGGGTTCCCTGCCCCAACTGACACACCTGTAACACAATCTTATCCCTATGGCTCAGGGTACATCACAAAAGGAGGAACATAAAGATTGCAAAAGCAAAAGGTCTGGGATTTCTGCTACTACAGTGTTTTCTAGACCTGACTAGAAGTTGAACTCAGTAGGATATGTGTGTGTGTTATGGTGGGGGTGTTAGTATGTGTGTGTGTGTGTGTGTGTGTGTGTGTGTGTGTGTGTGTGTGTGTATATCTATCTATATATATGTGTGTGTGTGTATATATATATGTGTGTGTGTGTATATATATGTATATGTGTGTGTGTGTGTGTGTGTGTGTGTGTGTGTATGTAATAATATTATGTGTGTGATATCTAACAATGATGTAAATACAGTACTAACAGACAAAATTCTCAGAATATATTAATTAAATTTAAATAATTTAGACATGACTTGTCATTCTTACTTATAGAAGGAAAACAAAACTTTAGAAACAATATGAAAGACAGGATAAAGAAAATAAAAATCATGGGATATAGAACATCACTGTAGATGATGATCCTATTCTCAGACAATACGCGTGTTAAAATCTATACGTGATGTTTTTTAAAAGAGGAAAGACACCAAAGGTTCTTCCCCATCTCCTTTCTCATTCTGCCCTTAAAAGGATATATTCTGATGATAGGTTTATTTTATAATCTTTAAATGGAAGCAGTCTATTTAATTCAGTTTACTGTTTTTAATAGTGTCCACAGCTTATGGATATATATCTAGTTATCTACAATAAAAATTACCCAGTCCTAGTCTTTCAACATTTAATATATCCTCTTGATGAGTCTTAACAATCTCTTGTAATCCTATCCTTCTGTTACCCATCCACCAACAATAAATAGTAGGCAATTAATATTACTTAGTAAGTAAACATTCAAAGTTATAATGAGAGTTTGAGTTTTATGGAATACACACATTGTTCTTATGATAAAGAGGACACTAAAGTCATTCAGTAGAAGCATGCTAATTTACAGTGCCTGGCCAGGGAAATCATCTTGATTTGTTCCTTTAATTCTGGATTTAGATTGTAATCTGAACTCTTTCTGTGCAAATTGTTGACCACACTTGGATTTCAATGTCACTCAACTGTGAAAGAGTGTTAAGAAGTTCTAAAACCAATGCTCCCTATAATGTACAAGTAGAGTCAGCACCAGGACAGAAGAAATTCACTAGATATTGAACAAAAATGATTGAACCAAGGCTCAATCACACAGGCATGAATTTGACCTTGGAAAAGTCATTCCAGTTTCTAGAATTTCAGCGGTAATTGTCTAGAAAATGGGAAGAAAAATATGCATCTCAGTGGGTTGCTTCGAGCACTTTATTTGACAATGGGATTAAAAGCATTTAGCACATGGTACAGCACTGTAACCCGCTAGTGTGATGTGAATTGCATTTTGAATTCTGCATTTGTCTCACATCAGCATCTCTATTACTAACAACACTTAGAAGATCTGTCAGGTTCTTTTGATATTTCTTACTAGTAAACATGCCATTGTTCGTAATTTAATTTTGGAAAGATTTTTATAAATATGTCAAAAAGCTGATGTCTAGACATCAGTCTCTTTCTGTGTAAACACTTAGTGCCTGTAAATTTTGTTAGAGAATAAAAATATAACTAAATTCATTAATGAAGAAGTTGGCAAGCTTTCTGTACAGTAGCAGGTGATAAATAAATATTTTAGTTTTTTTGGGCCATGGATTCTCTGCTATTGCTACTCGATTGTGACTTAGCACAATATCAGAATGAATAATACAAAACCAATGAGCATGAATATGTTACAGAAAACATTCATTTGTCAAGATAGAAATTTCAAGTTAACACAATTTTCACAGGTAACCGTGACATACTCAAACATTAAAAATCATAACTCATGAGATAAAGGGGATACAAATTGGAAAGAAAGAAGTCAAAGTAGTATTATTTGCAGAGGATATGATAGCATACATAAGGGACACTAAAAGTTCCATAAGGGAACTCCTAAAACTGATAAACACTTTCAGCAAAGTGTCTCAGGTAACTCAAACCAGCATCTGTCCTATATACAAATGACAAACAGACTGAGAAAGAAATGAGGAAAACAACACCTGTCACAATAGCCTCTAAAATTATAAAGTATCTTAGGGTAACGCTAACAAGGCAAGTGAAAGAATTATATGATAAAAATATAAAGTCTTTGAAGAAAGAAATTGAAGAAGATATCAGAAGCTGGAAAGCTCTCCCATGCTCATGTATCAGTAGGATATAATACAGAAAAAAATGGCCAGCCTACCCAAAGATTCAATGGAATCCCCACAAAAATTCCAACATAATTCTTTACAGACCGTGAAAGTACAACACTCAACTTCATATGGAAAAACAAAACAAGCAACAACAACAACGAAAGCCAGGATAGCTAAAATAATACTGAACAATTAAAGGACTGTTAGAGGTCTCACCGTTCCTGATTTCAAGTTATGCTACAAAAACTATAGTAATAAAAACAGTGTCATATTGGCATAAAATGGAAACATTGATCAGTAGATTCGAAAGGAAAATGCAGACATAAATCTACACACTCTTGATACCTGATTGAGAAACCAGAAATAGACACTGGAAAAAGTATCTTCAGATAATGATTCTAGTCAAGCTAGATGCTTTCATGTAGAAGAATGCAAATATTTTCATACCTATCACACTGCACAAAATTCAACTCCAAATAAATCAAAGGCCCCAACATAAAACCAGACACACTGAACCTGATAGAAGATAAAATTGGGGATAGCCTTGAACTAATTGACACAGGAAAAGATTTTCTGAACATTACATCATATACCCTAATACAGGCACCAAGATCAACAATTAATAAATGGGACCTCATCTTATTGACCTTCAAGTATTTAGAACATCGAAGTTCTGTAAGCACAGAGTCCTTTTCTTGTTTATTCATTGATATATTCTTTAAACAGCAATCAGTGTACATTTTTGCATGATTTCCCACATACTCACTGACACAGAAAAGCAAAGAGGTCAAAGGTGAATTTTAACTTAAAGATGATAATTCCAAAGCAATCTGATACTTTAAGTCATAATAAGAAAAGAACTGTTGTTACACGACTGTTTCCTCTAAATTGCGGCATTCTCTCCCAGAGGGAAGAAGGAGGCTCAAAACTCGCACAAAGTAAATGAAATTTACAAGGCTCAGGAAGTAAACAAAACATAAAAGACTCAAAATCTCCAGACACCTGAAAGATTCAAAAGGCCTTTCCCCAAGCTTATTCAAGCAGCAACAACTGGTGGGAGGAAGAGTCTTTGCAGAAAGCTTAAGAATTTCCTGAGATGCAAATTTAGTGAGCTGTCACCCACAGTGTGGTAGGAAATCTGTTGAGGAAGTTGCCTTTGTGCTGGCAAAGTCCTGGAAGTAATTTCTTACTCCTCTGCCTGTCAGTAACCATAATAAACCCACCTGTTCATTATGGTAGACTTCCATGAAATTGTCTTTAGTCTGTTATTGGTACTCTTTCTGGGATGACTAGACACTTTATCACATCACTGCAGGGAATGGCACAGGGCATCTATATACTAATGATGAGCTATTGGAGGGGGAGAAGAAGAGTATGTAATTGTATGTAAAGATGAAGACAATGGACAAGACTTATATGAATATATGCAAATAGCATATATATAATTCAATGTATTTATACTATACATATATTTTGGAGATACCAATAAACAATAAATAACATTTTATAAACATGCAGAGCTGCTTTTTTGAAATATATATCTTACAAACTAACATACATAGATTTATATAAGCTCTTTGCTAATACAAATTAATTTTTCAGTATATTACATGAACAGATGTTTAATCAGAGCGAATAAGTTGTAATGACAACAATTAATTACAAAAGGAAAACATTCACCTTCAAAAATCCAACATTATTTACATCCCAAAAGTTAATAGGCTTTTTTTTTAATTGTCGTAATTACTTAGGACAAAATCAAGTGTCATGTTGAACCTCTGTTTGTTCTCAAAAAAACATAAAGTTCAAACCACTTATTATAAATTATAATAGAAGGGAAACAATATTTTTATAATATATGTATGTAGCATAATTTCTCATAAACATTGTAAACTTGATATGTACAGTTAACCTTTAAACTTCTACTTATAAGATTATCTTTAGACTTTTTGGAATGGATGCTTTGTATTGCAGATTTATTGGATGTATAAAATTTTTGAAAAGCATTGGCAACATCTCTGGATCTCAAGTGCTATTTGTTATGCATAGGGGAAATACATTTGTCAGATTGGTAGCCTATTTTAATAAACCAAAGGCTGAGAAAACCCTGTAGCTCTTAGGATGATTGTACAATGGGGTACTACTATGAGATTTATTTGAATATTATTAGCAAAATCATAGTGTAGAAATTTAAAAAAATTATAGCTTCAGTTGAATGCTTGAGGAAAAAAATTTAAATCCACTTTTAAATTCAAGCTAATTAAAATGGCTTTTAGATTATTTACTATCAATCCTTTCCAATCCTCTCCCTTCATAACATGACAATTCTCACTCATTGTCTTTCCCTGTTTCTGTTTTTACATTGAGGAAGCTTAGGAAATTCAATGCTTGTTTCTCCTTTGAACTGGAGAAATGCTTTAAGATAAATGGGTCAAAGAAGAAATATTTTTAATATATTTACATGCAATATCTGGTTTTCTTTCTAGGTACAACATCTTTCTCAAATGAGTGCACAAAGAAAGTAAGCCTCAGCCACAGCAGATCTACCCAATATGCAGCTCCTACAAGTAGGTGATTTACTAAAGAAATTAGTTTACAGTTTATACACAAATTAAGTAGGGTAATAGACACCACATGGTCTGCTATGGGAATTTCTGGGGTGTGTTTATGCTTAACCTGCCACTGATATAGACACCTTACTCCATGATTGAAATTATCTGAATATGTCAGAAGAGTTGCTTATTAATGTGGTACTTGAATAAATACACACTGTAGTAATTGATATCTTATAGAACATTGTATGTCTAGGCCAAAAAGTAATAGTTAATGAAAAAATAAGAATGTGGATAGCTGACATAGATTATGGTTATTTGGGGGATTGGATGACAGTTTCTCTTTTCTCAAATTCTGTACATCTTTTTATGGCATAGTATAGAGCCCCAAATAACAACTGTGCTATATTAAGATGATGTGAACTATGGAATTAGTTCATCAATTAGTTCAACATACATACATATAGACACACATCCTCAGAAATTCCCATTCCACGTAACTTGGTATCTATCATTCATCATCTAAAATGTTTCCTTTGTTGCGTCTGCACATTTGTGCATGCCTACACACATACAGCTTGTTTTCATGGAATGAGAATCTTTTTGAATGCTTTCTTGTCTCTTTCCTCCTCTGAGGCCTCATTTCTTAAAATGGCTCTATTGTGATAGTCATATTTCTGTGGATCCATTTTTATGTTTGGTTTACATGTGTAACTATTTATTAAATTATGTCATAGGGACATATCAGTTGTTCTCCATTTCACAGTATTATATACAATGCAACAAAGATATTTTGTTTGTGTTTTATATGTGGTCTTTTCTATAGGACAGATTCCCAGAGAAGAAATTCTAAGTCAGATGGGAATGTTTGTCAGACAAGAAAGTAGAGCTAAATTTTCCTTCAAATGTAATTTGCCTATATAGTAATTGGTTTTAAATTTTTCTATATCCATTATCTATCTATCTATCTATCTATCTATCTATCTATCTATCTATCTATCTATCTATCTACCTAGCTAGCTATCATCTATATATCATCTATAGATGTGTGTGCTATTACTAGGTTTTGTTTATATCTAAATACATGGATTAAGTTAGCACATAATTTTATATTCTTAGAATATTAATGGAATTAAGCACACTTTCATGTATTTTATAGAAAATGTATTTCACGTATTTATAGAAAAAAATTTATAATTACATTCTTGTGTTATCTCCACCTCAGTGTTACATGGTAAGGATTCTTCTTTTCTATTGCTGAAATCTTGTATTCTAGGTGCATATATACTTTTAGTTGTATTTTTCATTGTTTATATTTAATGTGTTTTATATACCTTAACATTTTCTTTATGGATTCTGGGGTTTTGTTCTCTTTCTGTTTTTCTTTTCAAATATTTTAAAATGATTTTACCATGCTTAGCATTTTGAATATTTAGCATTCAAAATGTTAATTTTAGATGTTAATGTTATATGTGATTATTGTTAGATGTTTACTTTGTCTGAAATTAATGGTCAAATTTATATCAATTAGTATGTATGTACAGAGAAGATAATTAGTCATTTACCAACATATAGGCTGTAGAGGAATAGTCTATGAAAAACCCAGGGTCTACATTCCAGGGGATACAGTGAGAGGCCTGTGTAGTCTGGATAGAATGTACACACATCTTTAATCAAGTATTCAGAAAGAAGTGGGAAAAAAAACCACCTTTAATCTCAGTGTTCAGAAAACAATGGTGGTTCTATGCTTTTAATCCCTAGAAGAAACAGTAGAAGCAGACACAGGAAGCAGAACTTAGAAGGACTCAGTGTCACACAGGAAGTGACATTTGAAATGAGTCAGAGTGAATAACAGACAAAGTAACTAATCAGAGGATGAGTTAAGAGAGTAAGGACATGTCCAACTCTTACAGAAAAGGTAGGCTCTCTGCTCAGTAAAAGAGAGTTACATAGGAGAGAGAGTCCAGAAACAGATAGAAGAGTCAGTTAGTTGAAAAGCAGGCTGGAGAGACAGTTGAAGAGCAGGGTGAGGAGTCAGTAGATGTATAGTTAACAGAGTAAGTTACAGAGGAGTGACAGAAGCTGAGGCTGGAGAGAGTTTTAGAGCAGTTAACTGAAACAATCAGTTACAGAGACAGGATGGGGCAGTGAGAGCTCAGGGAGAGACACAGACACAGCAGAACTCTGCAAAAGAAGCCCAGAACAGAGAGTGGGTTGAACCAGAAGAGTAAGATTTCAGAAGGAGCTAGTCACAGTGGCTTAGTCAGCAATAGGTCCCAGAAGGCTAAGTGTGAAGCCTTCTAGGTCCAAACTAGCAATTCAAATGTTCTAGATTGTATGAAGGATTAAGACTAGATGGTAAAAGGACAAAAAGCTCTAGGGTTCCAGGGATCCGAGCAAGAACCAGTGAATTAATTAGCAAAAGAATAAACTGTCCTCTTCCCTGAACCAATGTCTACATCTGGAGAATCTACATATGCAACTACAATAGGATTTATTAAAAGCATCATTTGTTAAATAACTCTCCTGTAATCAAATGCAATGCTGTCACAAGCTATGTTCCTGATGGATGTTATATTAAAGTATGTGTGTGTATGTGTGTGTGTGTGTGTGTGTGTGTGTGTGTATAATGTATAGGTAAATGGTAAATATATTACTATATACACACACATATGTATATATATCTCATGGATATCTTTTCTGCAGTTGTATACATCTTCTTCTTTTCAATACGGTTACTGAATCTTTGGAAAATATATCAAGGGAAGGTTATCATTGTACTTTTGGAAAATTATCTCAATAATTTTTTGATGTGTGAATTGGTATTGAACTAAACACACAAAACATATATACACATGTAAAATTATATATATCTTGATATATCTCAAGAGGCACATGTGAGTAGCTATAATGATTTACTAGATGTGCATGCCTTGTTCATTACAGCTGAAAGACTACCCTATTATTATGCAAGTGCAGGTTGGACTCATCTATACTTCAAATATATAATACAGAATGCTAATGTTTTCATTTAAAATAAAAAGGGTAATTGAATGTGTTATACCCCTGTGACAGCCCTTGTATCATCTACATGTTGTACTGTTTCAATGTAACAAGCTACAGGGGAACACAAATTATAATAAGAAAAGTTGATTGAGCATGAAATAAGAACAAAGGAAGTGTATTATTTAATTCACCATTTAATGGTGTGATGGATCTGACGACCCAATACAGATCACAAACAAGTTGGCTTGGATAGATGATTCCTTGCAAATCCTTGCCCTCTAGGACTGTTGACAATAACAACTTTTTTCTCTGTAAACCAATATGATGTCAACTATTTATCCCTATATCCACAGCTTCATCAAAGAAGCTTTTATTTTTCCTTTTAATTTGCAACGGAGAGTGACTATTACAGAGATTCCCAACTCGCCAAAACACAGAGAATAAGTGCCAGTGTGGTTTCTAACCCAAACTAATAATGCATCTTTAATGAAATCCCTACTCCTAAAGCTCAAAGAGAAATGGCAAAAGAGGGGCCTAAAATTTTTAAGAGCCAGAGGACCAGAACATCTGCTGCTGCATAGTGGCTCCTAGACATCACAGGGAAAATGCCCCATGACCTCTAAATAACGTGGTTACCTAATTTCAATGACAGTTGACCTGCATTGGCAAACATGAGAAATTATACATGGCCCCATCGTGACATGAAGAAATATAGATCAGCTGCTGAGACAGGGAGCATCATCTGCCTCCGTGGACAAATGCCTACATCAATAGTCCAATCCCAAATGGTCCATCCTGAACTTATGTACATACAACCAAAGTTAAGTAGATTTATCAGGTCACATACATGTATGCATATAATTATATGTGTAAATATGCACACATTCAAAATAACTTATGTGCATGTATACACACATACATACAAATATGTACACACATACAACAATAGTAACTAAAGAAGTGCTCATGATTTTGAAAATAGGAGATGGGAAGCAGGAATGATGTAGATGAACTACTCATTTATGAAGTTCTCAAAATAATAAAACTGTTTACAAAAAAAGAAAAGAAAAGAATGAAAACCAGAATCTGTACTGAGATGGAATGACCCTTGGACATGGGACGACCAGTCCCCTTGGCAGGGTGCCTACGCTCACTGTAAGGAAAATGTCCAGCCCAGTCCTATGCTTCACAGGATTCACACAGTTTGCTGATCATGCAAACAGGTACTCATTTTTTCAGCACTACAAATGTGTTTGCTCTCAGTTTCTCTGAGCTAATGTTAAAAGTTTGTACCACCAAAGACACAAAAATGGGGAAAAGTAAGAATGTCTGTGATTCAGAGGCTTGAAGTTCTACACTGGTTCACTCCTATCAGAGACTTGTCAAACGTCAGAAGAGACATCCTGCCTCCGGATCATCAGTCCAGTTCTTTCTTGCCTTGGAATATTATTTCCCATTAGGCTTTTTTTCTTAAGGTGTATATTGATAAAATCTTTTAGCTTCTAAATAACTGAATTTTTTGGTCAAACGTACCTTTTAAGATGGACAACTAATTCCTGCTATCTGCCATAAGAGAATTCAATTTTGAAGGCCAAGCCTATCAGCACAGCCTCATCATTGAGGAAATTTCAAGACTTGTCCATGAAAAACATCTACAAGATGTTAATGCATCTTGTGAATACACAACTTTTCTCCCCTTTCACTGAAAATAGATTCGTTTTTCCCATAATATGTGCCACTTGTGGTTTCCCTGCCTCTACACCCACCTCCCACCCAGTTCCTGCCCACACCCACTCCCTTCCAGGCTAACTCCCTTTCTTATCTTCTTAAGAAAGAACAGGCTTCTAAGAGATAATATTAACATATAACAAAATTAAGTACTCCTATTTGTAAATATATATTTAACAAAATAAAACATGATAAGATAATACAAAAGCTATCACATCCAAACTGGGCCAAAAAATGCAACAGAAGGAAAAGAGCTCTAGAGAATGCATAAGAATCAGAGACCCACTCATTCATACACTCAGGAACCCTATACAAACACTAAACTGACAGAAAATCTGGTGCAGACCCATGCATGTCTTGTGTATGGTGCTTCATTATCTGTGAGTTCATATAAGTATTGCTCATATTGACTTAGAAGACCTTGTTTTCTTGGTGTCCTCCATCCCCTCTTGCTTGTACAGTCTTTCTGCCTCCTCTTCTGTGGGGTTCCCTGAGACCTGAAGGGAGATATTGATGGAGACATCCAACTTAGGGAAATGTGTTCCAAGTCTTTCAATCTCTATGTAATTTCTGGCATTGGGTCTCTGTATTAGTTCCCATATGTTGCAGGAGGAACCTTCCCTAATGAAGGCTGAGCATGGCACGGATCTATGAGTACAGCAGAATGTCATTAGGACTCATTTATCATTACTTACTGAGTACTATGGTTTTACTTTTCTTGTTTATAGCAACATGAGAGAAAATAAGACACCATAAGAATAAAGTAGAAGCTGATGAGTCTTTGGAGTCTTAGGAATACTCTTTGAGGAGTGCTAGTGGTACTGAGTCTTAAAGAATCCCATGAATTTGTAAATAACTAGGCAGAAATGATGAAAGGGTCTTGATTATCTGGGAAGGTTAAAGAATATTAGAACACTTCAATTTCCAAACCTAACTAAAACCAATCAAATTCTAACTTGAAATTCCAAGTAGGTGACCTTAGTCAAAACCTGAAGCAGGTAAGAATCAGGGTATTAAGATAATTTGGAAGAAGAGGCAAGCTGAGTAAGTAGGGACCATCCGACCCTGAGGCAGACTGTGCTCACACATCTTGAAGACTGTCAGATGGAAAGTATGGCAGGAGTTGAGTGAGTGGAGATGGTAGAAAAAGACAAGACAATAGAGACCAGAGATGGAAAGCTGCTGTTGTGCAACCTCAGAATCTGGGCTTTTGTGCTGGTTAATTGGGAAGAAAGGAGGATGCAGAGCAAAGGTATGATATGATATCACGTCTAAGAAAATAATTTTTCATTGTTCTTCAATACATCACAAAATCACAATGACTTTCAACTTTCAACTACCCAACACGTGGAATGGTTTAACAAAATCACAGTTTTATCACCTGTTTTCAAACCTAATGATCATGAAATCAGTAGGTACACTGGACATCCTTCAGTAAATCCATCATTCTCTTTTTATAAAAGCTCAAATAGCAATCAAATCATGTGGCATTAAAACAAGGAATAAAAATCTAAAGATTCAGTTTATGCTAAGTCTGACAAAAATGAAACTATTAGTCAACAAAACCAATGTAAATTTACTAGCACACATGATGCAAAAGACATGTGGTTAATGTCATTCTGATTAATTAAAAATGAGAGCGTATCAATACAAAAGCTATTGTTAGGAAGTTAATTTTTGCTTATACAACTTGTCTCTTCAAGACACTGCATATAAGAACTGTGGAGTTTGCATTTTTCCTGTCATTTTTACGATTGTTTTACTTACCATATTTCACAAATTGACTAACACTGAGTACTAAGAACACTAATAAGTAAGTAATTACTAATCAACAAGTATATATGTTTGAGACTGTATGATACTTCTAAGTGAAACAGTATAAAACTCAAAAAGTAGCATTTATTTTAAAGATATGTCTCAAATAGCCCATAATACTTTTATACTGTAGAAAATAAGGATTTTATATGATACATGACTGCTTAATTATTTGTATTACAAACAAACAAGCAAAATAAAAGTGCTTTAGATTTCTCTTTATTTTGGGGATAATTCTATCCTAAGAATCAATTTTATAGTAGGTGATAAATTCCATATTTGTATAAGTATATTTTGATGACTTAGACAATGATTTATTATTATAGAAACATGATTAATATTAGGACTTTATTTTTCTTTGTCATTAGTTGTATCTGTTTATATATTACTACTGCTTTGTAGAAAAGCTGTTAAGTATTTAAATTAAGTAATTGATAAATAATGACTGTATTTTTCATATTCTCAGGGGAAATACTATTTCAGAAATTATCCAGATATATGAATTGAAAGATAATAGTTTAAGGAAAATTTATTTCCGTATTTCAAAGTAAAGGAAGTAAAATTTTGATCTAAAATTACAATTAATTTTCTACAATTTAAACACTTTCAGTATTTGGTTGTGAATTGCTGGAGCTGATAATGTGGTTTAGTAATAAGTTCTTAACACAGAATTTTAAAATGAAGCTCTTAAACTATCATTAAATCTGTGTCTAATATACATTCCTAAGAAAAGGCATGTCAAAACAGAATCAAAGCCTGAGGGACCTTTCTCATTTAAGCAGGCTGTTGTGTTTAATTTGAAAGAAGGGCTATAGAATCAATGGATGTTGTGCAATTTTGCAGGGCACAATACTGCAAATGTTATCTACACAGCTGCTAATAGAAACAGTAGAGTGCATGATATAAACAATGCAGTTGAGAGCACAGGTAAAGTGCACATGTGCAGATTTTTACCCTGTTAGAATTCTGAAATAAGTTAATGAAGAGCACTTACAGGAAAGTTCTCTTCTTCATGTAGTGTTATTAAGTCCTTCATTTCATGTAGAGGCAATCATGTTAATATTCAAAGCAATAATTAAATTCAATGACAAGTGGCACCAAGTGCTTTGCAAAGATCAATTCTTATTATATTTAAGCCTTCTCTGTATAGGCCAAGCTTTAACTTTCATAAATTCAAATAAAATTAATATTTCTCTAACTTCTTTTATTTTTACATACTTATCATATTCATCTTATTTGCTGATGGATTTTTTTAAATTTAATATATAAAAAAACAGATTACATAATAAAATAGATTAACCAAACAATGATTACCCAGTTATTTTGTCTTAACATTTCCAATTGGATTTATCTCTAGTCTCCTTAAATCTTCAAAAGTATATGTGCGTAATCTGCATTCCCTAATGCAAAGCCATTCTGTACATGGATTGTGGTGCTGCTTAGTAGAAAGCAAGACATTGGTTAGTTCATTGGAGAGTAATAGAAAAAAATCACTATCATAAAGTCTTAAACAACTAACAGAATAATGAAGGGGAACAGGTTAATTATCCTAAAAATATTTTCTTCAACTCTTAGTCTTGTTTATATCCAGTATCTTGGACAGTATATGAAAGTACACACCTATAATCCTACAGAAGAGAATCAGAGGGCAGAGGATCTTGAGTTTGACTCCACCTTATATAACATGTTCTTGGTCAGTCTGGGCTACAAAGCAAGACTCTACTCTTTCAAACAAACAAACAAGCAAAAGCAAAAAATAACAAATGTTGATTTCCCAATCTCACTGGTAGTCCCCAAATTACTTTACCCCAAATTTTCTTCTCCCTTAATTATATTTAAATGGACTCAGCAGCAGAGGTGGTTCCTGGAGAAGAATAATGAGCATTGGCATAGACCTGGGCCCTCTGTTGGATACAGGCTACAAATCTGAATAATTTTTTAAAGTAAATCAATGCTTGACCACAAACTGTATCCTGAAACTGTAGAGTCATGCAGCCACAAATACATTTTTACTGTTTACTGGGGAGGGAGGTGAATTGCTCTGTTAAATGCCTATGGGGAGTAGCAAATATGCAATGTTACTATTACACTGAAGTAACAGTTTTCTCTTTGAATATATAACATAAAGGTACACAAAATTAAATAATAATAATAAATAGACAGACAGATATTAGGCAGATATTAGATAGATATTTATAGATGAATACAGGGAGAATCTTTCCAAACTGAGGCCCTTACATACCCTTAGAATCTATGGATAATTTTTGATGATAATTGGGCTAGGTTTGGTCTCCACAGAAGTATATTCATATGTGTGTGTGTGTGTGTGTGTGTGTGTGTGTGTGTGTGTGTGTGTGTTTATAGCAAAGATTCAACTTGAGGAATGTTATAGAATAACTAGGCTGGGCAAAACAACGTCCAATACCTCTTCAGAATTTATGTTTACGAAAGAATTGCAGAAGACAATTTACTTGAGGTCAGAAGATAATCACACATATTTCTTTCCAGTGCCACTCAGCAATGTCCTCTGAAACTATATTCATCATAATATTTTAATTATGTTAAGGTACTATATTTTATGTCATTAACATGAATGATTATTATTTGCTTTTATAACCCACACCTCTAGAATATTTGGTACATATCTACTAAAAGCTCAGTAAATAAGTATAAAGTAAATAAACAAAAATATGGAACTGGATCACGGAGCACAGTTAACATGAAGTGGTAGGATCAAATCTTCAGGGAGATATCTAAATGGTTGTATATCTTGATCAGGATTCTAGTTTACAAGGATTGATCTAGTGGTATCATGAATTACAAACAAGAAAGAAAGGGAAAGGTTATGAAAGCCATACTGGAGGACACAGGTAAATAGTGTGGAGACAAGAAGGATCTTCAGAGGAAGATGGGAGTAAGAAAGGAAGAGAGAGGCCTTTCATGTATAAATCAAGTGAGTTTGTTCTTACAGTTTTAAAATATGGTAAGGAAGCAAAATATAACCTCAAAGTTTTGAAACCATGAAACCATAATTGTGGTAATCATACTGACCAGAAAGAGATAAAGATATCTTTATGAGAGAAAATTATACATTTTCAAATTAATAAGAAACACTAAATGCAAGTGACAGAAAATTCACAGAACAAGAAGCAAGATCAATATTAATAACAAACACAGAAAATTTATGAAAAGGAAATGGCACATGGGCACATTATATTCAAAGTTCAGCAAAACAGTGCCTGATATAAGACCATGAGGCATATTTTGTCAAAGAGCTGATTATTTCATAGTTCTATGTGCTTTAGTTTTTTCCATCTTTTTACTCTAAGGTGGTGTGGTATCCTCAGTGGTAGGTTGGTTTCATGGAGGCAGATGAATTCTGGTCACGGGCAGCACTATACCTTGACACAAAAAAATTTGTCAACATGCTGATAATATGTAACCGTGAGTATTCATCCTAAATGGGACACCTTTACCAGTGGCCTTTGCTCATGTAATATCACAAAACTAGAAGAGAGAAGAATGGAAGAACCAGAGGATGGGAATAGGTTTGGGAAATGGTGTAGTCTGGACTCAACATGACTTTTGCACTGATTAACTCACCGCAGCTGTGGTTACTTGCCCAAGATAAAAGCAGCCAAAATTCCAGCATAGATGAGGAAGGAATTCATAAGACCCCTACCCTAACTAAGGCAGTTGATATGTGCTGGGGAGGGAGTACAATTCATTTTCAGGGAATTGATTTCTGATGGATGGTCCAGTGGTGCAGTTACATGATCCAGTGGTTCAGTTTCATACTTATGTACAAATAGGCAGCACTAATTGCAATCAATGGATTATTAAAAATAAAGACATGGAGTTTGGATAGGGGTATCTGGGGTGTTGGAGGAGAAATGGGGAGGTGGATTTTATTATTTTCCATTGTATACATTATGCATTCTTAAATAATAAATGTTTAGAATTTAACAAAAAAGAATACATAATATACATACGTACACACAGAAAAAAATGAAATGTTTAAAAAGTTTTAATGTGCACTCATTTGCCCTTTGAGTAAAATAATCTACATTATCTACCTATCATCTATCTATCTCTATATATCTTCTCTCTATGTATCTCTAAATGACTCAATTATTTAAGTGTTCAAATGTCTGCTTTGACATAGAATGGAAGTCCTCTTCCCCTGTGTTTAAGCATATCAAGGGATGCAAATATTATTTAATGAAGAAATTTACCAAGTTTTAGAAAACCATGCATACAATATAACTATTCCTAAGGAGAGCCTAAAACATACATATCCAATTTAGTTTGTTTCTCCAAAATTTGATGTTTAATTTTATTATCTGAAATAAGAAAGGAGATATTTCTTCTTTCAAATGAAAAAAAATCCACATATAAAGATAGTTTGTTGAAAATAATACCTCCTTTCTAGATAACCCCAAGAGCAAGCCTCCTTACCTTCAAAATCCACCACATCTTACCATCAAGACAAAACTTGTTTCTGAGAAATAGAACATGGCCCACTATTGCCAGCCATGATCTTCTAGAGATGTTTCAATTTCTGCATGAGTGTCCACAGGGCCCGATAACAGTCTCTTAAGAAAGCCAGAAGAAAACTGGCTACTTTGGGTAGAGAAAGACTTTACAAAATAATGAATAACTGTCAAATCAGATATTAAAGCAAAAATAAGAATTTGCATTTTTCATATAAAGTTATTATCCAAAAGACAGCTATCATAATTTGAGTAGCAAATGAATTTATTAACAATATAAATGTTTTTATGACTAAGTCAAACCCTCAGACTATTCCATTATACTTTGGAAGGAAAAGACTTTTCATTAAGTCTTCAGGTATTCAGTTTGAGTTTGCAAGTAACATGTCTTAAACAAAGGTGAGGTTTGGCCCAGTAAAAAATGTAAGTCCTCTTTTGCTTTAGGTAAATTATTATGAGAATTTATTATTATAGCCTATTACTCACAACAGTATAATTTGTGTTCATAGTGAAACTGTATCTTAATGGACAATCACAACTCATTACTGGTGAAACTTTGGAATTAATGGAAATGCGATGTAATCATTTACCTTCAAAATTAGTTCCCAGGGTTGTAAAAGTAGCAACAACAAACATGGATTGTAGAATTAATGTCAATAAGATGCAATGCATTTTTCTATGTTTAATAAATATACCAAGAATTCTATTAATGAGGAAACTTCTCCAGGTATTATTTGTGATGCCTCTCAATGATACAAGAAGGATAATCTTGGCAATATAGAGTACATAAACAAGTACTCTGAAGAAAATAAGTGAACACAAATCGTATAAATTCCTTCATAATTTTATTCCTACATTGTAAAACAAACATATCTTAGTTTAATTCCAATTCAAACTCTTGAGTTTTAAAATTAATCTAATTCTTTGATAATGGGACTGGTTGAACAAAATCTTACATATTTGCCAGAATTCTGCTAAAAGCAGACATCACACATGTATGAAGGATAAAATGAAAACTTCTTCATTAGCTTATTATGAAGGCATTTTTAATTAAATTATAGCTTCAAATATATCCTCAGTGAGAGAGAGAGTTCGGCACAAAATTGAACAAGGATTAGAATAACACACTGGTCAATACAAAGAGTCACAGAAGCAGAAGAAACATATCACAGATGGAAGGGTATACAGGGTTGTAGTGGAGGGGAGTAAATTGTGCCAGGTGTGTTAGCAATCCTGATCACAACTCCATAAAAGTCAACTTCTCTTTAGCTTCAGCTGATTATATCATGCTAAAAGGTAGAACACACAGATGTGCCCATTGCCCTCTTGTGGCTCATTGTTTATCTTTGTAGAAATTTGCTTATGTTTTTACTCCTGAGTAGATAAATAATCTGTAGACTAAACAAAACATGCCCTCCAGCTGCACGTTTTAAGAGGCTGATGGTTTAACACCTTTAATCCCCATGATTCATTAGCTCATATAACTCAATCTACTAATACAAATCTGGTATGAGTATTGTCTCTATTATCTTTATTACATAATTTAAAATTTTGCGTGAAATAATCTTCCTTAGCTAATATTCATTCTACCCTCCAAACTATTACTTCATGCATGACTTTTTACTTTTTACTTCCATTTGAAATCATTACTGTTCCTTAACTCCTTCAGGGCTACCATACTACTACAGAAAACTCTCTGAATGAAAAGAGGATTGCAATTGAGTTTTGAAAGAATGCTCAGAAAGTCACTTTATACCTATGACTAACATTATTACCATAATGCCAATGCTAGCTGACAAATTTGTAAAAATTTATTAGCAGCAAATTTTATAGATTACAATAATTTTACCTGTTTATCAGCCTGCTTGCTGCAGTTTCTAATTTTAATGTTTTCTTAAAAGTATTGCCTTATTACTGATTTGTGGTAGGATGAATATTTCATGTTTTATTAAATCACCATATGGACTGTATGACACTGGTATTTTATTACGTTCATACATTGATGATATTGGAGACTTATTAGCTGTATTTATAGTATATAATTTGTCTTTCAGTTTGTGTGCCTATTAATTAGTCTCTACATTATTTATCAGCATAGTTAGTTTGCAAAATGCCCCAACTTCCTACTTTGCACTTAGACTGTCACATGTATTTTCTATGAGCTGAAGCACTGGGAACTGTGTTCATTAGAATTATACCTGAAATAAAATGAGTCTATCTAAAAACTGAGATGGCATGTTTTTAAATGTGAGCCCGTGTTTCCATGAGAAATGATGGGGCTTTCAGTAAAACTGACTAATTTTGTGGATAATACTGTTCCCCTGCCTTCTCTATTCTGCATGATAATTCTAACTCACAAACTCAATATGCCTTAGTTGAAACAGAACACAATTTTCAAAAGGGATAGCTTCTTGTTCTTATCCTTCAAAAGTCTGTGACTCCATGTAAACCATTTCATCTAAGACTTAGGGTTATATTTGAAATAATACTATTTTCTTGCAAACAAAGACATTTGAACTATATAATTATGGTTTTGTATATGTTTTTTGTATATGTTAGACTTCCAACACAATCTATACATCAAATAGCTAGCGATTAAATGTCTTATTTGCCAGTATTTCCCACAGCATAATGGTGAGCTACCTGCAAGCTATGCTGGTTAACAGTGGTACAAATGTTGCAGTAACCATCTTCTTTCTGATTATCTTGAAGGCATACTGCATGAGGTAGAATCTGTATCTGACACTGCTTAGGTGGCCAAGAACCTGAGACTGGGTAGGCCATGAACTTATAGGAAAACCAAATACTATATTTTTGCTAAAGGAACATAGCAATAGTTGAAATTCTTTTGTACCCATAAATCAGTGTTTTGCTCAGCCCTTGTAGAATAATCCTTCTCTTGTAGCAGATAGGAACTAGCACAAAGACCTGCAACTGGACAATGTACAGAGAGTAAGAGATTTGGAAACCTACATCTTAAATGATATGCCTTCATCAAACCTCTTTCCTAAGGGCCAAACGAGTTATATAGAATAGGAGGCAGGAAGATTGTTAAGAGGAAATGAATGGGGTCAAGGAAACAGTGCCCTCCAGACACAACAGGACTAATACTCATTTAAACTCATAGAGACTGTAGCAGCATGCACAGAGCCTATGTAGGTTCAAGTCAGATGGGCTCCAGGTTCTGGGAGGGGAATGGAGGCAGAAGCTCCCACACATAATCAAGAAATTATCTGTAATTGATACCTACTTACAAAGAAAAACAATTTTCTCCATTAGAGTCTCATTGGTTATACTAATTACACTTCGGGTTAGGTCCCATGCTCAGCACAAGATGGCCAACACCAAATGGACTCAATGGTATTTTTGTAGGTATTTTGTCTCATAGTACTTTGGACACTTTTTGCATTATTTGTGTTCTATTTGTATATTATGGTTTCTAATACAGTGTATTTGTTGTGTTTTCTTCCTCTGTGTGTTTCTTGTGGAGTTTTTCTTTTGGGGGGGTTGGTTTTATTTATTTATGTTTATTTGTTTGCATGATTGGTTGTTTCTTCAGAAAGAGAAAGCAAGCATATGGAATTTGGAATGTAGGAAGGTGAGAAACATCTTAGAAGAGTTGCAGGAGGAGATATGCATGATCAGAATATATTGCATAAATTTTTTGTTAATTAAATATCTAATATATATTAAATTATTTTAAGATATATTTTTGAGTAAAAAGAATTAATTACATCTTAAACTATAATGAGTAAACATGGAAAGAAAGAAATTGTTTTCCAAAGACACATAAAAGTAAAAAACTGTATTTTAAAACATGAAAAGGAAATATATTGTAAGATGTAACCTACAGAAATAGAACATGAGTTATGAAATACTGGTTGAATTGCTGCAAATCTGTGAAACAACAACAAATGCTTTGTATCAATCTTATACTGGTGATTTGTTAAATAGGCACCATTCCAACCACCTACAAAATATTTTCTGCTCTAAGCTTCAAACAAGTTTTTAAGTGACAAATTATATTTATCTGTATTGTGATGATAAAGGAAATTGTTTCAATATATTTCTTAAGAAGTTCAAATTTAAGCAACTTGTTGGTAGAAATGGAATTCAAATCCATAAAATCCAATTCTAGAGCCACGTGCTGAACTTAAAACTTCTTCTGACCTGCTCAAAGATCCAGATTGGTTTTCAAAGAGTGTACGTATCTCTATATTCAATGAATTATACATAACCATAGGTATCAGAAAAAAATTGGACTGCTCTTGCACCAGATGGAGACCAGTGCATTCCGATGGATACATCTAGAAGACAAGTCCCACACCTACACCTCAGAGAACATAGCAGAAAAGGAAACAGGAAAAGATCCTAAGAACCAGAGGATCTGGGGGTTTCCAGTGAGATTTTGTCTCCTAATAATGTCAAAAGCTATACCCATGAAGTGTCACCACCATGCCTGCTGAAATAAGACAAGAGCTGAACAAAGGAAGGCAATGATAGAAATGGTAAAGAGTACTGGGAAAAGCCCAGAAGGACTTAGACCTACACAAGGAACTACAGGTAACCAAAGGATGTAGGAGAAATGGTCTTCCCCAGGGTAGAGCATAACAATTGGTAGTCGTTACTAAATGGTAATCCTTGAAAAGTTAAGTAGAAGTCATGCTATTCAGACTGAGCAGGATACGTATACGAATATATTTATACAAATATGTATATATATACCATATATACCTATAAATGTGTATATATATGTGCATATACAAATAAACATATATACATACATTTATATATGTATACATATGTGTATATATATACATATATTCATAAATAAACATCTACAGGGATATATGCATATATATATTTAGAAACATATATCTGTATATACATATATTCATGTAACAATAATTAATAAAAAAGAGACCATGAAATCTGAAGAGAGCAAGGAGGGGTATATGAGAGGGTTTTGAAAGGGAAGTGGAAATGATGCAATCACAAAATAAAAGGAATATATTTTTAAAATAAAATAAATAATAAAAAAGGAAAGAAAACTTGAATTAACTTTCTGTGCCCAAGCAACACTAAAGCCTTGGAGAAACCACTCAGTGACTGCTCATTGATATCAGATGATCACAATTTCCTGAGCACAGGCCTGCTTCATTGTCTGTAACCTCATTAAAGATATTTGCATCTAAGAAAATTATAGGCCATGCAGCACATGGTCTTCACTACAATATGGTAAGACACATGAGTTATAGTTCTAACTCTGATAAAGTCAGTGGGAAAGTTAAGCAACACATACTTCACTGGTAAGCACATTGATATTTCCAAAGAGCTTGTAAAAGGTCAATGCCCAATACATTGAGATTGTCTCCAAAAATTAAGAAACTATCTACAGGGTACTTTTATACTAGAAGGTGTTAAGGCCATAACAACTAATAAGTAAAAATGGAAATCTGTAGCAGCGCTCTACTTTGTCAGCCTGCAAAAAAGTCAAGGCTACATTTTCAAAGATGCAAACTCTGCTAGACCTCAGCAGAGGGAACCACTTGTCATGGCAAGTGCCAGACTAGAAAGCAGAACCACGATTGTCTGATCTCAGGTGCTTTTACTGATACAGAGGCTCCTCAGGTGTTCTACTGATACAAAAACTCTGCACCCTCATCCAAGGCACATTTGCATAATGGAGGAAGCCTGCAGCCCAGTCACATCCCACAGTACTTTAGCAGCAGAGCTGTCACCTTTATGATGGGGGAACTCAAGGCCTAAAGGAAGTGTTCTCTCCTTGCTGCTGGAGACTATGGGAAAGGGATTACAAGTATTCCTACACAGCAACTTTACTCTTCTACAATGACTCTGCCAGAGAGCAGTGCGCAGGTGCAGACCATGAAAAAGCAACCATCTTAATCACAGTTACATAAAGCCAACACCTGCAGATAATACAAACTGCCAAGGTTTAGGCAGCCCTTCCTCCAACAATGTAAAAAAAAAAAAAAAAAACCAAAAAAACCCCAAGTATTATAAACATAACTAGAAATAAACTTCAACAGAAATCAAGTGGAGAGACATTTAACAATAAAAAATATGGACTTAAATATGTGAGATCAGTGTATTGTGGGAAAACAGCATGATTATATCTGGAAATGGTTGCTTGGTATCACAATAAGTGACAGACATCACAAATGTACTCCACACACAGTGGTAATGTTTTTTTCCTACTTAGTGACTAACACATGCTCACTGGGGTTTCCAAAGATCCAAACGTTGTACTTAGTATATTAAAAACAATTCAGGAGGAAAGCAGTTTAGTATCCATGAGTTAGGATGTGTAGATCAAGATGCTGCTTTGCCAATGACCTGTAGAATCTACCTTTTTAAATCTCTAGGTATCCCTCATGGCTTGATCAGCTCCAAGAGATATTTAAATCACATGGATCATGTCTAGAGTTACCATCACTGACCTAGGGAGCCAGCACAGGAGATATTATTAAAACTTTTTCATTTCTCTTCACATGCTCAATACATTTACATTTGTAAATACCTTCAGCAGAGAAGTATTACACCTCAGAAGAGCAAATTGCCTGGAGCTCACATTTACCGAAGTCCTCAGCATGAGTATAAAAATGTCTCTGGAATTCTATTCTCTCTCTCTTTTTGTTTTTAGCATTGCTAGACTTTCACGGATCATAATTTTTTTTTTCATATTTTGAACTAAGAATTTAGAAGAAACTTTATCTTACCAGGTTTGCAAAGCTTTAAGTAGGCTCGATTTAATTTGATGAAGTAGGCAAAGGTAGCGACATCAGAGGATATTACATGGTTCATTACATTACCTTAGCTAGAAATAGGATTGTTTTTATGGGGTGCAGCCTCTTATCTGAAAGCACATAGATGACTATGTCTGCTAACGCTAAAGTGAGTCACTTGGGTATAATTTTTAGGTGAAGTAGTTTATGTTTTATTTCATTTCATCTGAAATGAAATGTGTGTATATACCTACATTTGTTACATCCACACTGTACTAACATAAGTGACAGTCCATTGGATACATAAACGCCAATGTCTAAATTTATTGCTGTTATCATACTGTTGAAATTGAACAGTGTTCTTAGATAAAATATTTGTTGAAAATTAAATGACAAGAGTGAGTCACCAGCTGGATGTTTGTGCTTTCTTAAATGAAAGACAAAATATGTTATTGCCATAATGAGGATTGGAAACGGAAAGCCACATTTCACCAGAGTTTGCATCTCTCCTCTGTAGATAAAAAAGATTTTTGCTTCAGTGTTCCAGGATCACGGGCAATTGCAATCACCAGCTATTCTCTACATGTTTACAGTACAAGCCATAGTACATAAAGTTCATATGGAGTTTGTCTTGGGTGTGTTTCCAAAGGTGGTAAGGGATAATGGAATTTTGCCATCCTGGACTATGTATTTGGCACTGTGATGAGTGAGCTTGATGAGTGTCTTCCAGTCCTGGACATCAGTCATGCGTGATTCCAACACTGCCTCTGTAATCACAGACAATTGCTCAAAGGTAAAAGGTACTGTCCACCAGTTAGACTTCTCTCACATGTAGTACCACATAGATCAAGGCACTGCCATCCCTGAGGTCCCTCATTCTCCTGTAAATAAATTCAGAGCTCACATGCTGGAATCATTAGGTTCAATCTCAGGGAGCTTTCTTACTTTCTTTTTTGTTCTTATTCCTTTGAAAGTGAAGTGATCTATATTACCATTATACTGGTGATATTTTATATTTTAGTACAATATTAGAGGATAAAATTATAAGTTGATTGCATAAATGATGCAAATGTAATAGAACGGGTCAAATAATTTGATTTTCTAAAGTAAATTTTGTTTGACATAGCAGAAAAACAAACAAAATTATAATAATTAATGGATTTCTGGAAAATAATATCTCAGCCTGGGTCATTGGTGCATTTTACGAACTTAGAGCAGACAGAGGAGACTGATTACAAACTGAGTACCAGTGGTGTGTTTGCATAGTCTGCCATTCCTTGTACAAATTACTGACTCATTTTCTGTGAAACTTTGGTTAAGTTAACAATTGCTCTATTTCCCCACCAATTAGAAAGGACTAGATAAACCTGAAATCTAAAATGTGTGTGTGTGTGTGTGTGTGTGTGTGTGTGTGTGTGTGTGCATGTGTGTGTGTGTACATATACAAGCACATAATATTTATCTTAATATGGCAGTCTTTGAATACCTTTAATTGAAAATATTTCCATCTTCCTTGTACCAGAACTTTTATTTTTTAACTTCCAAATAGGAGAAATTGCAGAGCAAATGGCCTTAACTAACTAAATTGCACTGAAGTGGATCTGATGAACTCTTAGCACATTTAAATTCCAAATGCTTTCTAATTTTCAAATTATTTTTTCTGAGGGACAGTTTTTACAACTTGATATTTGCATTTTTAGAGTTACACTTGATATTTCTGCAGCCTTTTGATTCACAATCTCAAATTTTCTTTTTCTCAACAACATCTTGAATAACACTGAGACAAAAAAAGATTTCTTGTGACTAGTTGGGTGCTCAATTGTTAACTCACTTATCTCTGCGAAGTACTTAAAAGATGGCTTCGTTAAATGATTACATGGAGAAAGTTGATTATGACCAGTAATACATTACTGAATTTAAAATCTGGCAGTGATCGGCTTCTGCAAATTCTCTATTCTTTTCTCTTCAAAGAATCTATACTTTCAACGAATGAAACAAAACAGCCAATATTCCTGTGTATGTCATCAAAACAAAATTGGGTCAACTGAGTTTTGTTCTGTGATCCTTAGAGGTATCAAATTTACATAATGCCCACCTGTTTGCTTTGTGTATTATGTTTCTCAGTTGTGTGACAAGCGGCATGGTGGGTAGGATGAGTGCCTGAGATTTCTTTCCTATTGATGCACTAATGCTACCACTTGCTTTTAACTGAGTAAGCATTTCGTGAGCTTGTTCTAGTAGTACTTCTGTTCCTCAATTTCAGTTTCCTAATATACCATTGTAACTCTGTGTAAGATATTGATTTGAACATCCTTTGAATGAACACAAAGAAAGAACCAGTGAAAGCCAACCATTTTAATGTTACATCTGTAAAATGAAATGGAAAATGAAGAGTGAGCATCATACATATTAAGAGATTGTCCTCTTAATGCTAATGAACTGAATATTCATGTGATATCTCTTGCAAATACGAAACCATTCCCCTCCACATGATGTGGTTTCTATAATACATATTCCATTAACTGCTAAGAGCTAACCATGAGCACAGCTTTTTTGCATAAGCATTTTACTAACATTTTTGTCTTAAGTCAGACTTTTACTTTGCTTTGTATAATGGAATCTGCTGTGTAAACCTGTACACAGGAGATACTGAGATACAAATTTTCTGGGTGAGATTTGTACCTTGGAGGTACAGGGTTTGACTAGCATGTGTGAGACCATGAATCTGAAAAATAAAATAAAACTTATCTTCCCTCCTCCTTCTCTCCTGCTTCTTCTTCATTATGGCCATGCTAGGCTAGGCTAGTACTCTATCATTGAGATAGAGTCCCAGACCTATTCACTTCGTACTGAATTGTTAATAAATACATTATTTAAACCTATACAAGAATATGTTCTTTCATGGTGCTCACTGCTATTATACTTAAAATGCAAAATGAAATTACTATTGTTACTATTGTTACTATTCCCCAGATTAATGAGATAACTTAGATCCTCATTCACTTTATGGAGTAGATGTGGAACCAGGCCTTCCTAATGTTTGCTTATTCATTCAACACCACTGCAAAACAGGACACATGAAATCAATATCAATGCAAAAACCAGACAACCAGAGAGTGCAATTTAGTTTGCCAAATTAGACAGGGCTAGTGTTTGGCAGACTCCAGATCTTGAGCAGCAGAGTGACACTTTGTTATAATGAGTAGGAATAGACTTTATAAGGTTTAGTGTAAACTCTCAGATCAGGAAGAAGTCAACATTTCCAATGTTTCTTTATTAGCTTTACATTTATTTCAAGTAGACAATAGCATGTTCCCATCAAAATAGCCTCTCATTTTTAATAATAGTAGGCTTCTACAGGCTATTACTTAGAGTAAGCTGTTATAGTAAATAACAGTTTCAAGAGAAGTCACTCTTTTTTAATTCTATTTTTCGTTTTTCCTTCTTTCATATAATACATCTCAACTCCCTTCCTTCCTTCCACTCCTCCCAGCTCCCCCAGCTCCCCTATCCTTCAGATCTACCCCCCATCTTCCCAATCCCACCCCCACCTCCCACCTCTCCCCAAGAAAGAGCAGTCCTCCCAGGGTGACTGCTCAAACATGGCACAATAAGATGGAACACAGTTCCCGATTTTAAAGTTGGACTAGGCAACCCAGTAGGGGGAGAAAGTACTCAAGGGCAAGAGATTCAGGGACACACAGCCCTATTCCAGTCTGTATGAGTTCTGAAGGAACAGCAGGCCAGGAGATCTCAAGTCATATTTGGCAGACTCAGCAGGTTCCATGTCTGCAGCTTCATGCTCTGTGCGCCCCTAATAGTGCTGGTTAGTTGACTAAGAGGGGTCATTCTTACGGTTCAGAGAAGGGACAGAACTTCAAGAGTGTGTCTTCAAGGGTGTGCATTGGGTGTGTCTGCATTCTATGGAGACTAAAAAGGAACAGAAAATGTAAGTGAAGAAGGGAAGAGGGGGAGTGATGTAGAATGCTGACTTCTGTGATGAAAAGACGGTTGCACAAATAACTCACAGCCGCTGTGACTTGCACAGGAGTGAGCACACCACCATGGAAGGGGAAGGGGTTTGTAGGGTCCCTGCTTTTGTAAACAAATCCTTATCCCTACATCCATAATCAACTCCAGTGAAGCTTACTGGGTTAGAAAAACATAGTTGGGAAGAAGGATGTTGGCAGGGGTGTGAGGAGACAACGGGGAAATGGGGGTAAATATTGTCAATATAATTATGCATATGCATGAAGGGTCATAATGAAACTTATTATTATGTACAGTTAATATACATTAACAAAAACTGAAAGCTGAGTTCCTGAAACCATCTCTATGAATCCCATTCTGTGGAAAGGGTAGGCTCTGCTTCAACCAATAAACAATTTCTTAAGAAGTCAGAGTAGAAAAGAAGTGGGAGGTGGTCGGAGTAAAGTAATGTTATTAAACAGAGAAAGACTGGGGTTGGGTACAGCAACCATCTCCTAGAGCTCTGGGGCAGGGGCTGCTGAAGAATGAGGCACCAATACCTCACTGGCCCTAGTAGATTTCTTTTGTGTGGGCTTCGTGATCTCACCTTTCTTCCAAGTTGCATGAAGAAAAGAAACTAGGTTAGGTTGGCAAGCTCCAGAGTGAGTCACAGAGTGACCTTTTGGTAAGTGGACATTATTGATGGGGATCAGGACTGTGCCATATTTTTGGTAAGTCAAGAGAGTTTGTTTTTGTTTTTTTTTTAAATAAGCGTAGGGTCTCACAGAACATGCAGTCTCTACAGGAAGATCTAGATGGACAAATTGGCAGAAGAAAGTGCACTAACATAGAAAGCCCTTCTTCTGAGGTGTGTGTAGAGGAGAGACTCAATACCCAAGGTACAGAGAGCACCTATGCTAGGTGCACTGGTGGCTCCACCCCTTTTCCCACCCTCATTCTTTGACAGTGGGAAATGGACCAGAAAGAAGAAGGATGAAAGAAAGAGCACTCCTCTACATTTTAGGATCTAGACAGAGACTTGGTGAATGAGGGAGCATGGCTAGACCCTGAACCTTGATTCTGAAGAGACACTGATTATTATGGCCAAAGATAACTTGACCCCTGAGTGGAAACCCATATAATATACCTCATTTAATACTTACGTATGCAAATGTATTTGAATTTAGAGACTGAAAAAATACATTTGTCATGTTGTATCACATATTAACAAACCAATTCCACGTGTAAACCTCTGCCATTATCTCTGGGTTGTAATTTATTAGTTTTCTAAAGTGAACCAATAGTAGTAATCTACATTGATTCTGTAGATATAATTTTTGCTTCATAATATATGGCAAATATTTGGGAAAGTTCTTTACTTAATCAAATAAGACCTTTTACAAAGTAAATCTAAGGTAAAAAATAGCCATCACCTACTTTTCATATATTACTTTGCAGAAACTACATCATACATTTTGGAAAACACAACATTCCAGAATTCAAAATAATTGCTATTTATAAGTTAAAAAAAAAGGACACACATGTAGCTCTATATTAATCATAACACTGCTAGATCTGTTGTTGTTCATGTGCATATTGAATGTTCTTGTACACATGAGTTCTGTGAAAAAAGTCTCATTAGATCAAGGATTTTGTTTTGTTAGGTAGATTATCACTGTGTAGTCCGAGATGCTCTGGAATTCTGCATGTAGACCAGAAACTCACAGAAATCCACCAGAGCCTGCATCCTGAGGCAGGGATTAAAGATATGTACCACATACCTGGATCAGATCAAGTTTATTGAAGATAAATACGCAATTTTTGCTAAGAAAACTTCTAACATTATGAATATAATGCACCTTGTCTCCAAAGGCCAGGCTGTTTATTGTTTGTTTTCTGAACTTTGTCAACCAGGTAGGTCAGGTTGGCCTTGAATCTATGGCCCTCCTGCTGCCTTGTACTTACAAGCTCTTTTAACCCAAAACTCTGTGAAGCAGAGAAAAAATTAGCATACTGATTTTGATTCCTAATAGTAAAAATGATGTAAACATAGAACTCAGTTGGCCATGGTGACATCTCTATCAATTTAAGAGAAAACTGCCTGACCAGAATTGTGTTAGGAAGACTGGGTAGAGAATGGATAAATGTGCATAAAATACTACTTCTATCAATCACTAGGTATATGGCTCACATTATTCAGAACATTAAAAATTAATTTTATGATTCATATCACAATACAGTTCATACATATATACTTGAACCAGAACACTGCCAAGAAAAGGTAGACCAGCCAAGTTGTCTGAGTGGCAGAGACCAGCTGAGCTACTTGGAAGAGACTCTGTAACCTCTTAAACTGCCTACAAGTTGTTCAGAGCTCTCATTTCCAGATTTTATGAGTCATCTGCCATGCTGGCTTTGGTAACGTGGCTCTTTTTCTTTGTGTCCTTTTTGCTCCTACCAGTAACGCCTTACTCATATTCCTAAAAGCAATTCCAATAAAGGTCAATGGTATACCAAGCTGGACTATGGCAGCATCTTTTCTTCAGTATGTCATCAGTTGCCAGTCTAGGGTAAGTGGATGTTGGTCATGCCCGCCATTCCCAGGAATAGTGCAATACAACAACGGGATAGCAATTAGTCATATCTTGGTCACAAATGCTGATGGACAATTGTTTGGTAGACTTTTTGTCAGCTCCTCATCATAATATTTGTAACATATCAATATTTCTTATTTTGCATACATAACAGAATAAAGCAGAAGAAGCCAAATTGTCCTGTGTAGAAAGCTCCTTATGTCTCCAATCAAAATCAAGTTGTCTATTCTAGATTTCACCTTCCATATCTACGGATTCTTCACTAATGGATTTGACCAACTAGAACCTAAAATACTTGGAGAAAAATATGTCTGTGTGGAACATGTTCAGCTTCATGATTATTCATTAAGCAACACAACATAACTAACTTTAGAGTATTTATGCTATGTTGGTATTATAAATAATATCTATATATAGATATCTATAATATCTAAATATGCAAATATATTTATTTCTTTGGTCTAGATCAAACAATTGGCAAAACTGTTTCTGTAACATCTTATGGATACTGCATATTAATGTTTTCCACCATGCAGTCAGGATGCTAGTATCCTCTTTGCTTTCTGTGGGTAGTGCCTAATTGTTTTCATGGCTGCTCTCTTGGTGAGAACATTATCAAGATGATTCAACAACAATACAAACCTGAACTCCTCATAATTCAGCCAGCTATCAAGATAACTGAAGGACTCATTTATAGTGAAGACATGGATAGATCTAGAATCATTCTTAATTCTTAATTAATCATTCTTAATTTATAATTTCAAAATGAGAAAATGTCTGAGGTAGAAAAGTAAGAGACTGAAGCTACTTATGGACCATGGATGATGCCTGAAAGAATATACTTTTGTTCCCTCAATCGCCTTAGAGTGATCATGGTACAGTGTATTAGTGTTCCAGTGCCATGTTTAAATCAGTTGCTCCTTCATTCTATTATGAAGAAAATTTAGTAGTTGTTTAAGTGGCAACTTAGATAAGTCACAGTTCTCACAATTAGATTAGGCAAAATCTATGGTGTCACAATGCTTGGTTTTGTTTCAGCAAAAGCAAGGTGCCTGGCATTGCATCTTATATTTCATTTTACTTTTATATTATTTGACTTTTAGAAATTTTGGACAGGATATTGTGCTGTATCCTGGTTTGTCCTCAAACTTGCAGTCCTCTTGCCTCAACCTCTTGAGTGCTAGGATTACAGGAGTGTGCTAGCCTTCATTTGAGTGGATTGATCAACTGCTCTGAGTGATTGCTCACTTCTATCCTGCAATGTCCTGTGAGAACTTCTTGATCAAAATTTAAGCCTTTCTCATAGGACTCTATCTTGGCTCTATTTCCCAGAGTGCTAAATCCTATTTCTGACAAATATAACACATCATCTTTTCAATAATTTCTCAATCCTCACTTAAGCACTCTTTAGTCTTCATATATATTTTCTTAAGCATCTTTCATGTCTTTCTCATTTGTTTCTGGCTAATATCCTATTTTAAATTGCAAATTCTTAAAGCCAGGAAAGATTTCTTGAATTTCCTCTCTTATTTCTCACAAAAACTACCATAAATATTGGAATGTGATGGCTATTCAAGTTACATGAATTGAGGAATGATGGGATAAAAAGAAAACAAAAACTGAGGGACAGGAAACTCTAGTTTTTATTTTTATTGATGTTCCTTAAAGTAAAACACCAGCCTTCTTAATGTTGATGCGATATCTAAGGGACAGTGGTTCTCACAGTACAGTTGCTGAGACAAAATCACCAGCATCACTAATGCACTTGAGAATAAAGTGAATTCTTAACCCTCTCCAGAAATATTGAAACCCAAACTCTGCTGATAGGTCCAAAATTTATTTCTGATGATGAGTACAATGTTATATTTGCATACTGAAGATTTAGAACCAGCATTGTGGATCCCTATTACTCCTTAGTAATCATTAGTATTATCCAATTATATTGAAAAGGTATGCTCACATTTGTAATAGTGGCATGATAGTTATGGGTGAAATCATCAAACACTTTCTTTGGCGATTTAAACCTGGTTCCACAAGACAAAACTCATGCCCGGTACTGTTAACTGAGTCAAGTATCTGTGCTTGGCTGTACTGTTACAGGCTCTAGAGGAGAACTTAATATTATCATTTTGCTAAATGGATATAGTATTAAACAGACTGATGTGTTCATATCTTTATACCCATAGTTAGTGCACGTCCCATCCCTCATTAGAGAAGTTTCTTCATGTAGCAGATGGAGATTAATATGGAGATCCATAGCAGGACTTAGTGGAGAGAATAAGTGTCTATGAAGTACCCTACTGTAAATAGTATACCTATACTATGCCACCTTTCCCAAAGGCTACTGGATCATCATAGTGTCAGGGGAAAACAGATGATCAGAACCAGAGTTAATGGACCTCTGCAGCAAAATAGACCTTGCTGAAATGATAATAATATTATGCCTATGAACTCACAGATGTTTCCACTAGATATACACAAGACAAAGCCAGCCCCAAACTCACCAGGTGGCAGGGAGACTCATGAAATCCCATCCCTAGCTGGGGTGCTATGAACAATTGATGGCTTCTGTGCGAGAGTCATGTTTTTTTAGGGATGCAGCCTCTGAGAGACTCCTCCTGCTCCAATAGATGGTCTCATACCCATGTATATGTAGAAACCACTCAGTGAACTCAGGGGGTTTTTGAATATACTTTTGTTTGTTTGATTTTTAAAAGAGCAAATGAAATAAGGAGAGAAAAGTAAAGAGATGAGAAACTGGAAGGGAGGGAATGGTGGAGAGTTGATCAAAATAAATCTTAAGGATATTTAAAATTACCACACAATAAAAAGCATCTGAGGTTTAAAAAAGAATCTATGTGAATGATTTATTTGCAGAGTAAAATTTGACAGACTTGTCTAGATAATCTTATTCTGCAAAACTATCAGAATTCTTACAAGAATGTCAGCAGTAGGTGTATTTTTCTTATTTGGGAAAAGATTTTCACAGTCTTGTCAGAACCAAATGTGCAAATATTTGATTGACTAGTTCACTGACCTTGTGTTGACAGCGTGAAGCCAGTCATTACAGCGATATTTATACTGCAAATCAAGAAATACAAGTCATAGCTTTGCAGTTTTGCCTTCAGCTATGTTACATGCATATGAAAAGCAGGAGCGCTCATTCTATTGCATTTCTGGCAGTCTGAGGTCTGGTATCTTCAGTTAACATGTGTTTTAAACGTCTTTCTAAAATTTCCCATTGATTTATAGCAGTATGATTTTTAACTAAGGCTTGAATACATTTGTTTTTGTTAAATGGAGGTTTTGCCTGTTCAGTTTTGTAGCTACTGAGAGGGTTAATAAAATAAACAAGACAGAGTGATGCTCAACCCTCTCATTCATTTGCAAAATCCTAAGTCAAGGTCAAAGCAAAATGCTATAGTATTAATAGAATTATTGAATAAGTCCCAAGAAAATATGATTGACAACTTAGTAACTACACTTAACAATATTACACCAATCATATTATTATGAATTATTTAACACTTCTATAAAACTAATCATTCTCCTCCTTTCACTGCTAATCAGATGAAGGGAGGGCAGTGTGCCCTTCATTAGTTGTTTTAGGTTATGTGTCCCTTTGAGAAAGTATAAAAGGAAACTAAATGGGGGAGATTTCTATTTTCTATAGTGAAATTCTCGTTGGGATGGACATTGTGATGTATGCAATTTCACTTCCATAACCTTTATGCAATGCTTTCAAAGGATATTTTTCATGAGGTGTGTTTAATAACAATATAATCAGGAATATGAATGCCTGTGAGGTAGACAGAAAGAGATTTATACTCATAGAACATGAATAAAGCATCCTCTGGAAAACAGAACACAAAGATTAAGTTTCCTAGGAAGTTTGGACTTAAATACCTAAAAGTTTGCTTTGGGCTTTTCATGATAAAACTTAAAATCATTGTCTGACGATAAGGCTGTGGAATGGTGGTAATGACTGGAAGAACTTACTGGTTTCATTGGCTCAATAATCTATGTCTAGCAAGTCTTTCTACTGAAATCACATGATAAACATTCATTCATTTTGAATTTTGAGGCATTACTTTGAAAGAAAATCAGCATACAGAAATACAATAGGTATGGCTTTTCTTTCCTGTTAGTACCAATTTTAATGTCACTTTCATGTCTTCTTCTCACTTTGACTCTGTGAAACAGGTCTCCTTAAGTATATTAAAGGATCACTCTCATGAAATCTACAGGCTTCACTATGTGCAACAGAAGGGTGCTCCTGAAGATTGGCTCTGGATTTAAAACTGCTTTCTTACCATTTGGATTTCAAGGCAAACATTATAATTAGTCTGCTTCCAAATTATTTCAAGTAGCACAACTATAATCATGTATCATCTACATGATTCAGGAACAGGAGGGACAGTGTACTGTAGCCATAGAATTGTTTCTTCATCTATAACATAGAACAGATACAAAATGTAAGAAGAGAAAATATTCAAACATTTTATGAAGTGTCAATAGCTCTTCAATTTTTTAACAAAACTACTTTATGTGTATGAATGTTTTATCTTTCTGTATGTCTGTGTACAATGAACATGTAAGGTGCAGGTAGAAGAAAAAAGAGGGAATCATGACCCCTGAAACTAGAGTCACCACATGGGTGTTGGAAACTCAACCAGGAGCTTCTACAAGAGTACCCAGTGCTCCTAGCTACTGAGACATGTCTATAGCCCTAACTTAACTATTCTTTAACTAGGGAGATCATTACGCATGATAATAAATGATGAGAAAGTGACTGAAACCATCAATACTCAGATGACATCTCTTCTTTATATATACCCTGTCTTTCAATCCAATTATCTTTACAAAAGGACCATCCACTGTGGGGATAAAATAATGAGAACAAGGTCAAATGCAATGTAATGTGTATTGTTACTTGAAATACTTTTGATTAAGATTAAAGGATGCCAAAACTTACAATGATTTTCTGTTTTGTATTATATGTTGAACACATGAAACAGTAGTTCCACTATCTGGAATTCTATAGAAATAAAAATATTCATTACAAGAAGATAAAAAAATATATCTTGGTGTCATTACCACCAAGCCTAACAACTTGAGTTTGATCCTTGGAACACACATGATAGAGGAAGGAATCAACTCCTGCAAGTTTTCTTCCACTCCTTTTCTTGTGCTATCACAAACACACACACACACACATGACACATGATAGATAGATGATAGATAGATAGATAGATGATAGATAGATAGATAGATGATAGATAGATAGATGATAGATGATAGATACAGAGATATAAAAGTTTAACCTGAAGATTCTATAATTAAGTTGCTATTAGGGATGAAATTACCATGAATTAGCATCACAAAATAAACCTTTTTCATCACTTCAGGGTTTCATTTGATAAGAATTTCACATCACTTAGCTAGATATGCTTATAGTCTAAAAGGGTAAAATTTAGATAGGGTTGTGCTACCAGTTGGAAGCTCAGGCAAGAACTAGAATTTTTCTCCTTCAGATTATTGGCAGAATTAAGTCGCTAGTTACTGTAGGATTGAGAAAACCTTTGGTGGCTGTCACATAATACTCATTCTCAACTTTCATTGTTGTGATTTGAATCTACTGAGTTTAACAGGCTCACATTTCAGAACTTGTTTCCTAATTGCTAGCAAGGAGGCTGGGTAGGTTTTAAGAGGTGGAATGATTAAGGTGGGTCTTTGAGGTGACAACCCCTCCCTGGGTCCATGCACAGACTCCTCTCCCTTGATCCTTTGATTGCTTTCTGGACCTCTGAAGCACACAGTTTCTATCTCCAGTTTCATAAGTCTGTGTAATTATACTCGTTCCACCAGATAACCCAGGATAATTTTGGCAAAGATTTAAACTATTTCTATAAAACTCATTGTGCCATTCATTATGACTTATTTTGAAACAGCACAGAGAATGAAAAACTTGAGACCAATATCCCTGAGAGGCTTATATATTTGAATGGTTGGTCCCTGGTTGGTAGAGCGGTTTTAGAAGGATTGGGAGGTGTGGTCTTGTGGGAGATGGTGTATCCCCGGGAGCAGATTTCTGAGGTTTCAAAGGCCTATGCCTGGCCCAGTCTCTCTCTACTTCTGCCTCCACTTTGTGGGTTATAAGTAAGCTCTCAGCTACTCCTCCAGGGCTGCTCTTTCTTGCCTGCTGCCATGCTAACTACCATGACAAATCCCCACTTAAATGCTCAATTTTAAAAGTTGGCTTGGTCATGGTGTATCTTCACAGCAGTAGAAGAGTAACTAAGACACCATATAATAAATCTGGTTGTGCTGCCATACTATACCCACAGTATTGGGAGTAAGGAGATAGGAGGATTCCTGGACCTTATTGGCCATCCTAGTGGAATCAATGAGCCCCAGGTTACACTAGAGATCCATCCTCAAAAAATAGTTTGAAAGATTTAGAGGAAGATATCTAGTGGCAGCCTTTGGCCTCCATGGGTATGAGAACATGGGTACATATACTTCCGCATGCATGTGTGCATACACACACACACACACACACACACACACACACACACACACACACATGAATACGCACATCCACATCCACGTATATATAAAAAGCTCAGTCTTAAATGAGAATTACTGTTTGGCTGGAGTTGTGGATAAATCATCTGGGACAGTTGTTACTAAAATCCTCTTTAAAATGAACTTGCCTATAAATGGCAGTAGGGTAGGCATAGATGAGCACTGTGCCATATGGACTTATTAAACATTTTTGATTTTCTTTAATAGAATTATAGAATTAACATTTGAAAATACATCTCAAATCAATTGAGGGCATTTAGCAGAGCACTTATTATGGTATCTTATAAAACTGTACGATAAAAATCAATTCTAATTACAATATATTTCACGATACAGGCAAAAGATAAGGAGATGAATTGTTAATGGGAAGTGATTATGTATTAAACTGCAGGGTTTATGATAGGAAGGTCTGAAGTTTGGTGTTATTACTACTGCTAATTCATTTTTATTGAGGTTCATTGAGCATATAGCTCCAGAGTCATAAAGCGGTTTCCCTGAAATCATTTGTAGTCTTCATCTACCCAGTTTCAGTCATTCAGTCTTTGTTTATTGATAATATTCTCTATTTGTTGTGCTATGCTGGATACCAAAGGAAAGCAGCAGTGGTACAGTACTTAGACTAGCCAAAGATGTGGGCTAACAGATCTGTTACCATAGCCACATCTAATTTTTAACTGACCTTTCTAGTTTACTAATTATAACCATTGTGAAGACAAAAATCTATCTTCTATATTTCTGCCTCACTCCATGACTATTCCAGCATTTTTCAAATAATTCATATGCAGTAAATTTTACTTTAATGTGAATGAAAGCACTTCATTCTACCTTGACAGACACTGGCAAGGCAGGCAGGATATCAGTGCCAAAGCATAGTACAATAGCTAAGCGCTTGCCTGTAGAACAAAAACAGATTTTCTTCTACAAACAGGAACTATTAACAGAAAACTAATGATTGTTCTTCTCTATTGAAAATAAAAGAGCATTATTCATGAACAAAGGGTGTAAGTCTGGCTTCAGTTAACTTAGATTCCATCCTTTTAAAGAAAAAAAGAACTTAATGCTAAGACTCACATTCAATTAAATTGTAATCTAAACACAAGTAATCTGATCACAATCACAAATTTTCAAATGTCATTTCCATATTTTGCACTTCCCAGAATGGAAGTCTTTATATATGACACTACTATTGCGTGAATGATCTCACCGCAGTTCTGGTGATCCGAAAAAGAACAACACAAGATTAAGTCAGTGAGAAACTCCAGCATGGATGACAGAGGGTATCCTGAGCTCTGAACTGAGAAGCTATAGGCCATTGATAACTGCCTAGGCAAGGAGAGGAATTAGTGAGACCACCTCTCAGTTATCCAAGCTCCGGTGGATAGTGCCACACTTGGGTGTATATGAGGATTGATTTTATACAGCAAGTTATGAATGCAAATAAATAAACAAATAGGACATGAAGTTGTGTGAGTAATGTGTTAAGTGAGAGGAAAGAGAGTTATGAAGGCTGGGGAGGGTGTGATTAAGATATATTGTATAAGTGAATGATATTATTTAGATAAATAGTTAAAACATTGGGAGTTGTTTCTCTAAGGCTGGAAGAATGTCTGTCACATCAGTAGTGATAATTTTGTCTCACCTCAGGGTTATAATGAAGTCTAGAGCAACTTGCCACTCAACACAGCATGACTGACTTTTCCACTCTGAAGATGAAGGCCATGGAACTCACGCTGCCTGACCTCCCTTTCCATTCCAGAAGAGCAGAAAAACTACAACTTCTCTAGCAAACTATGTTGCTCACACATTTCTTTGCAAGTTAAGGAGGAAGAGGTAAAAACGTGTTTTTATGTTTCTCAATTATCCATGACAAATCATTGAGTTTACCCAGTTAGGCCCAGATGTAAATGTAGGACTTGGAGGTTGCAGAAAATGAAGTAAAATAGTTTCTACAAGAGAAAATGGCACCATCAATAAAATCCTTACATAGTGGGTACAAAAGCTCTCTTATCAACCTCAGACTTCAATCACTGATAATATGACAAATATAGAAAGCTAAAAGCTAGTTCAAAGCAAAAATAAAATAATAAAATGTCTTGGTTTTTAAAGAAATTAACAAATATAGCTTTATAACATTATCTACTCTAGGAAAGTTATCCATACAGGCATTTTGTGATGGTATATTTTTCTATATAGACGAACCAATGACCTTGTAAGACATCACTCACAGTAAGGAAGAGCCACTCTTTCTTGTAACTAGACAAGCCTAATATTCTGTATTCACTCAACTTGAGGATTTATTTGTTTTTTGTTTACTATAGTATCTGTTTTTATTCTACTTTTGTCTTTAGTTATTTCTGCATATGCTTTAGTGACACAGCTGTTGACATGTCCTAGCAGATGGATTGTTAATATAACTGCCTTGTCTGAAATGTGTGTAAAATGATGATTCAACACTGAAAGGTTAAGACTTTTCTTTGAAGGAAGTAAGTACAGACAACAATAATGCAGAAACTATACCAAGTAAACTGTAAATTAAGTGGTTCTACAATATGTCAATTCCAGAACCCTCTATCTTATTTTCCAAGTGACAAAATTGTGTTCTTATCTATGATATGTGCACTAGTCCTGAAGCTCTATTGCCAGTGTCTGAATAATAATGCCATCAGAGATTCAATCAAAAAAATAAAATGTGTGTTGATGCCTACATGACATTTTCTTCTTAGGTGCAGCACTGAATGTAGCAAGCATTCAAGAAACAATAATCCTCTATCTTTCTTCCTGACAACTACTTAATGGAAGAGCAGTAGCTGTAAATTCTGGTGGCCTTTGCTTTGAATTGAAATGTCAGGTAAAGTACTCAAATCTGAGCCTGTCTGTTTACACAACATATTAAATAATTAAAACTCCTACAAAAGTTTTAAGTTTTATCAGTGCAGACAGTAAAGACTTCAAAGAACAAAACTCTTAACATATAGCAGTGGCTACTTATTTGTAGTTCAATGGGAGTCTCACTTGCTCCTATCAATAAAATTATATAAGACATCTAGTTATGCAAGACATTGAGTCACTAAACAGATGAATAGCAAGAAAAATTTTTAAAGTAGGGAATGTGTTAGATGATGAATAGAATGGAGAGGAAAAAAGAAGAGAATTAGCTAGACCAAGATTGAAATACAGTGAAATATGCTACTCCACACATTATAGTTAGCTACAAAGGGGCTGGTGAGATGGTTTGGCTTGTAACAGCATCTTCCCTGCACACTGGATCACCTAAGTTTGACTCCTGAAATACTTGCAAACGTGGAATAAGAGATTCCACACAATTATCTGCTGACCTCCACTTAAGTGCCAAGTAATATTGCTGCTTTTCCACAACAATAGAAAATAGGAGAAACTAGAAATCATCATTGTCTTTTACATAATTAGTTACTTTAATAAGCTATTTTATGTCATTACTTAATTAGTTACTTAAATAATTAACTACTTTATGTCATTTTTCATTTGTGGGGACACTTGTGACAGCTGAAAATTTTAATGAACTCTCCATGTACAAAAGGACACTAAAACTTTTTAATTTCATGAACTCAACTGGGCCCAAATAGAGGGAGATATTATACTTACATTAAAATTTACTAACATATTCATGTTTAGGTATTCATTGGCAATGTGGAAAAGTGGAAAATATTTCAAAATTGAACATTGAAATTGAAGAATGTAAATGTACCATAATGAAAAAATCTGGACTTGATATCCTTTATAATTTCCTAAAGTTAAGAAACTTTTCTTTGGAATATACTTCACAAGTTCTTTTTTTTTTTTTTTTAAATCTGTATCTTCCATAGTGCTTTAGAAGCTACTGTGTTTTTCAGTAACTATTGAGTATGGAGACCTCCAACTGGCAAGGAAACAGGAAAGAGAACATATCCCAGCAAAACATGTAGGATGCCTTGGCAGAATATTGTCCATACATTCCTCTGAGTTTTTATTCTCACAGTTTCTGGAACATTAGCGCACATTTGGATAAACCTTTGGGATATGGTTGAATAGTGTTCCCTATGCATTCATCTGAAATTCAGTTTTCACAATTTCCAAACTATGGTACAGCCAGAATTTATTTATAAGATTTTCACAGTTTCTTTGTTTCTATCTTCTGTTTCTTTTCTAATAATGAGCAGGTTTTCCTCAGTTTGAACATGTGCTTTACACTTATTAATAATTATTTTTAGCCACTCTATCATCTTTCATTATATCGATCAGTCTGTATCCCTCCTAAATGTAGTGAGCATGTTTCTGGTAAATTGTCTCAGTATTCTTGGTTGTGTGCTAGACACTATTCCTCCGTAGTTTTTAAGTGCTGAATTTTGTTTTGATACGCAACTGCTCCTTAAAATCTTGTGGACACTTGGAAAGCTTGGTCTTATGCTGCATTAAGAAAATACAAAATAGCTTTGACCTAGGTCTAGTTAAGTCCTTGAAAAGGCAACCAGTATCTAATAGTTTTAGCCAATAACCCCCTTATTTCAAGCTTGGGAGGAGGAGCTCTCCTTAATCCTCTGTAAACAGTCTTTTACTTTCTACTGTTCCTTCCTACTTTGGGTAGTTGCCTCTCTTTGGGTAGTTGCAAATCAGGATTGAGTCAAAGATGGAGAGAACTCCTTCTTCAGTTTTCTTACTTCATGCAGCTCCTTTATTTGATATTCTGCTTCTCAATTTTTCACCATTTAATACACTTATCTCTGGGATCTATTGCAATCAGCAGGATTGCCATGCTCTGATACAATGGCCTGGGAACTCTAGGCAGAAATTGAGGTGATTCTAGGAACCATTTTGACTCATTTTTTGTTTCCATGCCCTCTACCTTCTTCTTGATGCATGAAAGGCACTGTGTCAATTATGTATCACACACAGACCCAAACTCACTTGAGTTATTAGTTTTTTAAGACAAGAGGTTAAATCTGGTCCAATACTTCACCTTAAAAGAAGAAACAACCCTGTGATCTTGATAATCTGCATTAAAGTTATACTCACCTGGTAAGTAAGGCAATGCTTTCACTTACCAAGGAAGTTCTTTTATTTTCCAGCATGAAGAGAAATGTAATCACCAAGCTACATATTTCCAAACAGAGGTAAATGTTTCCTGTGAGTTCTCAAAACCTTACGGTATTGTATGTAGTGCCTGGTCATGAGGGAAATTAAAACCTATCAAAGCCATTCCTCTGCAAAGATGAACTGTATAGTGGAATTAGCCAAGGTGCATGAAGCTTTTCCAGGGATAGAACTCACAGAGGAATCTATAACCTTCTTGGAACTGAAGCAAGGTGACTGACTGTCTTGTTCAGTCTTTCTTAACAGACATAAATCCCGCCTCAGTCACCACACATGCCCCTCCCCATTCTAGAGACAGAGAAGAGACAGCAGCAGTTTCACTGGGGCCATATCTTTAAAAGATAAGAGGATCTTTTGGTACTTATCATAGGTTTCATTTCTAGTCTTTCCCCAAGTTACCTTACTTCAGACCTTTCTCAGTAAAAAATAAAATCTCTACAGATCTAATTTAATTGGAAAATAAGCAATTTATGTTATCATTAAGATATATTATTATTAAAATTAAATTATATTTATATATTTATTTTATATATATATTTATGTATAAATTATATATTATATTAAATTTTGTAGTAATTTTCTCCTTTTAATAGTAATATAATTCTAAGCATTATTATAATAATTATATATATATAAATATAATATAAAATTTTTATATATGATATATAATTTTATTATTAAAATTAATAATATAAAATTTTAAATTATATAATTTAATATATAATTTTAATGCTTAAAATTATATTACTATTAAAAGGAGAAAATTACTACAAATTCATATGCAAATTTAAAAATATATCTGGACTTTGGTTGTGGTGTCCTATAACTCTTTCTATCTATTGCAAATAGAGGTTTCCTTGACGATGGATGAGGAGTACACTTAACTGTCAGTATAAGGACAAATGTTTAGAATGTTGTTACAGTTTATGCTGGTTTAGTGAAGTGGTGGTTTCTATCCCCCAATATACATGACCTCACTAGTACTGCATAGCTGATTAGGTTTCTACTATCAGGCACGACATCTGTCTTATAGAGTTGGTCTTAAGTCAAACACAGACCTGTTCATTTCCACCAAGATATGCATACCACTACCTCACCCTTACAGTTATGGTGCCACATTAGTTACCAATTGAAATGAAGGCATAATTATTATGCTCAGTCTCAGTGGATACATGTACAATACTCCCAAACTTAAAGTTTCAGAGAACATTGCAGAAGCGTGCTTGGAAATATTATAAGAGGCATAGGATCATAAAGTTGCTGTGAAATGTGTCTCATAGTACTATAAAAGGGTACATCTGCAAAGGCTCACCAACACGTGGTTGTGAAAGTGGATATGGAATCACCCTGATGTAGATGTTGATTGAGACAGAGGGCAGTCTATTCCTTTGTCTAATAGATCACTGGTTCTAGCTGAAGCCCTGGAATCCTAGAATATTTTGTCCTCTTGACAATATAGTTTAATCCTTGATCTGGACGACTTCAGCTTCATACAATCTAGAATATTTAAACTGCTATCCCAGACCTAGATGGCTTCAGTCTTAGCCTCTGGAGTTCCACTGTTAACTGAGCCACTCTGACTAGCTCTTTTTGAACTCTGACTCTTCAGCCTCTTCTTAATTTACTTCTTACTGACCCTTCTGTCTGTTTCAGAACTGACTGACCTATGTGATTCTTTTACTGAGCTGAGAGACTGCCTTTTCGCCTGAGCATTGTGCATGTCCTTACTTTACTAACTCTTCCTCTGATTAGTCACTTTGTCTGCCATTAACTCTAACTCATCTTAGATGTCACTTCCAATGTGACAAGGACTTCTTCAGAGATCTATTTCCTGTGCCTGCTCCCACTATTTTTTTTTTCTAGGGATTAAAGGCATGGATCACTATTGCTCTCTGAATACTGGATTACAGGTGTGTGTACATTCAATCCAAACCACACAGACCTCTGAATGTAGCCCCTGGAATGTAGACCTTAGATTTCACACAGATTCCTCTATACCAACATGACTGCTCAAAAATGAGCCAAACAATGCTGACATCAATAGACATTCCAAAATGAACAGAGAAAAACCCACAAGGATTCAACCCTACACAAAAAACTATGGATGGCTAAGGAATGGTAAGAGTGGAAGAAATAATCTCCAGAATATTATTCCTAGAGAATAATGCCATACCAATTGCTTATCCAATAACAAATGATCATCCCTGAAAATATTCATACAGGGTAACATTATACAGGCTGAGCAGGATGTATTTACTGATATACATATACATATATGTTTGTAATAACAATTAATGAAAAATTTACCATTGATTTGAAACAGATCAAGGAAGGATATAAGACCAGATTTGAAGGGAGGGTAGGAAAGGGAGAAAAGATGTAATTATATTATAATCTCAAAAATAAAAGGGAAAACATATCTGAACTTGAAATAATAAAAACAGATAAAAACTTTAGGTAAGAGTCATGATGAACTAGTAGAAAAATATCTTTATTATCTTACCTCTAAACAGAGGTTATAGAAGTAATTTTTTTACCAGTATACTATAGTTGAATAACCTCAGTATATAAGATTTATAAGTAAATTTGTCTAAATTCTTTAGCAAAACAAAAATACTTTTAAAAAGCTATACATAAAACTTCATGTCTATTAACAGTCTACAAAATGATCTATGTATCTTCAGTTTTTATGCTATGACCAAAATCAGTACTGCACATATGAAACAGAACTCAGAAAAATACCACTGTTTTTGGCAGAAAACAACAAATGTGGCATTATCTGGCTTTACAGTATAAATATAAACTGTATTCAGGAAACACATGCTAAAGCTTGGATTGACAGATGTGGGTTTTGGGAGAACCCAGGAGGGCTTTATCTTTATCTCTATCATTGGTTTTTCTAGCTTGCTTTTTGTAGCTTTGAGAAACACCATAGTGGAAAGAAACTTCAGGAAGACATGGTTAGTTTCATCTCACACCTCCAGGTCATCATTCATCATTGAGGAAAGTCAGGGCAGGATCTCACGAAGGGGCAGAGGACCACACTGCATACTGCCATCATGCTCTGTCTTATCACAGTCCCAGAAGGGAGGGAGCCATGACATCATGGACTGATCTTCTGAGACAATGAGTCAAATTAGATAGTTCTTCAAGTAAGTTGGTTTTCTTCAGTCAACAGAAAAAGGAGGCTAATAAAGAAAATGATTCTATAAAATGTTGGGTTTTCACATGAGTCCCGGACTTGTCTTCAGCTTCGTGGTAAGTAATCAGTACTTCTCTCTCCAGCGGCAGCCTTCCAATGGCCAAGAAGCCTCCCATGACTCCTGTGATTTGTCTTTTTTTTTTTTTTTGATCCTCCAAATCCATACAGATGGCTCATATCCTGCCTCCCAGAAGACATGGCCATCTTCTAGGCAGATATTTCTACTCTTTCTTAGTTTGCCTACTCTCATAAGTACACTAACACTTGCCACAAATAAGACTGGCTTTTTGTCAAATCAAGACCCATACATCTTATGGAAATACTATTTTAGAATTCAGCTGTCCTCTTTCCCCTCTAGGATAGGAGACTGGGTGATTAGTTTCAGGGATGTCAGCAATAAAATTCCCAAATGAAATTTAAACTTACGTATCAAGCCCGAAAGTTAACTACAGAGTCTCACTACTTCCAGATGTCTCTAAGAATGACATGCAGACCCATGTGACCAAGGGTTCTCTTTAACATTCATCTTGCTGTTCTGTGCTCTAAAACTTGAACTAGCAAACTCCATTTTTAAAAGTTAATAGTATCTTCTGTAAAGCATGACATTTCTTTCTCCTTTGGAATAATGGCAGATTCAGTCCTACGGGATACATTACCACATAGCAGTCATCTGCTGCAAGTTAGGGAACATGAAGCTCAGAGTCTCCATCACTCTTTGTTGCCACAATAATGTGAAGACTGAATTTGAATGGTCACCTGTGAACTTATGACAAGCTCGTATCATTCAGTTACAGGATTTGTCTGCCCTCCTCACATTGGTGTCTGACAGATTTGTTATACACACTCTGTGCACACACTGTCTGCTATGTGATGTTGAAGATACGATGGTATATGAGATCAGAACATGCATGCATGTACAACCCCCCCCACGCATACACCAAGTCTCTCTATGCCTCCCCTTCTTATTCGATGGTATTTCCACCCTTTCCACCCACAGTTTCTGATCCCTAACTTGGAGAAATAAATAATGCATTAGTTTTTCTTTTGTTTAAACCCAGACGAATATTTTAACAACAATGTTACAAACCCATTTGCATCTTACATGCTGTGCCTAGTTTAAGCAAAATCATTTGCACGGGCCAGTGATGCCCAGTTGTTCTAGTTCCCTGTCAACTGCCTTCATTACTTCCTTAACCTCAATGTCTACTTCTCTCTCTGCAGTTTGTTGTGCCCAAAAACTCTGGACTCCTTGCTGCTTGGACTATGTTACATACTAAGTATGCAAAGTCTCAATAAAACTTTCAAAGATGAGTGGTTGAATGAGTAGTTGAGCTGTTAATATATAGGACTATACTGGATGTTTCTGGCCAGGTCTGCTGCAATCTGAATTGAAAAAGAAGTAGAGCCACTGGTCCAGTTTACATACACATCAGCTCTATAAAAGGACTCCATGTTCTTAACATTCTCACCACCAGCATTTGCATTTAATGCCTTTGAGAACAGACATCTGCCTGGGAGGGAAGAAGGGAAGATGGAATCTCAAGATGTTAGTTTGCAGTTCTATGACAGCTAAGAGTGTTGTATATTTTATTTTCAAATATTTATTTGTTTTTCTCCTTTTGAGGATTTCTATTCAATGCATTAGTTCAATACACTGATTGGAAGAGCTGTTTGTGGTGGTTGTTATTATTTTTTGCAGTTTTTATACATTCTAGATATTTACCCCTATTTGAAATTTACTTGGCAGATTTTGTCCCATTCCGTTGGCTGTTTCTTTAATTGAGTGTTTCCTTTGATATGTAGAAACTTCAATTTCATATAATTCCAATGGAATTAGTTCAATCACAAAGGAAGTTGAAACCATGACATTTGCTGTCAAATTTACACAACTAAAATTATTATTTTAAATAAAATAAGAAAGATGTTAATAAAGACAAGTACTGGATGTTTTATTTCAAGAAGTATCAATATTTTAATTTTTATGTATGTGTATATATAGCAGGGGTCAAGATGGAGAAAGAAGAGCACAAGAGAAGAAGATACTTTAAAGTCAGGGCACAGGGGTCTAGCGGGCAATGGGATAATGGAATACTTGTAGTCTAAGTAAGGGTGTAGATATTTGAATAATTCACAGTAAAAGAATGGCAGGTCTAGCAAAGTTAGTATCCTGGATCAAGTGATTGATTTGGTGGGTTCACCATAGAGCATGAAAGAATATGGTGGGAACGGGAACCTGAGATTGAAATGTAGGTAAGGTATGGGCTCTTGATGATCACAAGTTCTATGATCAGGCCAAGAAGTGAGTGGTTGGTGTATCAGGAGGAAAAGGAATGTGGAAGTCAGTGTGCAGAACATGGCCTCCAGGTGGGGACTCAAATTACCAGGGGGCCGAAGTCATTTCAGACAAGGCAGGAAGACTTTTCAGTCAATAATGACAATAAGAAGTGGTCAGAGTAAAATTGACGGAACCTAGTGATGTAAGTGGATAGCACATGCCTCAGAGAGCCTCACATGTCTGCCAATAGCAGCTAGAAGCAGGGAAGGTGGGGCAGTCTCTCTCCAGGCTGTGCATGAGAAAGAAAAGGACTTGACCAGAGTCTGCAGAGGAGCATTGTTCTTAGATTTTATGAAGGAGGAGTTTTGAAAAGAAGTGTCTATAACATGGATCAATTGAATGAAACTGCAGTGATATGCAGACATTGGAAATTTTGCAGCCCATGGCCCTAGGATACCTTAACTTGGACTAGTTTTAGCACCTCAGAATCCTATTCCTTGCCTATTGTGTCAGATCTAACACCCTGTGATTAATAGATATTTTTTTAAAGGTTTGGGATTTTTTAATTTAAGAGATCCCTAGCACCCACAAATTCCAAAGCTTAAGAATGTCATCAGATGGCACCAGAGCCCGTTCAGAGCTTCCTCCATCTTGATGTAACTAACTCTCTGATGTTTACAACACTATATATGAAAACTATCTTGATTTATGTCTCCCTGAGCTCTGCTGCTATAAAACGTCATGAAGCAGCTTCCACGTGGACACAGTGAACCTGAGGTGACTTAGCTCCGTATTTCCTAGGCCATGCTCATTCAAATTTGCCTATGTAGTAAACTACCTCTTATTCTCTCAGGTGAGGACTGTGGTTTTTGTTTTGGCAGTTTCAATATTAAGGATTCAAATGACATTTGCTCAGATTATTTGTATACAACAATAAATGTTTTCTATTTGTTTTTTATTTAGCTTGAGAAAAATTAATCACAGGCTGGGGAAATGGCTCAGTGGGTAGAGCATGCAGGACAAACCTGACAACTTGAATTCAGACCCCAGAATTCGCATAAAGATAAAAAGCCAGGTGTTACCACGCTCATTGTAGTCTCCATACAATCTCCATTGTAATCTCCATCTTCTGCAGCACCTAAAGTTGAAAAGTCTCTTTCTTCTTAAAAAAAAAAAAAAACTCTCTTAAATGTAAACTTGAGAAACATGCATTTCCACCTAATGTCACATTGCCAAGATAAATTACTATTGTGTCTGCCATTATGTTTCACTTGTGTCTAGGAATTCGGAATTAAGGAGAATAATACAACCAATGTTGCTTTATAAATTAATATTTGCATATATAGAGCACTGCTCTTGAATATAGACCAAATATTTCTAAGTTTAAAAGCACATAAATATCCCAAATTTGACTGTTTGGAAGGTAAAGTCATAGTGCGTTCATAGGATATTGCACAAATATGCAAGCAGTGAGCTTTGCCTTGACTCAGTTTCATCACCTGATGCTGGCTTTTCCAGTTTTCTACTTCATGACTCTATCTTGGTAAAGACTGTGTGTCTGGGTGTTTGCCCATTTCTGCAGGTCATAAGTTTGTTGATTTTATAAATTTACATGTAACAGTTTCTAATGACCCTTTTTATTTCTGTAATATCAGACCTAACGGCTCTCTTGTCATTTCTGATTTTATGTGAATCATCTCTCATTCTTAGGACAGCTAAAGGTTTGTCATTTTAATTATTCTTTTGAAAAACTAGCTCTTCGTTTCATTGATATTTTATATTGCTTTCTTAGTCTCTATTTCATTAATTTCTGGTATGATTTTTGGCACTTCTTTCCTTTTACTAACAATAAGTTTAGTGTTTAGTTTGTTCTTGTTCTCTAGTTCCACTCTAACACCATAATGAAAACTCTTAAACATCTAGAATCAATAATCAATGATAAACAACACAGAAACAATTCTATTTATCATCATATTAGAGAAGTAAGTTTAAGGCAGCATTTTTTTGTTGTTTTGTTGTTGTTGCTGTTGTTTTTCAAGACAAGTTTTCTCTGTTGTGACTCTGACTGTCCTGGAACTCATTCTGTAGACCAGGCTGGCCTTAAACTCACAGAGATCCACCTGCCTCTCTATCCCAAGTGTTGGGATTAAAGGCATGTGCCACCACTGCCTGGCTAGGCAACATTTTTTTTTTAATTCCAAATATTTTACTGTTCAAGTAGAGAGTAGGCAGAGTAGATAAACTGAACATTAAAGATGGTTCCTCAGTCATATGTTATATAATACCCCAATACAAAGATAACATTTGTCTCAAAGTAACATAATAAACAAAGAAAGTCAAAATTTAGTGTTTTATCTCTGAATAGCCTCATCTGGTTGCCTCCTGCTCATACACAGACACACACACACAGACACACACACACATATTTATTTATGAAAAATGTTATACATTGCTCAGATTTACTCTGAGAAATGCATCATTAAGAATGTGAACATGATGCTGGATATATGAACGAAGTGTTAAGTACAATGTCACTGGGCTTATAATCTTTTGGATGTACATATTGTCCATCATTGAAATGTCACAATATAGTCTGATTTTTTATGGAGTAATGGCATTGCTACAATATAAAATATATTCCTATTAGAAGCACAGTTGTCCTTTAAAATTGCTTACATTTGGAGGCGTGCCTTTTTAAAGACAAGGTCTCCCTATGAAGCTCTTGTAGAGTTCACTATTTAAATCAAGCTGGCCTTGAACTCTCTGAGGTCTATCCCCATACCCCAACCTTCCTAACTCTGGAATTAAACCATGCCTGGCTTATTTGTTTTTATTCAAACTATTTGCTCATTTTGAAGAATGTATATCTATTTCTCTTCATAATTTAGAAAATACATTCTCATATTTTGTCACTTCAAAGCAAGATGGATCCCATCTTCATTCTCTACTTTCACTCTTTCCAAATGAAGGATTGTAGATGCAAGGATAAGAATGAGTACTATCGTGTTCCTGTCAAGCTTCTTGACATGGAAAGTATCAAATATGCTAGTTTTATATTGCTCAGATTTGAGTAAAATACAAAACCCTGTTGTATTTCATTTAGGTAAATTAAGAATGAAGTTAATGTTTTTATTTCAAATTTCGAAACTAATTTTCCAAGAAATAACAATGTTGGATTCAAATATTAACAGAGTTAGAGGTAAAATAATAAAATTTTAATATTATAGAAAAAAATCCTAGAATAGAATCCTTTAAAAAATAGTAGACATCATAGGTCAAGATAATCATGAGTTAAATTTTAAAAATATATTTAAATTCTTAGCAAAAATTCTAATTACTCTATTTTGTCAAAAGCAGGTGGATTTGAGAGTTTCTGAAGTGGGATTTTTAGCTTCAGTGAGAATAAAGGAGTAAGCTACCATGAAGCCATTTTACTTCCATTTCAGAGGAAGAGAAATAATAGTAAATTGAAGATGAGATTCTTGGTACAACCACAACATCAAAGGAAAGCACTCTACTCTCCTTCATAACACAGGGCAGCTGAACTTCACTTTGTCTTCCTTGCTCTGTCTCTCATTAGCAATTTCCTGCTCTCCTGGTTTCATGGGGAAGGAACAGACATATCAATCTAACTGATTGTCAAGGATTCCTTTGTAGTAAGTGTCCAAGTGGTGTTGCAAAATCTGGTGCTTTCTGATAGATAAGAAGGGTGACTGGTAGTATCTCTTCCCATTATTGTAAAATAATCTAAACTTGATGCCTTGATAAAACAAGAAGAAACTGAATAGCTGTGACAAACCTCATGTGCTCATATTGGTATGTGTACTATTTAAATAAACAATTTCATGAAAAATTTAAATATAGATATTATACTATATTACATTATATAGATGGAGAGACAAAATGTAATTTACTGTTATATGAATGGAAAGTACATGGTCATTTTTATGCATATATGTGGTAAGCAAAACAATAAGTTTAAATAGACTCCCTAGAGACAATATTTAAATATATGGCTAACACTGGTTAAGCTTTTGGGATAAAATATGGAAGCCTAAGAGATGGTTCAGATGGTTTAAAAGTACACACTATCTTGCAGAGGACCTAAGTTCAGTTCTCATCATCCATGTCAAGCAGCTTTAAATGGCCTATAACTTCAGACTGAGGTCTATGTGATACCTCAGGGTGTGGCCAACAGGGGCACGTGAATTCATTTGTGCAATTTCAACACACATATATGTAATTTAAAAAAATGTGGTTTAAGCATGAAATTGTTTTCTTGAAACTTTCTTATTATCAAAGCATCATCTGGTGATGTCATTCATTTGGATTGCTGTAACTTTTTATATAATTTACTCTGTGTATGGTGGAGCGTGTACTAGGCAATGCATGGGAGGCCAGAAGATATTTTGCAGGAATTGGTTATCTCCTTCAGCCATGTTGGGTTATGGGAATTGTAATGACTATTCTTGCTTGTCAACTACATTACATCTGGAATTAACTAAATCCACCCAAGTGGAGAGCAAACCTATGAGGGATTCTTGCTTAATTTGAAATAAGAAGATCCACTTCTAATCTGGATCTTTGAAATAGAAAGATAGGATATAATCTAGATCCTTTGAGGTGGGAAGAGCGGGGCCTTTAATCCAGATGTTGAGGTAGGAGGACACATCTTTAATCCTCATTATTTGAGCTGTGAAAACCTATCTCTAATCGGGGCCATACCTTCTGTTGGGAGCCTGTGTAAATGCCATGGAGAATTAAAGCTTCTGCTTTTAGCCTGCTTGCTCTTGCTCTTGCTAGCAAGTCCATTCCTTCACTGGCATTAAAGACTACTTCTTCAGGATTCTGGTGTATACTGAAGACCAGGTGAGACATCCAGCTTACAGAATGAGCAACTACTGGATCCTTGGACTTTCTGATCATAGCCAGCTATTGTCAGAATAGCTGGACTGCATGCTGTCAGTCATTCTAATAAATACCATTATATATATTCATTCATACTATAAATTCTATTATTCTAGAGAAACCTGACTAATATTGGGATCAAACTCAATCAACAGTTTGGGTGGCAAGCATCTTACCTGATGAGCCACCTCAACAGCCTGCGGCTTCTGTAACTCATAAAGAAACATATTGCACATAGGTCTATAGACTTAGAAGTTCAAGGCAGCAATTCATATGGTGTCTGATGAAGTTCTAATAACTAGAAAGGACATCTTCAGTATGACCCCAATGGCTGACCTGATGAACAAGCTCCCTCAGAAGGATCTCATTAGAAAGAATAAAGACCAGTAGACTGGTGAATTTTCAAATAATCTTAGCATTATCATAATGGAGTTTAGGTCCAACATACGTTGGGTGGTATCTTTTTTGTTGTTGTTTTTGTTTTATTTTGGTCTTTTTGTCATTGTTGTTTTTGTTATTGTTTTGTGGTTTTTTTGGGGGGGCCTGGGTGGGATTTGGGAGTATAGCTATCCGTCATATCTGCCAACAGTAGTACATACAGTCTAGTAAGGAGACTCTTGAGGAAACAAAGGGGAAACAATGTTATGGTGAGCAATTTTTAGCAGTTAGTACTTAATTAGACATACAGATAACAATATAGTCTAGAAGTGTAGAACAGAAATGTAGAACTAGTCACTGGGAGTTTTATGAAAGACAAATAGAGGACAGGAGTTAAGGAACTGAGACATCAAAATCACAACCCAGTCATCAAGCATGGAAATCAATTTCTCGTTTCCATTTAAAAATATCTTCACTTTAGAAAGCTTTACATCTTGTGCCTTTTTGTAAGGGTTTCTGCAGCAGTACAGTCTTTTTAAAATTTAAAATTTAAAAAGTCTTCAAAATTCCTTAACATATTATCAACTGCACACAAAACAATGCCTTACTGCTTTGTGTACAATAAATGCCTTTACGATTTACTTCAGTGAAAACTTCATGTACTTTTAGTCCATGATTTTTTTAGGTGTATGAATTTTTCCTACACACACACACATTTTCTCTGACCTGTGATATACTGTAGATATAATGAGAGTTTCTCTCTCCCCAGGAAATAAAAGGAGTATTGTCATATTTGTGAAGATTTTATTTAATGTAACAATATTTTCTCATCAACACTTTATAAGTATCAAGTTATCTTATTGTTTACACTTTAATATGAATTAAATACATTATATGTGTAAGAAAAAATTAATACACCTAAAATTGATTATATATATATATATATATATATATATATATATATATATATATATAGTGTGTGTGTGTGTGTACCATGTACATAATTAGTGTCTGTCCATGGAAGCCATAGAGGGCATCATAGATCCTGGAACTGGAATTGCATAAGCCATTTTATGGGTGCTAAGAACCACCATCTCTCTACATTCACATTTTATCTTTTATATAACTTGCTTTTTATAACTTCATCAGTACCTAGGCAAACATGAAGATATACTGGAAACAGAGAGTGCTACTTATCTAAGTAACAGAAGATTCACTTCTAGAATCTGTTCTTTGGATAGAAATAGTACTTTTTAGATGTTCTCATTTATGTAAAGCTGATGCCTTAGCTTTTAAAGGAGTTTTAGGTGCACAGTCTGAGAGGACCAAACGTGGCTTTCCCACGTAGCCCCTTGCCAATGGCCTAGACTTCCCCGAGACTGAGATCCCCACTAAATGTTATACTTGTAGTTGAATCATAGTCACACCAAACATAAAACCTGTAAATCAACAATCAACATAGGAAATCATAAACATATATTGTTTAGTTATAAACAAGTTCTAGAAACATGCATGCTAATTTTCCATACATATAGTTTTTCATAATTTCGCAATTTAAGCCAATGTTTTATTCAATGATCTGAAGCTTTTATCTGCTTTTTTCTCAAAACTACTATGAAAAATATACGTGATGACAATAATATAATGAAGAAGCATCTCTTCAGAGACCATTTCCAGCATTAATAGAGCTATAGTACAAATTTATGGACTCCATAAATGTTTCATGTAAATTTATTGCAAATTATCAAAGCAAACTTTTTAAACTTGGCCATATTAATGAAGGTTGTGATCTGATATTTTTAACTAAATATTTTATTATTAAATCTTTTCCTTGCTTGAAATGTTGACATATTTCTTTTAACCAAAACTTCCTTGAAACTAAAAACTCTGAAGTATTTTTTTTTCTATCTTAATCAAAGTTTTTAAAAGATGTCTACTATTAAAATACCAAAACTTGTTAGTTAAAATACGATAGAAAATAAAGAAAAGAATGGAAATTCCTTGTTGAAAGAGCACTTTGATACTTTATTGTGTCATGACAGAGTAATATTCTTTAAATGATATTTTTATTATAACCCAGTGGGATATCTAATGACAATAGGTGCTATGTACTTTGAAATAGAAGGAAAAAATGCTTTCATTACTTTTAGTCATTACAATATTAGAGTCTGGGGAGATGGCTTAGCAGGGTAAATGTTTGCTGTAAAATGTGAAGGCCAGAGCTCAAATCCTCAGAACCCATGGAAAATTCAGTGGGGTGGCAAGCCACCTGTTTGTCCATGAATATAATTATTCTTTACTGTTATCTACAACAGGAGAGAAATAATTAATTGAATATGTACGTATATTCATTAGCACAAATATATTTAATTCATATTAAACTGTAAACAGTAAGATAGTATGATAATTATAAAGTATTGATGAGAAAATATATTTATATTAAATAAAAATCTTCATAAATATGACAGTACTCATTTTACTTTCTGGGGAGAGAGAAACTCTCGTGACATCTCGACCTTATCCACAGGTCAGAGAAAAGATGAAATCCAGCCTGGGGAGATGGATCAATAGGTAAAGAGCCTGCTGCACAAGCTCAGACCTGCACTCTGGTCAGGCCAGGTGCGATGGAGTACACCTGGAACCTCAGTGCTGGGGTTTCAGAGAAGTGAGGAAACTCGGAGCTCCTGTGCTAGCTTATCCAGACAATCCGAGAGTGAGAGGCCCTGTCTTGTAAAATAAGGCAGAGGACGATAATGGGGAGCTGTTGTCAACCTCTGATCCCAACATGCTTACGCATACATATGTACATGCACCAACCTCACTCAGACATGTGCACATACATGCAAACACTATGCATACACACAAAAAGCCATCATAATAGTAAGTAATGAATTTAAAAAAAAAGAAACAAGGAATTAAAGCCAGATATGGATCTGGAGATAGTCATTCTTCTGGTCAAAGCCTCCTCTGAGTCACGTCTCTTTATTTTAAGCACAGAGTTACTGGAGAAATTTATTTATTTATTCTGAGGACTCCAATACTTTGATGCTTTAATTCTGCCAATCTTGTACATATTGTGTTTCATTTCGGTCAAAGTATGTCATGTATAAGGGTACTTAATGTCAATGACATTTTGATTTTAGTTTTAAATTTTACTTTTCTTATTTTGCTACATACAAGGAAATTGATTTTTTTATTGTTTTTTTTTTTTTTTCTAAATTCTTGTCACTTCTGGAGATCACTTACTTCTGTAAGTTTTGGATCTATTCTTCTTCGTATGTTACATAATCATGTAACTTCTGAACAAAAATAGCTTGATGTTCTCAATACATTTATCTATTTTATCTTGTCTTATGGTATGACAGTAAAAATTTCCAATTTCATGATGAAGAAGATTTTTCTGCACCTCTCTTCAATGTTTCTGACCTCCAGTCCTTATTCTTCGATCTACCTTATGCGTTTCACCTCTCTCGTATAATCGGGGCAGGCTTGTCACCCTCATTTTACATATTGTTAGTTGCTAACATAGCAATCGTCATCTGAAGTCAGTCTGAAAACACTGAGATGGCAGTAATGTTTGACTCCAATTGTCATACTGTTTCTTCAAATGGTGGGGTCATTTTTTGTTTTTTGTTTTTTGTTTTCTGTAAAGCTACTCATTAAATGGGCCTTTGAGCATATGGTGGTTAATGGGAAGTGCAGAGACATGATTCTATGGTCTGATTTTCAAATCTCAGTCTTTCTGTGAGTCTGTCGCTCTGAAGAATTTATTATATAGTGGTATATATTATATATTGTATCATAAAAGGGTGTGGAAAAGGGAGTAATACTAGGAAGGACGTCCATGGTGGGTTAGGGGATAAGAGTGAATTCAGAGTTCTTTTATGGGCAGGGGATTAATTATCTTTAGTGGATTTTTATTATGTGGAGGGACTGGTGTTTATTGCCACGTAAGGGTTTATAGGGTGGTAGACTAGAATGGTACCTAGATGTCCAAAAAATGTACTGGGGATGATCTGTAATTGGAGAAGCGTGCTTCACAAAACATGGTATTGTGCAGCATTGGGGTTTAGTAATTAGCAAGTCTAGAAAGTCTAGCTAGTTTTGGTTACATATTGTTTATTAATTCAGGCCAGTTTTTAGAAAGGGATATGAAGACTTTAAACATATTTTTTTTTTTTAATAAATATTCTAGTATATACGATGAATCAAATAATGAGACATCGCATCCTAGAAACATGCCATTTCCAGTTATTATAGTTTTTTGGACATGTATGGATCCATAAATGTTTCATGGTTTTTAGAATTATCTAGTTTACGGGACTGGGGGCATATTAATGGACGAGCCTGAAATTTATAAATTTATTTAAATATTTTGTATTAAAAAATTCCTTGCTTGAAAAATATCATGAAACTAAAAACTTGGTTAAATGATTTCTTTTGTAATGTTTTTTTTTTATCTTAGGATCAAGTTTTTAGTAATTTTTAAAAAGGGGAAAAAAGCGATAACTGAATTAGAGAAATAAAAAAAGATGGACTGTTGAAAGAGATTATTTGATTTTTAGTTGTGGAGATGAAGGTATTTTAAATGGAATATTGGTTGAACCCGGGTGATTCAGTGGGGATATTAATGGAATTGATTGGAGGGTACTTATTTGATTTAGGGGGGTTAATGCAATGAGAGAGACTTAAATAGGAAAAAAAATGTTACGTTGTAGGGGAGTGGGTTAATGGGTCATGGAGTAAGTTTTTAAATGATGGCCCCAAAATTTCAAACCCATAGATATCCCTTAATGGGTGCGGGGGATTTGGCTGAAGGGGTGGGGTGCATTATTTTATCCATGAAGGAAATGGGGGTGATAGTAGGAAATAATGATTTGAAGATATGAAGGGTATTCACATCAGGAGTAAAATAATGCAGTGAGGGGTAAGAGCAATATTTGCAGGCGAATAATTATATTCTATTTAACGTGAGGGGAAGAGATAGTCATGACATCTCGAAGGTATTGAGGGGGCAGGAGAAATATGAAATTAGGTGGGGAGAAATGGCTAATGGTGAGTCTGGAGTGAGAGAAAACGTCGGGGTGCGAGGAGGCAGGTGGGGATGGAGTAGGGGGGGGTACAGAACTGCACTTGTAGGAGGTGGGGTGGGCTCCTCCTGGCAGGCGGGCAGAGCGGTGGTTAGTGATTGAGGGGGCGTTGGGGAGACAGTGTGGGTGGGCCGTGCAGTAGACAAGCCTGGGTTGAGGGGGGCTTTGGTGGTAATGGACATGGCAGGGGGTTGACTTGGTCAAACTCAGATCATGTTGAGTCTGCGCATGTCAGAAACACGGGACATGGAGTGGAAAGCCATGAATTTAAATTTGGAGTGGGAATGGAATGTCATGAAATTGGTTTATTTGGGATGTTTAGTTCGAGGGGAACTGGGATCAGTCAGGTCTGGTCAAGGGGTCTCAGATCAGTTTGATTTAATTCAAGGAATTTAAAGCCAGATTTGGGATGTTAGATAGGGGGAAATTGTTTTTAGGTTTATTTTATTTATAGGATTTAGTAGCTTAGGTTGCTAATTTCGTGGATTTTGATTTTAGTTTATCTTTTTTTTTTTTTTTTCTGAATTCTTGTATTTTATGGTTAAGTTACTTAGTTTGATTTTGGATCTAAATTCTTCAATGTTCGGTGTTTTTTTTCTGTTTTTTTTGTTTTTGTGTTGTTAAATTTTGTTTACTTCTGCAGAGGTTTTTTTTTTTTTAATTTTTTAATTTTATTTTTTTTTTTTTTATCTTTTTTTCTTTTTTTTGATAGATTATTTTTCTTCTTTTTATTTTTTTTTATATCTTTATTATTCGAATTTTTTTTTTATTTTCTTATTTTTTTTTTAAGTTCTAAAATTGCTGAGATGGCAGTAATGTTTGACTCCAATTGTCATACTGTTTCTTCAAATGGTGGGGTCATTTTTTGTTTTTTGTTTTTTGTTTTCTGTAAAGCTACTCATTAAATGGGCCTTTGAGCATATGGTGGTTAATGGGAAGTGCAGAGACATGATTCTATGGTCTGATTTTCAAATCTCAGTCTTTCCGTGAGTCTGTCGCTCTGAAGCACGAACATCACGGGGATTTCTCTGCACTAACCACCATGTCGGAACGACAGAGGAGAGGGGTGGCTAGATCTATCACTGCCTCAGTGTGGAAGGCTACAGTAAGCAGGAGCTGTGCATTGCCATCTTCCATGTAGATATTTATAGGTTGTTGGTGTTTGACACTACCTTTAAACCAAGTGTGTTAGCTGCTGATAAAAACTAGCAAGATTCACTCTGAGGACATTGATCCATTGAGTCTAAACTGTATCACTAACTTGTACTAACTGAATGCTCTGGTATATCACTTGATGTTTCTGTTATCTCTTCACTGCCAGAAAGTGAATAGCTTCCTCATGGATACAGTGAGAGCATAGTCAATATCCTAGAAAAAAATCTCATAGGAATATGCAGGTCTTTTTATGTCTGTGTTTTCCCTAGGGCACTTAAAACAGACCTGTCTACCTTCTGTCTCCAGCAATCTATCACACACAATTCAGGTTTCCTACCCAAACACTGGCTTCTATGGACATTTTCTCTGAGGAATCTCTGCTCCTGTGTGCCATGACTCAGTTTCTTCACTGGTCCCACCTCTCTAGTCCAGTGTTCTAGGGTAGGAAAATGTCTCTCTCTCACTGTGCTGGGTCATTATTAGTGATTCAATTCAGCTTAAGAAGATGGCACTGTTTTTTTTCTTTTTTGTTGTTGTTATTTGTTGAATAATGAACAATGAACTTTTACATTTATTTACAGATTTCTAATTTACTTCCAAATTTAAATTTAATTTAAATTAAAAATAAAAACGTTGAAGACTACAATCAAATACTTCATCTACATTAATAATAAGAATCATTAACATTTACCTACTCTTAATTTTAGGCTATTTTCTACAGTTATCCTTTTAAGTATTTGTTTCCATAGCTCTCATTTTATGGTCAAAATAGTTACACCTTAAGTTACATATGGAAAATGTGTAGGAGAAAACTGGACTTGCCACTGAGCAGTACAAGGCCTGAGACCTGCGTAAAGGTATGAGCCTGTGTGTCTTGGCTCAGCGTCAACTCTACCCCTCACCTGAAGAGTCCTGTGGATGGGTACAAGCAGCAAAAATGTCCCAGGATATACCCATATTAAATTACCTGACGATTTTAAAAATAAATAATGTTATTTCCTGTTAATCATTATTCACTCTCATTGATAAAATCACCTTAAGAGTTTCAGAATAAAGAACAGAAAAATATTGCAAAAGTTTCAAACTGATACCACTGTTTTGTTTATGATCGTATCAGTAAGAATTAGTATATTTCAAAAGTCACAAACATCATTCTGATGTGTTCTGTTTCACCGAGAAAGCCAAATTTAATAAAAGCATCCAATCAAAACTTCAGAAAACACATTGCAGAAAAGGCTGACAATTAAGTTACTGTAATAGAAGGAATCACTAGAGCATGTGTGAAGACAGCAGACGGTTGCACAAGACATCAGGAAAGAAGTACTGGAGGAATATCCAAAAACCTTCAGGGCCAGTAATGGGGCTCTGCAGTAAAGGCACTGGCTACAAAGACTGGATTCAGCCTGAGTTCAATACTGGAGATCCTCATAAGAGAAGCGGGGAACTGACACCACCTAACTGACCTTTACAGGTGTAAGAGGATGTGTGTTTCATATACACACAAATACATTTTATTTATAAATAAATAAATATATATTTATAATATAATTATAAATTATAATATATATTTATAAGATAATTATAAATTATAATCTATATTTATGTAATGTATATTATAATTATGTAATTATAATTATAAATATAAATACATACAAAATTTACCTTAAAATACTTTTAAAAAGTATTTTAGTACTATAAAAAAGCAATTTATAAGTACCCCTCTAATTGCATAGTGTATATATCAAAATTTTATGTAGCATGGAAAACTGGAGTTGCTTCTCACTTTGTTTTGGTTTTGGAATTTGATTCATTGCATCAATTTAGCTTCTTTTAGTTATTGAGTTTAAATTATAAAAACATTTGCATTAATAATTATTGCATTAATTAATTATAAAAACTATTGCATTAATAACAGTAAATATGTAAGATGCTAATTTCTAATAAGAGTTGCAAAGCTCTGGTAAATATCTGAGGGTGACAGTTTAGATTAGACATATTTTTATGGTGAACAAGCCTTTTAGCTATACTCATATAAAATACAAAATTAAATATAAATGCACATTCTCTTCAGTATTCAGAGAACAAGTGTGATATATATTGTAGTCATCAGTGTGCTTATTTCATATCAAGTTGGATGAATATTTACACCTGGACAAATAGGATGCAAGTCACTGAGGGTTCTTTGAAACCTTATCAGTTGTCAGTGTGGCTAGTGCTTTATTTGTGCTCAAATTTCAATAAAATGTATCAGTGGCTGCTATTTTGCCTAACGATTAATTTTATAGTACAAAGAAAAACTACGGAAACCATTTATTTTTCAATTTAGTCTTCATTTTAGTGAGACTATGAATTTCACTATTTATCAACTTCTTATGTGGCAAAGGATCAAGAGACAAAGAAAGAGCTCTGATGAGACACAACGGCTCAAACCTGCAGATGTTCATCCTGATAAGATCTAAACTAGAGGTGCTTTGTAACAATTAGGCTTCAAAATACATTTCCGTTTTGCTTTCTGCTTAACTGAACTTAGGCTACACTCCTGTGCATAAAAAGATTGGGGAGGAGAAGAGAGACTGGGCCAATGATGGAATTATTTACTCAAATTTCACTCAAGACTAAGCAATGATAATACGTTGGTAATTAAAGATTTTGACATGTGGCATTCCCTATTAAAGAGCTAAAAACATCTACTTAGACATTTTCTTGTTAAATTGCCCAGGATAAAATTTAAATGATGGTAACAGTAAAAGTTAATTATGATCTAACTCAACCTGAAGTTGTAAAAAATGAAAAGTGGTGCCTGGTACTATTATTTAGAATCAGTGAACTTAGAATACTGATGGGGTATTGTGAGAGGAGGAAGAGAAAAATGAAGCTTGTGTTGGGGCCAAGATAGAACCACTTTAGAATGACTTGGAGTTTGGTGAGAGATTGTTGTGAGTTCTGTCCTCATCAGGTTCCACACCCAATCAGGGGTTCTGTATTTAGATACTTACATTCTAGATTCAGTTTTCTTTGAGAAAATTGTTAAGGAACTTAATAAAGAGGATTAAGGTTTCCCTAAAAGCTCCTGGCTATATCCACCAAGCCAGGTGCTTAGAATGCTTTCAATGTTTCTATTCATAATGAAACCCCAATGTCTCCTTTAGATCAGTGTTCATAAACAGGGTTACAGTATGCCTGAAAACTCTTTGATTGTGGGTGATTTCAAGGAATGATGAATCCATTGTAAGATATGATTTCATTTAGAGATGAGATGAGTATTATTTTGACATCACCATGGTGGGGTTGGGACCTTTTTGTCAAATGTCTGAGGAGCTATCTAGATTTGGTTGTTTAATGTGTTAATGTATGTAGTAACCTAAATAGATACATCCTTTCTTCTTTCCTTCCTTCTTTCTTTTTCTCTCTTTCTTTCTATCTTTCTGTCTTTCTTTTTCTCTATTTCTTCCTCTTCATCTTCTTCTTTGTTCTTCTTCCTCCTCTATTTATCTATCATCTATTTTATTTCTCTTTCTTTTCTTCCTCTTCTTTTTTCTTCTTTCTTTCTTTCTTTCTTTCTTTCTTTCTTTCTTTCTTTCTTTCTTTCTTTCTTTCTTTCTTTTCTTTCTTTCTTTCCTTCTTTTCTTACTTCTATCTAGATCCAGTGTGAATAGCTTCCTTAAGTGCCTGACATCTGCCTTCCTCTTCATGGTAGACTGTGTCCTTCAAACTATAAACCAAAAGAAAACCTTCAATCCTCTGGTCAGATATATGTACTGCAACTAGAAAAGCAACTAATACACAGCAATAATGGAGGAAAAGGAATTTGGTGTAGAAAGTCAGGAATTGATTATACTATACCCAACTGGCCAATGGATAAAGGTAACAGGGTTTAGCCCTGATAATTCTGCAACTTCCCTCAGTAATCACCTCTCCAAATGATGACTGATATTTTTCTTGACCTGCTAAGGATTTAATTATCCATCCAAAGTTTCCATTATTTCTCTATTTTATTTACCAGGGAACGTGGGTTCCTGGCATTAATGTATAAAACGGAAGCAAAGCTTTGGTTTAGGACTTAACAGTCTCAAAACTTAGTAAGTTTCATGGAATAGAAAGTGAGACACATCAAAGCCCCTTCCAAGTCAAGAACCATTGTGTAATTCATAATTTATCATTTTGAAGTGACGTGCTCTCATTGAGTAATACGATGTTGAAATGACCAACATAATCCTTCCTATACTAGAGTACTAGAGGAAAGATAACCATGATTTCTTGGCATACACTTGTGAGCCAGCACAATTTAGAGACATGGATCTGACATAATCTTTGGAATATGACTCTAAGAGGGTGAAAATACCAAGGGCAAATCAGGAGATGCCTAGATGTTTACCATGAAAACTCACAGAAGAAAAGAAAAATGAAAGAAAAAAGTATCACAGGAGAAATGACACCATGTCACTGGTGCATAGATTGTAAGTATTGATTTTTTTTTTGTATTTTGAAAAACACTATTATAACAATAAACATGAAATAATAAATACATGGGAAATCCATCAAGAACTAGGAAAAACAGAACTTGACTTCCGGGGGACTTAGCGATTCCTTTCCATGAACCTATAGAGTAAGAAGAACGGTTGACCTGTATAAACAGACACCCTAGGGAATCTCCTCCCCAGCTCTGTTTAACTCATCACTTAAGGAAAAATGTGCCACTGGGACCTTGTCAGCTGTGTCACAGGACTGTGTACTTGGTTCCTTTCTAACAAACAACTCTTGACTTATAACCTTGTTTGAGTAATCAGTTCACTCTTGTGCTTTTGCGGCCAGGCCTGAGTCTTGATCAATCATTTTCCTGACATTCATTTATTCACGATGAAAATCTTCACTTCTTCAGTGTGTCTTAGAATGGAAAAAAAATTGCCTCATTATTCTAGATCCTATACCTGGATCGTCTTCTTGGTATCTGTTTCCATGCTTTTGAAAACACCACAGTGGGGTGTATATCTGTATTTTTTAGTCTTCCAGATATTATTATTACCAGACCCTATTTGCCTAATCAAGGAAATCACACTCCAGGGTAATGCTTATTTCTACAGAATACATTATGAGTGACATGGGGGGATCCAGAAGACTTTCTGTAGTAGGACTGAGTAAAAGAAACTAGGAAATGATTTGAGATACGTGGTCTTGGCACAAAATGTAGGGTCTCTGGATGTTGTAGGAAAGAAGTTTGAATTGGTCCTACAATAAATTGAAGTCACACACCATTTTTTACAATCAGAGACGGCAGGATTGTGTCAGCCATTCTAATTACAGCATAGATCATAATGTTAAAGGTCTCTGTGCAGCTTCAGCCTTCACCAGTTCTCATTATTAGGGGTTAAACAGGACATTTACTTTCTTCTTCCAAGGGCATCATTTTGCTTGAGTTCATGCAAAGCCTATAGTTTTGAGACTGTGTGCTGATTGTCAGGAAATTCTTCTTTTCAAAAATACCTAAGGTGACTTACAATTTTCTGAATTGGGCAAGTATTACTTCTTCTGGTACATAAAACAGTAACAAAAGCACATGAAATATCAGCATGGGAAAGAAGAGGGTTGAAAATATCTTCAGTTGGAAATGTTTTAAAGAGATAAATTTGGTTTCTCTGATAGTAGAACAATAAGTTGAAATTAAACAAGAGCACTGCGTGTTAGAGTCGGGTGTCTGGGTCTCCCCTGCCAGCTGGAAACAAAAGATAATGATTTGAAGAAGGAAGAGAGAAATCTCACAATGAAATAATATAGGTCTTGGTTTTAGAAGTAAAAGGTCTATAATAGGACTTTGTAAATAAACTGTTTTCCTGTGCTATGAAATATGGTAAAGATTTACATTCCAAATGGAGTAATAAAATGAACATTGAAACTCAGGAGACATACGAAAAGGGGTGATAACATTTCTCAAGCTTGCGTATAGTGGATGTGGCAGTCAAGACTGCCAGTTTGGCAAGAGAAAATATTCATGACTTAAGGGGTAATCCTGAGTGACTATAAAGTCTGGTCCAGACAGGTACCTGACCTGGGGTCCTGACACCTTCTTTTAGTGAAGTAAGTAGGTAAAAACCAAGAACAGAGCTTAAGGTGAGTCATAATTAAAGGAAAAGTTAGAGAGATTGAGGGAGGAGAAAAGTTATGCTACTTTCTTTAATAGTTCCAACAAAGTATCAGAATAATTGAGTTTATATGCATAGAGTTGAGATCAAATGTTAGCTCCATCTCTTACAGAATGATTAGCAAGCATATGGCAAGATACTGCTGATCCATTGCCTTGGTTTTTATAAAGTCATTATACAGTAGATATTCTGATTCATTAAATGACTATTAAATCATTGTGTGTAAAATATATTAAGAAGTGTGATAATGTGCAGATTGTACTTAGCAAATACTTAATAAATAATGTCCTGAGAAGAATTAAGAATATTCCTTCTACAGTCTCCCTGCAAAAAAAAAGTCGTTTACAGTGGTATTATGAAACTTGTGAAAGGTGACATATCTGGTAAAAAGAGGGAGAGAGGGAGAGGAAGAGAGGATGAGAGAAAGAAAGGTGGAGGAAAGGGTAGGAGTTGAGGGAACCAGGGACTTAACTGAAAAGAAATAGTTAAGATAAAATTTTCTGATAGGGAGTCATTTCCTGTGCCTTTATCTTAAAGTGTTTGACTTCTAATAGTTTAAAGTTTTACACTAAGCTATTTTGATTAGGTTTTAAAATGACTGTTGATACAAGGTCAATTATGTTTACATCTAGTATGGGGAGATATACCGTTTTTATATCATTATTTGTTAAAGAGATCCTAAGATTTAGGCACTGTTGTCAAAAATCAGATGATGATATCTGCACAGGTTTATTTCTGGGAACTTAATCCAGTAATATTGTTACATATTTTATTTTTGTGAGCTCCATTCTGTTTTTGAGTCTCTGTGATTCCATGGTATAATAAAATGTCAGCTGCTGCAGTATTGTCAGCATTGCTTTTTGCTCAAGATTGCTTTGGTTCTCTTTAGTCTTTCATATTTTTAATTTTCTAGATCTATGAAGAATATCTCTGGAACTGTGATGTTGACTATATGCAATCTATAGGTGGTTAGGAGGAATTTTGTCCTTTTTTTTATAATATGAATTCTGCTGATCGAAGAAAAAACAAAACATTTCTAACTTGTATCACCTTATTTGATTTCTCTATTTTAGAGATAACATCTGTTTCATTAGACATATTCTATGCATCTTTTTATTTGTATTGAAGCAGCTGTGAAAGAGTCTGATTTCCTGATTATTTTCCTTAGTGAATCTCTTTTTGATACAGAGAAAATCTCTTTTTAATTTAAATTCTTTCTGAGAATTTTATATATGAGTATTTACATACTTATAATCTCCCTCCCTTACCACACTTCCAATACTCCCCACTCTCTTTTGATCTCTTCTTATAATTACTGTTATATATAAATATACACACACACACACACACACATATATACATATATACACATATATGCCTATTATATATATATATATATATATATATATATATATATATATATGTCTATTGAGTTTGTTTAGCATTGTTCATGTGTATATGTGTCTAGAGATGTCCAGTAGGGAATGAACAACCTATTCAGGAGATCTTTCCTGGAGAAAACTGATTCTCCCTCTCTTAGCAAGTACCCGCCTAAAGTTGTTAATCTACATCATGTGGGCACTGTAAGGTATTCCCCAATCAGCAGGCATTCTAACCTGTATTGTCATTATCCAGGGCTTATTTATGAAACGATATTGCTGGGATTTCATGGCTACAGCTTCCCTTGCATCTCTAGAACACAGCAGCAGCATGTGTCCTGTTTTGGCTCTTAAAATGTTGCCACTCCTCTTCCTTGATTTTCTCTAAGCCTTAAATATAGGAACTGAATAGTAGATGAATCTGTTGAGACTAGACTCCCAGTAGTCAGGTATTCACTGAATTTTGTCCACTTATATATCTACGTAATAGTTTCCATCTGTTGACAGAGGAAACTTATTTGATCATGTGTGAAAGCTATACCCATTTGTAGGTATAAGATAGGTATTGAGAAAATAATTACAAGTTATATTGGTTTAGGAAAATAGTAGTAGTTGATTCTCTTCTAGTGTCTATGACTGTGCCAGCCACAGGTGCTTGGCAAGGATTTTAGTACTAGGCATAAGTTACATCCTATTGTGCTGACCTTAAATCCAGTTAGATGACTCTTGGTTACTCCACAAATGAAAGTGTTAGTATTGCAGCATTGGAAACCTCTTGCCAGCCCAGTCATTGTTGCAGTTCGTAAGCTTTAGGGCTGGTTTGGAGTGTTGGTTTATTATAAGAAAGTTTTTTACTATTTATAATTATTTTTACGTTGGTAAAAAATATGTGTCATAGCTAAGAATCTTTTATTGACGAGATTTCAGGGTATTTTAAACTAGGCTCTGATCCTCTGCCGATAAAGATAATTTGACTTCTTCCTTTGCTGTTTCCATTACATATTTGTCTTTTCCTTGAATTATTTCTCTAGTACTCCAAGCTCTATAGTGAATGAGAGTTGTGAATGTGGACAAGTTTATCTAACTCTTGTTTTAACGGGAGTCTTACAGTTTGACCTAAGCAGCACAGTGTTGGTAATATTTCTGCCATATAGGCCTTCTGCTCAATCACCACATATTCATGTCTTTTGGTGACGATGATCATAATAACCAAACTGTAGAATGGATGTAGTTGCCCATTTTCAGGAGAATAAATAGAGTAACTGTGTTTCTCCTATATGCACACAATGGAACATTACTGATCCAATAAGAAAATCAAAAACATATCCCTTCAATAAAATTGATGGAAACCGAGGACATATTGAGTGAAATAAACAATTCTCAGAAAGATAAGTAATACATGTTTTAGTTTATACATGAGTTCTAATAAAGAAAAAGAATAAGATGACCAGTGTCAGAAGACAAGGTAATACAATGTGCCAGAACATTGGAGGTCCAGTTAATACAATTCTAAGAGAGTTTATAGTTAAATGTGTCCATATTAAGAAAAAAATCAGTGTAACTTCAAATAATCTAATGATGTACATCAAGGTTCCAGAATATCAAGAAAAAATATACCAAATACATTGTTTTGCATTTGGAATTGTTCTTTTTTTAAGAACAGGACAAGAAATGTGGAAGGTAAACTACTAGAGATGGGAGAGCACCAGTGGCAGGGGTGAAAAGTGATCAGAATTCCTTATGTATGTATAAAAAAACACCATAGTTAAGCTGCTAGTGTCCCTACCAGAGCCTACCTTGAATGTGCCTAGACACGATAATGAAGGTGGGCAGGCTGAAGACCACACCAAGAGAAAGGAAAAGGAGTTTGAAGGAGAGTGTTTTGAAATTTCCCATGTCTGCAGCTCTGTCATTCCTACTTTACTTCTTTCCATTCTCCCTTCATTGTTTCAATATTGATATGCTTAGCACTGATATCCTCAGCCAGCATCGCAAAGCCACTCTTGAACCTTATATAACACTGGAGTCATCCAGTAATGTCCTCTCTTTGTTCAAAACAGAGATGGTTGTATAACCTTATAAAACCAGAGAAAGTAGTATAAGCTTTTCAGTACAAACCTTAAATGCAAAAGACATCAGCTTACTAATTAAAAGGGTGCAGAGTAAATGGACTGAAAAATGTCTTTGGTTTCTAAGAAACACACTTCTTCAGCAAAACACCAAAATGTCAAAAGTCAACGGGCTGAAATCAATCTATCCAGTAAGTAGAAGTAAACTGATGGTATGGTGAGTCGCACATCTGATAAAATAGACTTCAAACCAAAAGCAGTCAGATTAGACAATGAGGGTCAATACGTAATAATAAAAGAACAATTTTTAAGAAATGTATTATAAACTTGCAGATACTATATCTTAGGGACCCTGATTTTATAAAACCAACAGTGAAGATGTAAAAGGTCACATTGGTATTGGCCTAATAATAGTGTAAGATTTCTATAGCACAGTCTTATTTGTAAATGTCTTCTAAACTAAAAACCAGCAAATAAACTAGATCTAAACTATACCTCTGATCAATAAAATTTAACAGACATCTATAGCACATTGCATCTAACAATTAGGGAACACAAATTCTTCTTGGATATACACTTCTTCAAAATTTGTCACACTGTAAGACAATATCAAGACTTAACAAATTAAAAAAATGAGATGATTCTTTATATTTCACCAGCAGTGGGATAACACTGGAAATCAATGCCATGGAAACTTTAGATACATCAGAAATACATGAAGCCTGAACAATATAATTTTGAATAACCACGGGTCATTAAAATATTCAGGGATAATCTCAAAATTTATAAAAACAAGTGAAAATGGTAACACAGAATATTAGAGATCCAGTTAATAAAATTCTAAGAGAGTTTATAACTAAAAGTGCCATATTAAAAAATAATCAGTGTAACTTCAAATAACCTAATGAAGTACATCAAGTTTCCAGAATATCAATATCAAAATATACCAAATACATAGATATAAAAAAATAAACAGGAGATAGAAATGAATTAAATAAAAACTAAGAAGAACAATGAAATCAACCAGGCTTGGTCTTCCAAAGGTTAAAGAAATTGACAAATCCTAGCCAAACTGATCAAAAGAGTGAAGATCCAAATTAATAAAATTAGAGATAAAAGGGTAATTGCTATAAAAAAATTCAGAAGATATTTAGGGAACACCTTGAAAATCCAAAGTTGACAAGCTTACAAGAAACAAATAAATTCTTAAAGTCCTAGGATGCACCAAAATTAACTTCAGAAGACACAAATGACATAAAAGACCAATTACAAACAATGAGTTTGAAGCAATTAAAGGTTTTCCTATCCAGAAAATCCAGAAAGTGGAGAAATTCACTGCTGAATTCTACCAAGATTTAAAAGATGATTTAATGCCAATATATTACAGAAAGGAAAGAAATAATATCAAACCCTTTCTATGAAACAAGTATTAACATGAAACACAAAAGGAATTCTCAACAAAATATTTGCAAGCTTAATTTAAGAACAAATTAACATCATACAGTTTCATCCAAGATTCTTTGTTGCTCACTGAATACTGACCAATAAACAAAATACATGCTACCAAGAGATGCTACAGAAAAAAAAAATCATTTGATTGTGAGTGTGAACATGCATTTGACAAAGTTCAGTACAAGACAATCTTCATGAAAGACATAGAAATAAACAGAATATATCTCTACATAATAAAGTATATATACAACAAACCTGTAATGAACCTTAAAATAAATGAGTAAAAGCAGTATTTTCTCTAATGTTTGGAGTAAGAAAAGGGTATCTATGCTGTTCTCTCTTATTCAACATGGTACTCATGTTATTACAGCAATAGGAAATGAAAGATATAAAAGGATTGATACTGGAAAGGAATCAAATCAAACCATCCCTATGTTCAAGCAACATGTTTCTGTAGTTTAAAAAGCCTCATGGACTCAAACAGAAACTACCCATTTGACTCATCTATACCATTTCGTGGCATATGACCAAAGGACTCTAGATCTACTATAGAGATATATAAACATTCATTTTTATTGTTCCACTATTCATAAAAGCAAGAAAATAAAATCAGCCTAGGTGTCCTTTAGTGGATGAATGGATAAGTAAAATATAGTACATGTGAAATTTTATGGTCTATAATAGAATTTTATTTCTTTTAATGAAAACTAAATTTATGGAACTTATAGGAAAATGAATAAATCTAAAATTACTGCATTATCTGAAGAAATTCATACTCAGAAAGACCAATGACACATTTCTTCTTGAATGCAGATACTAGCATTTGATTCTCATACAAGTACTATTTTATGTTGGTTTTGGTGTAAGTCTGAGTCATGAAATGAGAGATAGGGCCGTGAGAGAAGAAGAAGGATTTTTAAAAATGTGGCTTTGGGGAGATGATAGAAAGAGGCATGTTTGGGGAAGAGCAAGCAAAACAATATATTAAGTTCAACATAATAGCAAATCTTGTAGCAGTTTAAATCTGTTATTTTTTCTCTGGCTAATTAGGTTTATATACTTTTGTCTTCCTACTAACACCAAGTATGTGTAATAATTCCAGAAGAATTAAGCATATAGAAAATCCTGCAGCAATATATATTATTTTCTGAAACCAGAAAAAGTGATTTTTATTTAATAGCACTATAAATAACTTTTGTCAAGGATAAAAGTCAACGCAGATGTTACTGTTCACTGCCTTGAAAGACATTAATCAGTTTTGTATCTTTCTCCATACTTACTCCTCATCCCTCTTGGCTGACCCTTATAAATCCATTCCTCAATTCTCTTTTGAATTTGTCTTAATGTCTTACTGTCTCTTCAGTGTTTACTGTTAAATGTGACCTTTGGAATATAGTCAAATGCTATGTTTGTAGGAGTGTCTCATTTTATAATGTTTTTTTAGAATATTTTAAGTACAAAGGTCTTTAAATAATAGTACAAAATTCTTAGAGTAGGATGTCATGTATCTTTCAGTATAACAGTTTTTTATTTATTTTATAAATATGTCTCAGTTGTATGTATCTCACCACTGATGTTATTTTGTTTCTGTGTAATTTAACTTTTAATTGTCCCCATTCTAAATATTTTATGGAGATGTTGGTAAAGGAGAAAGTATGAAATTCGGGGAACTTCACTTTGACTGACTTTTGCCACTGTTACAAGGTATTTACAATTATTATATGTTTTGTAAATGAAGATTGTCGGGAGCCATGTTAGAGGAATTGCAGCCAGTGTTGGGCTTGAAGAATACAGCCCACCTTTTCCAGGGCATTGTCTCCTGAAAGCAAAACATATTCTTGTTAACTGAAGACTTGCTAGGATCAGAAAGCAAAAATAACCAAACTGAAGTTATTAGGGCCCAAGAGTTTCACCTTATATAGGAGACAGGTCTATGATTAATAGACAGCAAATAGGTCTCAATGCCCATCCTTAAGTTTGATCAAATCTGATTTTCTTTGTTTTACAGTTATTATTGTGAATTTGCTGATGCACCTTGAGAACATAAAGACAATGGAACAGATAGATTTTCTTCTCTATATAATAAAGAAAAAGTAAAAATTCTCTTACTTAGGATATTTTGATTAACTTTACTAGAAAGCAATAGGATGATGATTATTGTTTGGTTACCATAAACTACAGCCTAACAAGGAAATTGACTAAGAGAAAATACTTGGTTTCCATAAACTCTGTTGATCTGTAATAGAAAATTCATTGCTTTGCTATAAAATGTAACTATGGGAACAGAACATAGGAGAGATGTTTTGTTATGTGTGAGTATAGTCATGGTAACCTGCTTGAGGGTTTTGTTTTCAGAGTGTATATAAGATGTATGCATGTTGAAACTTTGTTGACTCCACTAGATTGAATCCACAAGGATTAATCCACAAGATAATTTGCAAGATGTATAGGTACAGTGTATGTTAAAGCTTACAAGATGTAGGTGTGTGTGAGGTGTGTATATGTTGAAGCTTTGCTTCATCCACAAGATGTATGAATGTGTGAAGGAGTGTGTGATAATGGGAAATGAAAAGAATAAGGTTGTTGAAGTTTGCCTTCTCCCATAAGAGGTATATGTATGTGTATAAGATAGAAAAAATACAGTAGAGAATATGTTTAAATAAGAAATAAAATGAAATTGTATAGAGAAGAAAAAAACTTGAATTGTATAGAGAGAGTAAGGAGAAGGAAAAAGCCTAAGAGAAAAGTCTGAAGCCATCTATAGAAAGCATGAATAAAGAGAGAAGCCTGTTCCCATCCATAAGAGGTGTATACAAATGAGTAACTTCCCCATCACACACACTTCAAAGCTCTGACTGCTCGGGCCAGATGCCAGTAGGAGATGAAGTCTTAACAGATAATGCCTCCACATTGCATTTTTCTGTGAATAGTTTAAATACAAAGGGTGGAGGAGGGAAAGAGGGGCACTGGGATGTATTCTATAAATTGTATGAGTGAAGAAAAATTAAAAGAAAAAACAAATAAATAAACAAAAACAAAAACTGGCTGTTCCCACCACTGATTATCTCTAGGGAACAGAGGACAGCATAAAGGACAGACAGGCCTATCCAGGTCCCTCCAGGTGGTAGCAGAAGCAGAAGAGTTCCACAGTGATCCTCCCCACCCTAATGCACACACACACACACACACACACAGTGTACTCTCCCTTCAGGGACTGAGTAAGGACTTACATGCAACATTCCCTTGTAACCAGGAATGTACACATTTCTACAGAATTGGTATCATGATTTGTGACTTATCATAATTACTTACCATGTGTTCATTATTTAAAATCTAGTGGTTAATAAAATGTACTTGCAAAAATTATATGTGTGTGTTTAATAAAAATGAGAAAATACAGTCTGTAATAAAAGTACTTTCCATTTAAATACACAGTAGTTGTAATTAAGTAGTCCTGGGAAAGGTTTTTAGATTTCTTCAGATCCAACCTACAAACAAGAATTATTAATCTATTCCAGACAAATATCATTCCTTTTTTTGAGTTAACCAAGTACTCAGGCAAGAGCTCACAGTATAACTGAAGCCATCCTCTGAAAAAATATACCAGCAACAGCAATAAAGTAGAGTAGTAAAAGAAGATATTAACTCACAAAACTACTTATTTTACTAGCTTGAAAAAAAAATGACTCTTCTACACTTGAGGGTTACTTACTGTTTTACAGAAACAAAAATGCTCTAGCTTTTTTTCAATGACATTATATGACTTCAGTACAAAGTCTGATATATCTATAATTGATTTTAAAAGAAAAGAAAACCAATAAACTGAAAATAACATCACACACACACACACTGGTTGCATTTTCTTTTTTTAAAGTACTAATCAGGGGGCATGAAAGATGGCTCAGTGTTTAAGAGTGCTTGGTGCTCTTGCAGAGGACTTGTGTTCTGTTTCCAGCATGCACTGGTGACCCAAAACTGTGTGCAACTCCTGTTCCAGGGATCTCCAGTTCCAGTTCTTCTTCTTCTTCCAGACTTCTGCTGGCACCAGGTACTCATGTGGTTCATTATACATACAAGCAGGCAAAAACACTTATGACTATGAAATAAATAGATACTTTTAAAAACATACTTATTACTTGAAGGAGCCATTCTATAAATGTTTTTAATCTGAAACTAATCCAATGGTTTGTAACACTTACATATCCTGGGTGGTTGTATAAGATGACCAGAATGAAGTTCTAAGTTCAGATGCCCAGCATGCTCATAGAAAGCTTGGCTTGGAGACACATGCTCTATCTCCAGTTTACAGATAATAATGCTTAATATCTTGACAAAACAGGGTTGCCATATGAAATTGCATGAATGGAAGCCATATCCAAACATTTTATCATTGTATGCCAAAGCCAAAGGGGCATTATTAAAAATGCACTCATTTTTTGCAATACATGTTACTATCAGGAAGTATCACAAAATAGCATGAAATTACCTGTGAAACATTTTACACATATTAATTTGTCAGCTGTATTATCTCTGAAGTAAATTGCATTTTGTATGTGTTTTCTACAAAAGGAAAATAGATATTTCTAGAACAACTATCTGAATTTATTGACTTTATTAACATTGCTTTTAAAATCAGAAATCCTGTACAAGGAGACATTCCACTTATAACTAAATTTATTGTTTTGGGGTTTAATACAAATATTTTATTTGTTAGCTTTTGTCCAGCAGAATGTTAATATCCAGAATATACATGGAATGCTGCTGTAAATCTCACATAAATAAAATAAGAAATAGAACCAGCCAGGAGTAATAGGACACAGATTTAATTCTAGCACTCCAGAGAATAAGGTCAGTGGATCTCTGCGTGTCCAAGACCATCATGGTCTACAGAGTAAGCTCCAGGACAGCTGAAGGTACATACCATTCTGTCTCAAAAAATTAAAAAACGTCAAATTTAAAAATAAGCAAATAAGATGATTAGTTGCTGCCCAATAAAAGAAATACAAATCGGCAATAAATGTACTAAAAACTCTCAAACATAATCCTAGCCTACAAATGGAAATCTAACTCAACCCAATCAAAATGGCCATGTAAATAATTAAATAGGCAGAAAATATGGTGGCAAGGATATGGTGGGTAAAACCTTAATCCACTGTTGGGAGGAGGGTGAACTTCTAAAGCCACCGTGGAAGACAGGATGGCCCTTCCTCTGGAACTAATACTGGAGCTAGGATACGGTGCAGCCACCCTACTGCGGTAGACACAGGGCCAGCGGTGCTTGCAGATCTTCCCTAAGCATGACAGGATCCACAATAGCCATCAACAGCGGAACACATAAAGAAAAAGTCGCATATGCAATGGACGATTGTGCAGCCGTCAAGCAGAATGAAACTTTATCATTTTGAGGAATCCTGCTGGACATCATGCAAGTGACATAAGCCAGACACAGAATGACTCAGGCTGAGTGTTGTCTTTCTGCAGGGTCGGGGAGGAGGCATGTAAAGAAAAGGAATACTAGAGACTGGAGAATGTTTCTAGAAAATGAGAAGGGAGGAGAGGAAGAAGACCAGAAGGAAAGATTGAAATTGTGAATCCCAAGATAGGTATTTAGGAAAATTCACAATGAGTCCTACAATTAGCATCTGTTAATTATACAGAAACAGTAAACACACATTTCATTAATTTAATTTCATTAAATTAAACAGATTGAAGTTTCATTACTAATTAAAATTAAAACATCATTATTTTCAGGCTGTAAGAGTTCACTTAAAATATATATTATATACCTACTTTCATTAATGTGTATAAGAAATACTTAATACACGCTTAATATAAGTCATTACTTTAAAAGGTTTTTCCTCATCTATAGCAGCTTGAATTAGTAATCAGGGGTCTTTGCCCATATATTTGACAAAAAGAAATGTTGGTATAAAACTCTAAGTACTTCATGCTGCTGTCTTGCAGTTAGAGCAAATTTTTAAGTTACAGGGTTCATTATACTAAACTTGCTTATATAGAGATTTACAGACTCATTTAGGAACCTCAACTGACCCCAGAAATCTGAGTAAGAGTGAAGGGATAATTGCATGCTCTGTTGTACATCCAGGGTAAGTCCAGGACTTTACTGAGCTCCCTCTGTCCTGGATCCTCTCAAGGCCTTTCCCTGTGTGGATGGTGTGCAAAGTGGTAAATTAAGTGCTAAGTGACTCGTATAACAGAATTCATTTAAGCTTGCATAGTACCTTCAAATTGCTTTGTTCACAACACTTTCTGAGAATGGAACTTTCTGCAGTTAACCCGGAAATACCTTTTCTACTTAAAGAGAGAACATCAGGACATATGCTTAATTCAATAAATCCATAAATACTTGGTGAGTGATTCTTATGCTTGTTGCTTCTCATTTAGCTTATAGATGTAGATATGCATTCTAGCTAGTGAAACTTAATTATCCAAAAGAAGGTATTCTTGTGTCTAGCATGCTAGAACTTTCTGGTAAATCTTGTGAAATTATTTTCCAATTTCTCAAAGCTGTTTTGCTTTAAAGATATCCCAAAATACCCCGACTTTTCTTCCTGATGTAGTTATCACCAGGTACATTAAACAGCTTATTATTTTATTTTACCATCATAAAATCTGGCATTGGCTCACAGCTGATGAACTTCCCTTCTGAGGCATTGCTCAGGTGCTCCAGACTGTTCCCTCGCTTGAGCCAAAGAGGTTATGTATTATCTTTCTATCTCTAAGGCTATTACACACTAAGTATATGCTTGCACGTGATAACTGCAGCTACAAATTAAAATGGAAAAAGAAACATTAACCAGATCTGGAAGGACAGTATGTGCTGCTGTAGTTGCCCATGTATAAACTGCTTGATGTAAAGCATTTTGCAAAAAGAAGAAAGCAGATTAATAATACCACAAACTCTTCACAATCTGTGCTAAACTGTCTTAAAGACAAGGAATAACATGATGACTCCTAAATCCATTTATTACAGAAAGTATCATAGTGAAACACGTTCTAATTAACTCTCCATAGTTTAGTCTTTAATTAATCAAAGATGGAAACTGTTCCTAGTGGATTTTCTTTGCATTGGTGCTCAGATTTGCTTAATTCTGTCTTCCTCTGTGAATGGGGTCTTTTTTAATGTGCACATTCCAAAATCTTTATGGTTAATCCCTGTAGGTTAAATCACACCTGTAATCCCAGCTCTAGGAAAGATGAGCTTATAAATCATGCGTTCAAGACCAGCCTGAGCTACATGCTGAGACTGTCCTAAACAATGACAAAGATCCCTTTCTTTATCTCACATTTCAAATTAGCTTACCATAAGTGAAGGAGTGAAAAGACAACAGCTGCATCAACGGCACACTGCTTAGGAAGAGGGTTACATTTACATTCGTCTGGTCGTAACCATCTGTTACGAGGTGAACTAATGATGCATTCTCTATGTTTGTGTGTGTGTATGTGTTTGTGTCTGTGTGTACCATGGCACATAACACAGTAAGTCAGCACTTTACCACTGAACTGTGCCCCCACCACCCATCTTCTCATGTTTTATTTTGATACTGGGTCTCTGTAAACTGTTCCGCCTGGGCTTGAGTCCATTCTGTAGCCCTTATGCCTATGACACTTCCTTCTCCTCAACCTCTCGACTAGCGATGATCTCAGTCTGCGCCACCAGACCAGACTCTCATTTTTTATTTTTAGAATGATGATATCTAAGCATGTGATGCTACTTTGGACAACAGAAAAAAAACACCAGTAAGTAGCTACTAACGAGTAACATAACATGCCAGATTTCAGACTTAACAAAATACGTGAGATTTATTAGCAAGGGTCAAAGATCGAAAAAGAATGTTCATTTATGTATTTTTTTGATCATTACTGAGTTTTCAAAAACACATTTACAGAAAATCTTCAAAACAACCCTTTTCATAAATCATGTTGTGCTTCAAAATGTTTAAAACAATTCCATGTAAGTTCAGGCATTTGAGGGCCTTAATTAACTTTCTGCCCCACAGTCTGGAGTTGTTAATCAGATCTGGCGTTGGCCATATGTTTTGATGAGAAGGTTACTGCTTTGATTGGAAAGAAAGATTTTCAACAAAAGTCTATTTTCTCTTATCAAGGGTCATTAAGAACTGGGCTATCCTGTGAGAGACAAGCTGGAACTCATTAGTTCCCTTAATAAAACACTTATGAGGAACACCATGCACTGAGAGAATGGCTATACTTATATGGCCTTTTAAATAAACAAAGAAGAGCCAAAAAGTACAAGCAAAATGGCATAAAATAGATTTATCAAAAGGTAAAAGTTGAGAGCCAGAGTAACCACCTGCATGTCATATTCCATACACCATGATACGCTTTTCCTCAAGAGAGAAAGCAAGGCCTTTACAGAATTCATTTTGTCCTGTGACACATTTTCTTTAACACAATGGTTGTTATTTTGGTCTTGAACTTTTTCACCTTTGAAATATTTAAGATGAAAATTTAAATGTCTTACATGCATAAACACACACCAAAAAAATATCATGAACTCCTACTATGCTAGCTTGACTCTGCTTTTCTGTTTCAGCCATGAAGGAACGTTAGAGCCCCTGCCAAAGACAGGCAGCAACTGTTTTCGGGAAGCATCCTCCATCTGTTCTTCTAATTCAGAAGAGAAGAGAGTTTGCGTTGCTCAAAAAGAGATAAGCTAATTACTTTGGCACAAAAAAAAAAAAAAAAAAAAAAAAAACGTTTACCAATATGTGCTAATGGATCTTAACATGGGCGAACTTAAATGGAAGATGAATGGGAAAAGTGGGTTCATTGGTCAGTAGTTTTCAGGGTAATGAGCATAAGGGTTTCTTTAGGTACAAATTTAACTTTTCACAGAGGATGCCATCAAGCCTGTGCTAAGCATGGACACTAATTCATTTTATCCAGAATTAAATTAGTATAACTGAAATCCTTTAAAAAATCTGTTAACGTCTTGGAATTCTATTAAAGAAATGTAAAGGCTTAGAAACTCTATGCTACTGAAATCCCATCTTCTATTTCTAATGTTCTGAAACCACCAGGAAGTCCCTCCTTGTCCTGATGTATTCTCTTTTCTCACAGCTTTTCCTTCCCTCTCCACCGATCCTTCCCTTCAGTGTATTCCAGACATCATGGAGATGCTCCCCTTGTCAGCCTTTGAGCACCAGAGCCTGCTCTGATGTTCCCAACACACAAACTATCACTATACTGCCTTTTATCCTAGCAACTCTATTCTTTGGGCAACTTTCCAAAAACACAGTGGGGTCTTGAAGAAGGCTCTAGATAACTGAACATTGAGAAACTTTGGCTAATAGAATAACAGAGTTGTTGACATTTAGTATTTATAAATATGAAAATGTAAGAGTGTAATTATAGGCACCATGGTTGATAAGGAATTTACTATAAATTACTTTTAACATAGAGAACAAATCACATTACTGAGAAGCCATAAATTATATTTAGAATTTATAAATCAGATAATTTATGATTGATTATAAGTAAAATATCTATTGAAATATTTACAGAAAAAATGAATAAAAATGATAAAAACTGAGACTAATACTCTCATATGAACAGGAAGCTCTTTTCTCACTTAGAATACTTCTGACAAAACTGGATTATATGTATATGGTTTCAGGGCAAGGGTCAGCCCTAAAATCACACACATACAAGCAACATTATGCAGAGTGAGAAGACTAAAATGTGTGTGTGTGTGTGTATACATATATTTATATATCATATATATATATATACACATATATATATATATATATATATATATATATATATATCGTGTGTGTGTGTGTGTGTGTGTGTGTGTGTGTGTGCGTGTGTGTGTTTTACACACAGATATATAACCAAACAGGTCTAGTACATGAATTCAAGAGAGCAAGGGAGGAGGAGAGAATAGGAAAATGATGTTATCATAAGCCTTAAGATTATAATATAATTACAACATTTCTCCCTTCACGTTACTCCCTCTACCCTCCCAACTACCTCTCCCCACTCTCAAATCCATGGCCTCTTTCTTCACTGATTGTTAAGAATGCATATACGCATAAGAGCTACCATATTTTTCCTTTTGGAAGACACTAAGGAGAAAGTGTTTAGATAACAAATTTAATGGATCTACAATTAAGACCATGTTCATTCTAATAACAATAAAATGGTTATGAACACAGCTAAATAGTGTTTCTAGTGTGGATGTTTTCAGGTTTATTTGATATACTTCAACCCTGGGGAAGACCACCTCTCCCGCTCTCAGCTTTCCTCTGTTGCCCTTATTTCTTTGTGTAGGGTTGAGGCCCCGGGCTTTTCCCCATTCCACTTTGCCCTATTGATTGGTGTCATCCTTGCTCAGCTCACACTTGAGCATTCATATTGTTAGGATTTTATGGGTATAGCTTCTGACATGAGCAGGAGACACAATCTATAGTAAATTCTCTGATCCTCTGGGTCTACAGCCTTTCTGCTCCCTCTACCACAATGCTCCCTGAGACTTAGGTGTGGGAGTATTTTGTATATGGGACTGGGCTCCACAATTCTATATTTTGATGGACTACAGTTTTCTGTGGTGGTTTCTGTGTGTTGCAGAGAAGTTTCCTGGATGAATGGTGAAGACCGCACTCATTTGTGGGTATAAGGACGAATGATTGTAAATGTTGTGGATTATGCTGGATTAGTAGAGCAGCACTTGTAATTATATTTTAAAATAAAAAATTAAAAACTGTAATCCTGCTATTAACTTTTAGTTTCTTTTACAAATCTGTCTTCATGCAATATATTTTGATATCTTTTTCCTCTCCCCCAATTACACCCAGCCCCTCCCCACCTCCTGACCCACTTCACTACATGTTTTATCTCCTCCCTCCTTCTCTCTAACTTGTCTCTCTTCCTCTCAACAAACAAACAACAACAAAATAACAAGAAAGACAAACACACAAAGCACCAACAACACGCAAAAACCACTAAACCAAAACAAAAATTTCACACATACACACAAAAAACAAAACAAAACAAAAAATGTAGATTCAGTTTCTCTTGGCCAAGGACTACTAGCCATTAGATCTACCCTGAGGATGGCTGATAACACCTAGTGACATGGTTGATTTCTCTTTTCCCAGCAGGTGTCAATTACAGATAGCTTCTTGGTTATGGGTAGGACTTTGCACCCAATTCCCATTGTCAGTGCTGGGATTTTTCATGTGTTGAACTTGTACAGGACTTGCATGTGTGGTCCCAGTCTCTGTAAGAGCATATGTGTATGAGTCCTGTTGAGTCTGTGTGACACTGTTTCCTTGGAATCACCTCCTATGCACACCTCTGGATTTCTTATAATCTATCAGCCTCTCTGGCACATGGATCACTGTGTATTGAGGAAGAAGTCTGTTAAAGATATCTCACTGAGGGCTAAGTGCTCCAAAGTTTCTCTCTCTCCAAATTGTCTCCAGTTGTGGATCTCTGTGATAGTCACCATCTACTGCGAGGAGGGCCGAGTATAGCCATTAGTCATTAGGAGTCCTTCTATTGTTATGTTCCTCTAGTAGAATAAGAGTAGGAGGCTTTCCCCTAGGCCGATGACTTATCTAGACTCAGATTCTTGTCAATTTAGCAGTGCCAGGTGTGAGTTTTATCTGCTATTCAATTTAAAACAGGGAAAAAATTGATTAATGATTATACAAATTTTACTTTTCTACAGAAAATTTATGTTAAGATATTTTATTAAATTTAATTTTTTATATACTCCCTTGCACATTTTAGAAATTAGTTTGAGGGCATTAAATTAAATTATTGAAATAAAAACACATTATATAGATGTATTGCCAATGATTCTTAGTGCTAAAAAACAAAGGTAATGTTACATCAAGAAAAATATAATAATTATCTACAGGTCTTGAAATTCTCTATTCTTGAATATTTTCTTTCCTGATTTGAATCCTGAATCAAATAGACCAACTTTTTCCTATCCTAAATATATTTAAACACTCACATACTAACTTGGTGAAAAAATATAGTCTGCATTTCCTTGTCTGAACAAATCTAGCTTCTATTACAATTTTTACTTTCCATTAAGGTCTCCCACTGATATTTGTATAGCATTTTACACATATTAATATATTAAGACAAAGTATGTATTCCCTCAACAAAAGAGGGGGATAAATAAATTTAAAATGTTCAAAATTCAGTGTACAAAGTTATTCAAAATGTTGTTAAAGTCAGCAGTTACTTAAATATTATACAGTCTTACCTTACTCTTTAAACAAATTAGTTTAACTACACATTTAGATTTGCTCTCTAGTTATTTATTTTTTTCAACTAAAGCGGAGGCTTGTCCTTAAAGCCAATGTACAGTGCATGAATTATCTCTGGGTAAACCATGCCCAGAGAAATCACCTATGGTTTTATAATTTCAACTTCTTTAAAGAAGGCAAAAACAAAATCAAACTGTTTATTTTTATTTTATGCATGTGGGTGCTTTGCCTGCATGCATGCCTGTGTGCCATGTATATATGTGCTGCCAACACATGCCAAAAAGGTTATAGTAGCCCCTGGAAGTGCAGTTACAGACAGTTGGGAGCCACTAGATAGGCTGTGGGGATTGAAACACCTCAGTCCTCTGCAAAAGCAGCCAGCGCTCATCAAAATAACAGAAAACAAACAATAACAAAAACAAAAAAGCCTAAAAGCAAAAAAATCACACTTTAACCAATTTAAACAGACAGAGTTATTATAAAGTCTTGAGTTTGTAGGAAAACCTCAATTTATGCACTTCAAGTAAAAACAAAAGATAAGCTTTTCTTCTTCGTTTTCTTAAGCTTTCCCGATTCATCAAACTGCACCATTGTAATATCAGTAGATATCGGGTACAAGCACTGTAATTTCATGGAAGTCTGAGTACAGACAGAGCTCCCGAGGCCAGGCAGCTGTAGTGTCCCAACCACTTTCTCCCAATGCCAATGCTGTGACTCTGTCTCAGTCACTGCATTATTCCTGTCACTCCAGGGCCTTCGGAAAGCGTTTGTGGTTCCATTTATGCTCAGGATACTCTATTGCATAAGTACTCTTCTGCATTGGTACCCTTTACCAAATCTCATGCTACTATTGATCTAATTCCTAGCCTAATGCTGCATTACCTTTAGGATAAAAAGGAAATAAGAAAAGAAAATCCACTATACAAACAAAATATCAGAAAAGCAGACTTTTCAATAATTACCCAGGGTTCTACATCCTCATAAAGTTACTATAATTACATTCTTATGTGACTTTTCATTCTGCCCATGACGTCGACTAATCTGTCTTCAAACTTAACTTTTCTCATTTTTAAACAGTTTTTGAAGATGTACACAATTTCCCCTTGCTTGTTTCTACCTGCATAATTTTGTATATTCACCTGATGTCTAGCTACAGTTATTTTTGCAATTTCTGTGCTGGGTTAGTGGAGGACTCACGATTCACAACTCAACTGTACTTTCATTTTTTTTTTCTCCTCTTGCTATTATAGCTATAGCTATCACATACACAAACATACACAGATGCACACGCACACACACACTTTTACTTCATTAGTCAGAAAAGGTAAGTATTTCATGAATAAAATAAATAGTTTCAATATCCCAGCTAGAATTCACTGAAAGTTTTAGCACCATATCCACCACCCATCACAATATCAACCCCCTTAGCTACTCTCCCACCCTCAAGTGTCTGAGGACAGAGTCATTTTGCTCCAAATTATTCTCTACTTTTTGTTGTCGATTAGTGAGCACACTCTGAAGGTATTTTGAAAGTATAAGAGTTTCAGATATCTGACACAAATCTGTAACCAAAGGAGGGGGGATGGGAGCAAATGAATGGAAGGAGAGGGAGAGAGGGCACAGAAGAGAGAAAGAGAAGAAACCATGTTAGGTGACACTTCTAAACACGTCAGGAAAGAAAAGCCGTAAGCAAAAGTGCAGAAAGTGTTACAAGGAGATGGTTTCTCCTTCTGACTTCCCCACAGAACTTCACAAGTTCATTAAGTTTCATGACTTCGATGGCACTTTTTGATGCCATGGTGGTCTAGGAGGTTTTATTCCAAGCTGATGACACCCTAGCATATGCTTCACGCAAGAGTGAGTCAGGCATACCAAGGAAGTGATGGTGGTTATGATCATAGCAGGATACAGCATGATCTCTCTCATTCCTGTCTCTTGTATGAACAGTTGCTCTGTTCCTTTGAAATATAGCAGAGGACTTAGAGAGAGTATTGGACCAAAGAAACATACTTATAGGACATTTTCTGTCCATCCCCAGACTAGACCTTTCTATATTAAGTTGATGCACTAAGCAAAAAATGAGCTTCAGTATATGGGAAAAGTAGATTTTAGACATACCATCTGTATTTTGTCTTTAATAATTTTTCTTTTGTTTCCTCATTGTGTTGCTTTGGTGTGAATTATCTGTGAATATCTCAGGTGCAGAAAGGCCCTTTTCCTTGGATGAACTTGGGAGACTGTGTGACTTTGAGGTGCTACTGGTACCATATCAATGGAAGCGAAAATTATTAACCATGTCAGCATGGTTCCTAGGAAGTGACACTGGTACACTGTTCTTCAGGGCCTGGAGGTCGTCATGGAGCTCCACTTCCTTGACCTCCATGGGCCATGAGGAAAATGCTCATGTAATACTGTAATTTTATTTTTCTCTTCCTTATATTGGTTTGTTTATTCTGCTTTCATTGAATAAAATCATTTGGAATTATTGTTCCAGGAGCAAAAACATAACAGAGTTCCATTATTTGGAAAACTCACTTAAGAAACAAAAAGATTTTGTGTGCATGTATGCATTTGCAACTCTGGGCACAGGTGTGGAGGTTAGAGGTCAACCTTGGTTGTCAGCCGCTGCTTCTACCTTGATTAAAAGAGAGTTTCATTTTATTTTGTTTTTGTTTCTGTTGTTTGCTGCTTTGTGAAACACTGAGCTGGCTGGTCTATGCACTTTGGGGGATTACCCTGTCTCCAACTCCACCTTGGCAAGCAGTCACACTTGGATTGCAGCCTTCCACAACAACACTCAGCGTTATGTGGGTTAGAGGGATTTGAATCGAAGCCTCTATACTTGCAAGCCATGTGTTTTATCCACTGAGCCTTGTCTATAGCCTGAAAATTCACTGTTTGTGTGAGCAATTTCTTCAAATAAAAGCATTTTGAAATTAATACATAATACTAAAATGTGCTGTTCCTTTGTGTGAGAGTAACTTGCATTACTCAAATCCTGTACCGTAGACGACATTAGGAGCATGGGGTAGTTAAGAAACACTCTCGTCTGGAGCTGAAATAACTTTAAAACTGAATTTGAGCTATTAAAGTTATAATACAGAATGTTACTAACAGAAAATGAAAGCAAAAAAAATCTATTCAATCATTTTTTAATTTCAGTTTGATACAAAATGTACTATGTCTACAGCTTAAAATTATGTCAACCAGTTAAAATTTTTTGACTAATTCCAAAAGGAATTTCCGAGGAAGGAAATCACAGCTAGATTTTTAAAAATCTATTAATGGATATTCAGTATAAATAATCAATTACTTCAGGTGGGAAAAACAATACATGTGAAAGCCAAAAAGTAAACTAGTGCAAATAAGAAAAAATGCCAAAAACTCTTCCCATTCCATCACCCCTTTGACATAGTTACTTTTACCTTCTGGTTTGGGAGCTGGAGAAATGGCTCAGTGGGTGAAAGTACTCTTGCCAAACAAAAGTAAGGACATGAGTTCGAATCTGTTGAACAATCAAAAATGATGGACATGTACCCCTAGTATCTGTAACCTGCACTCTCTCTTACAGACACTTAGGGAGTGGAGATGGGAGAACCCTTGGCAGCTTATGAGCCAGCCAGTGGGTGAATACAGAGGAAACACAAGGAGGCCCTTTAGGTAGAAAGTGATGACCTGTAATTACAGATCTTCCTCTGTTCTCCATTTGTACAACATCATGCATATGCCTGCCTTCACATACAAGAATGCACACACACAAATACACACACACACACACACACACACACACACACACACACACTGTATACACAAGCATCCATACCATCATAAGTTTACTCTTTCAGAATATGTAACCCATATCAAACCATATCTACGTATCTGCTATTTGGTTCTATTCTTATGGTTTTCTCCAGACAAGCAAACGGTCTGATACTATATAATAGTGTTTTCCGTCACAGTGTGTATCATACTCCTGTTGAAAAACAAAAATGAAAACACACTAGAAATATCTCAGAAAGAATTGAAGAATGGAATCCATTCTTCGTACCTCAATTCATTTGGATTTAATCTAGTTCCAGAGTGGACCAAGTAACCTCCCTGCACAGTAACTGTAGTCTGCTCATGATCATGGACACTTTGTTGTTAGAATAAGGGCCAAAGACCTTTAGGTATCACAGTTGTATGCCTCTATATTACATAGTTTATTGTATTTATCCTGGACTCTTAAGTTTTGCAACCTAGCTCTCTGCAAATGTATGGATTCTCTGTGCTCATTTTTGTTGACAGGCATTCACAAATGCTATGCCATTCACCTAGATTACTTATAGCTTTGCCCACTCCAAAACCTCCCATCTTCAGAGCTCAAGAAATATTACTACTTCAAAGAAAATGGCTTATAACTAAGATGAAATGAAAACTCCCTACTTCTTCTAATTCTTTTTTATAATTCATTATATATTACATTGTAATACAATATATTATAATGTATTATAATAGTATATCGCTTAGTTTTTCAACACTATGACAATATACCTGAAACAAAAAAAACTGAAAGAAGTAATTATTTTTCATTACTTCCGAGGTTTTGATCCCTGACGTTAGACAATGCAAGCTGCTCACTACAGCAGGCAGTACAGGAAGAGAGTGTAGCAGTACAACTTGCAAATCACTGTGAGTACTGTCAGCATTTCTGAAGTTCCTCAAACAAGGAACTTTGTGGTTTGCCTTTTGCAGAAGGCCTGGGCTTTCTCTTATTGAATTGAATAATCTGTTCTGTTCCTTTTTCTGCCTGATTTGCCAAGCTCTAAACTAACCACCCCCTGCTTGCTCAAAAGAACAATCACAGAATGTAGAGCCCATGGTAGAGAGACGTATCCCTTGGTAACCGCAGGTAGCCCTATTGAATTCCCTCCTTCCATCCCTTACTCCTCCTCCCTAAGTAGGGTATATAATTGCATGGCAAACTTTGAATAAATGAACTTGATCAGCTTTGAGTTGACTTGTTCCTTTCTCCCTCGTTCGCCTGTCTTTTCCCCTTCAGGAACCAGTTCGGAAGTGCTGTGGGCCAGCACAAGAGAGTAAGAGGATGGAGAAGAAATACAAAGGAGAAATGTGTGCCTTTTGTAGTCAATTTCCTTCAACTGGACTTTTCCTTTTAGTTTCCAAATCCTTCCAAATTAGGTCCACCAGCTAAACCCGGTAGTTTGGAACCACCAGGTTTCCAAACATTTAATAACTGAGCCTCAATAGCATCCCATATCCTTGCAGTACAGTGGAGTTCTTAAGTAAATCGCTTGCATAGCTTTTTTATTTTTATTTTATTTTGCATAGCTTTTTATTTCAGTGCCTAATTGCTCTGGAATACTACAAACTCTATAGCTCTATCCTTAGTGGCTATATTTTATAATACAACATTTAAAAACTCTCCTATATTGTCCTGTATGCATTTAGCACTTTTAGTAACTTATGATTATTTGCTTTATTCTGTAGAACAAATATGCTAACTTATTTGAAATTATTTCAATTTTCTTTATCTCTTCATTTTTAGATTCACATTATTTTTAATATGTTCAGCCTAAAAGTAGCTTGTAATGGCATAAAAAACATTAATATGGTTATGATATGATCTATTCAACTTGGACCGTCATTCAAACACCTATTTATTAAAACTTTCCTTCAAAACTAATTATCAAGTATCTTATAGATAAAAATTTCCAGTTAGCTATTCATAATGTTTCCCATAATGTGTTCATTATTTGTTTGTGGTATTTAAGCTCAATAGTGTGATACTGCTTCTATAAACTGAGTTCAGAAAACCCAAATATTGTAATAAAAACAAAAAACAAAAAAGAATTAAACTTTAGAAAAAAGCCATAGATAAAGATAGATAGTTGTGAAAGTAGGGAGTTTTAAAAAGGTAGATAGTTTTATTAAACAGTTGGGAAGCCTGTCCCTTTGTAAGATTTGGCCAGCTGCAGATAAAGTACTTGAGTCTCCCATGGTCTTCTTGCATGACAATCTGCACTAGAGGCTTTATTGAGGTGATCAAATGCATCCTGCATGAAATGAGATCCAGCACAACAATTAAAATCATGCTCCTGCTTACTGATGGGCAGAGCCATTGCTCTAGACAATCTTTTGGTAAAAAATATATGTCTCTTTATGTGGTATCACTGATGGGTGTAAGAAAATACAGAATTACCCAATGTGAAGAGACATGCAAAACAAAAATAGCAAGTTTTCTCAGACATACAGCCTATGAGACTATATAATATCAGAGAAAGTTGGTCTTCTTCAAATAAAAATATTAAAAATATATGCATGCATAAATGGAAAATTATACGTATTATTACTAGGAGGACATTTTAAATATATTCACAGTAGTCAAAATATGCATTCAAACTGAGTATTCAAGAGTAGATTGGTAAGTTAACAAGATATTAAATATTTTAAAGATTTTGCAGTCTATATTATGTGTATTGTAGTATGAAAATTGAAATATTATTCAGTCTGAAACAAGAAGGAAAACTTGGGATAGTAATAATATTGATGAAGCAGCAGGTCAATAGGTCATGCAAAATAAATCTGATTCAGAAAGATAAATATAGTATTATTTCACCTATATGAAATTTAAAACAAACTCATCGGAGCAGACAGAAAAATGGGTAGCTGCCAAGGGCTGGAAATTAGGTAGAGTAGCTAAGGGTATTGGGAATTGTTGCTCAAAATCCACAGAAGTTGAGTCAGATAGGATGAATAAATTGTGGAGATTTGTTGTAGGGTATTGTGAGTACAATTAATGACAATGTGTTATGCACGAAAATCGTGCCTAGAGGATCTTAGCTCTTCTTATCACTGAAAAATTAAAGATAATTGCGTGAAGTGCTGAATACATTAATGAGCTTGATAACAGTAGTATTTCACAATGCATACATTTAAATCTACTGTATTTTGTAAAAGTATATAATAATTATTTGACAATTACTACTCAAAATCAAGGGAAAATGTAATGTTGCCATTAAATTATTTGAAAATAGTGCTTACATTTTTTTATAACCAAGAAATATATAAAATTAATAATTGGTAGTCAGGATTAACACATAAGAGTAAAAATCCATATATTTAATTAAACATAGTTTCATATATTTTCTCAGTCAGATGTCTGAAATATCTTTGAAAAATCATATGCTTCTGTCCTATTTTCCAGACTGATTTAATCTTGTTTCCACTGACTCCTAGGTAGCAAATTATATACATTTTGTTTTCTCAGTTGCTGTAAAGTACTGGAGCTCTTACAATCAGGAAATTGCACATTTTTGCTTTCAATAACATTTTCCTATTATCAAGAGAAAGCATATGAATACAACGTGCACAATAAGGTCTATACCCACTCTGCTCTGCTCAGACGGTATCTTGTTTCAGTAGCCATTATGTTTTAAAAGCAAATATTGCTTTGTCTTTCATTTCACGAATGTCCTGAGTATTTGCATAATGATGCCTCTCAAAAGATGTGAGAATGAATGAGGAATAAATAAGTTGCAACCTCACTGCAAAAAGACTCTACCTTCCGAGATGGATCACACATGGCCATGCCTGAATGCATCCAATATATCAATATTTATTAAGCAGACAGAAAGTCAATTGAACCATAACTTGCTTTGTTCTAAGAAAAAGAAACATAAAGAGGATATGGAAGGATTATTAAAAAGAAACCTAAGATCCCTGCCCAAAGTCAATGCCAGAAGCCTCTATTGAATCTCTTTCCTCCCCAAAAAAATCATTACAAAATTCAATAAACCATCTATGCAGGGAATAGCAGAAGATAACTAAATATGAAGTAGCCACGGCCTATCATAAAACCTTCTTGAGCTGGAAAAGCAAGGATTTTCAACTGCTAACTTTTAAGACACGCCTTATTATTCATACACAGTGCTTATGAATACTACTTAGTCTGTGAAGATAACTAACATTTCACCTCTCTTCTCCAAGTAGACTGCATGCCCTGACACAAGGTCAGTCTTCTCCTGTGTTCTAGGATTTGAAAAGCAGAGTATTTAACAAATGTGAACGCATGGATCAAGAAGAATGGAGTCAGTGGTTTTACAATGTGTCAATATGTCTACGGGAATACATAACACCTTCCAAGTATGGGTTTACTTCTTTCTTGGTTATAATGACAGCAATGTTCACTCTGCATTCACCATAGCTCAAGGCACAGAGCAACCATCTTCCTTCTGTTGACCAGTTCTGGTAAACACTATGGGTTGCATTTCATAGGTACTGATAAGTAAATGGAACTTTGAAATGCTAAGTTATTTTGTCCTCGCATATTAAGATGGTAAAACAGAATCTCTAAATATTGATCAGTTATTTTTGTTCTGGATTCCACTTACAAAGCTGCCATCCACCACACTGCATTGCTTCAGGCACACCCTGATTACCTTGGAAGAGAACTACATGAACATGTATGATCGAATAAAGCTTTGGCACAGAGAAAATTATCAGCTATCATTCTCTATCTCACACTCAATAATGTAGTCCTGTGGAAAGGCGAGAGGTCCCTGGACTGTGCTAATTTTGTATCTGGAATCCATCTGGCTCACGGCAATGTATCCTGGGTTACATGTTGGAGTACAAGGAAAGACATGAGTGATATAGATATAGATAAAAGCCAATTAAAGTTTGAATTAAAATTTCCCTAGTCTCAATGCACCAATGTGTATTTCTTAGTTTTGACAATTGCACCATTGTTATAAGTGTGGTGACATCAGAGGTAACTAGGCAGATTGGACATAGGAACATCTGTACTTTCTCTAAAATATTTTTGTAAGTAAAAGTTTCTTCCAAAATAACAATGTAATTTTACAAAGTATAGCCTCACATATATGTAAAACAAATACATACACACACACATACACATATAGACATAAATGTGTCATCTATGTATCATTTAGATATATGTACATATATATTTGCATCAAATATGAATAAAACAGAAGTCAAATATTGAGCCTTCAATATTCAAAAAAAAATAGGAGAACAAGTTATATGCCTTTCTACTTCCTGGCTTCTTACATCTCTATAATGGACATATATTGCTTAGATATGAGTATGTTAGACTTTCTGCCTAAGAATTTCTTGTCTGTGTTTTTCTTTTACACTCTCTTTCCATCACAGCACCTATGTGGATAGATGTGGTAGTTAATCTTTGTAACTTGACTAGATTAAGAAGCATATAGGAATCCAGGAAGTGGTGGAGGACGCCTTTAATCCCAGCTCTCCCAAAACAGAGGCAGGTGGATCTCTGTGATTTCAAGGCCAGCCTGGTTTACAGAGTGAGTTCCAAGACAGTCAGAGTTACAATAGGGAAACCCTGTCTTGAAACAAAACAAAAATCAAATAACAAAAAAGAAGCACCTAGGAGATTACTGAAGCATACTTCCAGCTGTGACTCTGAGAATATCTCACAGTCTCAGAGGCAGAGAGATTAAACACTGAGGGCTTGGAACTCATGAAGGTATTAACATCTGAAGGAATTCGAAATATGATGACATTTAGGGAAGTGATAAAAAAAAATAGAATACAGGCTTTATTAGAAAAAGAGGACCCAGGAGACAGGCCTGGGGAAGTAACTTGTCCTTATTTTCCTCTCATAACTCCTTTTCCTGCTCCCCATCCTCTGAGAAAGGAAGAGCAACCTCCCTTCCCATTCCTACCTTTCTGTTTTTCTTTCTGAATGGACAAGACCAAATTATCATGGACCAGACCCTCTGAATCAGTAACAGTGACAAAAACCAAGTCCTTCCACTCTGAAGTTATATCTGTCACGTCGCAGTGGGGAAACTAATCAATGAGCTCAGTATAAAAGGTTAATGTTTCTCAGCAGACGAAGAAGGAGAAAGGGCTCCAATCTTCTGATTCTGTACAAATAGTGGTCACTGGATCAAGAGCAGAACATACCTTATGATGAGAAAAAATACTGTTAATTAAAATTTATCTTTAGATACATATTTTTCAAAGAATTTAAATTCCTTAAGCAATCTTTTACTTTTAGGATATCATACCAAGAAAGGGTTCATTTAAAAACCGGAGAAAATATTAATCCTTTTACTTCCTTATAAAGCATTTTTTTAAGAAGCAGAGAAGCTACAGAGCTCACAAGGAAGGGGTTATCCCTTTCTCACTAACTCCAGCTCTTCTTCATCTTAATATTTTTCTCCAGTTTTTTTAATTATGCTTTTCTGAAATATTCATCTCAGAGTTTTATGAATAGATGTTCTCAAATGTACACAGAACAGCACAGGTTGAAAGGGATATGATACACTGGCAACAACATAATTAACTTGCAGTTAAAAGTAAGAGGCTTTGGGTCCAGCCATCACTGTGTGATGTCAGGTTAGACAGACAGCTGAGGGTAGAGTCTCTGTGGGGTAATCTCTAACAGAAGCAGGGAAGGTCCATCGCACTCCTTGGTTTCCTTCCTTTTTGACCTGTGACACCTCTAGCAAGAAAGTCTACACTTCCTGGGAAAAGTATGATGGCCGGTTACAGTCAGAGATTTCCAGCCCGATCAAGAGAGGTAACAAAGGATAAGAATTCGATTTCTTATCAGTTAAATTTTCATACAGTATGACGCTTTGAAAAACAGACTTCAACTTTTGAAAAAAAGAAAAAGAAAAAAGAACTCCAAAGCTTTACGAAGCCCTGGTCCATTCACACCTCATTTAATTCCAAACTGCTCGTTTACTCCACGGCATCTTGCAATCTACTTTCCAATCTCACTGCTCCGTTGAAACAATCTCTTAAAAGTCACAGCTGGACTTAATGGATACGGCCAGCTCATTTGTTCTCCTCGGTCCCCATCTCCAACTCTCTGCATCACTTGAAATAAGTGACTTTAAAAAAAAAATGTCTGCTGTTCTGTGCCCTTCCTGGACAATCTACCCTAGCTATGCCATATCTGCCCTGAAACCCATCTCCTGAATTCTTCATGGAATTCTGTTGTTTCAAGTCACTATCTGGACATAAAGCAATGTTTGTGAGGGGAAGAAATCAGGGACTAAGAATCTGATGACTTTTAGCCAAATTAGAAATTTTGGAGTCAGCAATGAAATATATTCCAAACAACAGAATCAGGAACAGATCTGATGCTTAACTGTGAGGGAATAAGGGATTAAGTAATATAATCAGTAAGAATTATATTATATTAATTAAATTATATTACTTGAGGAAACTGTGACCATAAGTATAAAATGATAATTTTATTTCGTTTGGACTATTTTCATGATGTGCCTGGAACTGGAGTTTTGTTCGTTTAAAGTGATTGATGGTCCAGCTTCATAGTGCATAGTTTTAATGACTATGCTAAAGAATCCTGGAATAGCTGTATGATTGAATGTCTGTGAAGAACTGACAAGAGATGCTGAGAGATGCCTTACTTTTCAATGCATATTAACCCAGTATTGTTGACTAAATATTCTAATGTCATCATAGTTTCAACCCCAAGTTCTATATATTTCTACATACCTTTATCCAAATAAAATTATTGTCCAAATGTACTCATGTGATGTTTGCATTTAAATACTGCCCAAATACCTTTTGAAAAGCATTTCAGACATAATACCTCCTACAAAAATTGAACAAATAGTTCCATGTGCTGCCAGATGTAATTGAAGGTGTATCTACCGCAGTATCTACCACAATGGTAGATATTGATGACAATAAGAATTTCTTAAAATGAGCAGCAGGATACAAGACATGAATCACATAGTTACCATGATAAATTGATAAACTATCATTTTAAACATCCTTGAAAATAGAAATTATTTTCTATTAGTTTTTGACTAATATTTGACTAATTATTGACTAATAATTAGGGCTGTAATGGTTTTATAGCCTAGTGTAGGGGCATTGGACTAGCTTAACAGAAACCTCACCCTAGGAGATGGATTTCTGGTGTCATGGGCAATATATTACACTTTGCTTCATTTTTTGCCATATTAGGTCAATGCAGAAAAAAGGATCACAATCAAAGATCAGAGAAATAAATTTTTTAATTTTAAAAATAAACAAGACACATTTTTTTTTACATTTCAGTAGAATGTATTACAGATGGATATTATTAATAAGCTTGAAAAATTCCAAATTGAGATGGGTATGTTTAATAGATACATGTGGACATATTTTGAAATAATTGCTTCTAAGCTTTCTAAGGGAGCATTTGTAAAGATGAATTTTCTCCACAATAAGCAATAATAACTGGAATTTCATAAACATTATCTACATATTTATTGCGACCCTGTTAAGTCACATGAATTACTAACATTGACAAAAGGGTTACATCATCCCCTTTTGTTAAGGTTTGGAAAGTACAGTATCTGAAAACAGGTACAAGACTTCCAAGATACAGGGTTCTCTATACACAAATATCATGAGGTCAGAAAAAAATCACATGGAAGGAATGATTATTTACTATATCTAAAGAACACATAATAAAATTCAACAATTATAGGAGGTGATGCAGGTATGCATTTTTGTCTAATTGCTATAATGAAATACTAAGGAAAAGCAATTTAAGGAAATAAGAATATATTTTGGCTCACAGTCCCAAGGGGAAGGAAGATTAGGAAGCTGGAGCATGAATTGGTTGCTCCCATTGTATCCACAGTCAGGAAGCAGAGAGCAGTGAATATCTAACCTTCTCTTTCTCTTTTCTACTCAGTCCAGGACCCCAGCTTATGAAATGGCACCATCCGCATACCTCAATTTGTGTCTGTGGTGATTTGAAATCCCATCAGTTTGATGATATAGATTGGTCATCACAGCTACGTCATGTAGTGAAGCTATTTTAACACCCAAGAAAACTTTTCTCACTAATGTTCAGCTATTTATTCATATATTTGCCCTCTCGACCTCTGCTTGACATATTTTGGGAAACATGGGCTTACGAACTGTCCTTGTCCAAGAATCTATCACGGGACTTTCTACAAAGTCAACACTGAATGTTTATTGAATGAGTAAGTGGATTGATGTATCCAGTATCATTTCCTAGCCGTTCCTTATCTGGGCTCTGGAGCTCTGTACATCATGACCTCCTCAGGCTTCAGATCTTCATATATCAGCTGTTTTCTATTTGCGTAATGCTGCCTGGTCACTACTGAATACTTGACAGACACTATATGGTGCTTTCTCACCTGTGACCTCAATCTTAGTCCTTACGTTCCTCCCTTGTTTCTTATCTCTGATGACCTCTGTCCCTCAGGAGATTCTACCTAGTCATATGGATCCATATTCCTTAAAATTTTAATAGCATTTCCAATGTTTCTTTTTCACATGCTGACCTCTTGTTTAAATTTCAACTTCAATTTCTTCATCTTGAATGTTTGATATTCTTAGATTTGATGTTTATTCTGTTTTAGAATTAGATATTCTTCATGTGTTTTTATGCTTGAAAGTTAATTTTTCTTGGTTAATTTGCTTAACATCTATATCACTCAATGTTTAGCATCCTTTGTGCCATATTGAGACTCTGGAAAAAAAGGTGTTTTGGGTCCCTCTTTATAATGCAGACTATCTATGCTGAGCTACCCATGGCTCCCCCCCCCAGCCCTCCACCTATGGATCCACTTTAGAATAGCCCAAGTCCTCCATTTTCCTAGGCCTGTTCTAGTGTGCATCTACTTCAGAATTATAGGAACGAAGGAAGCAAAGCTAGTTAAGATAGTAAGGAACAAAAAGAGAAAATGAATTTGTAAGTATCAAGGGAAAAACTAAAAATTAATTCCAGACAATAAGCAGAAACTAATAACAAGATAACAAGATATCTGATAACAAGAATGTGGGCTATTTGGTTAGATAGGATAATTAGAAGACTATATGTGGAGATACTGAGAAACCTGTCATTCTTCTCCTTTGCTTGCAGTCTCCTTTAGATGCATTAGGAGGAAGGATTTTGTCAGACAAAATTACCAAAAAAATAAAATAAAATAAAATAATATAAAACCAAGTACATCATTAATCAAAGTACTGATAATTGAAACAAATAATGCATTTGCAGATTATTGAATGAAAGAATAAAGCATAAAAATTTTTCTATTGCCCAAGGGCCAAATTCATATATATTCACTACATGGTAGATCAACCACATTACTGCACTCTATAATTCAACCTTCATAAATCAAAATTAATGAATGCATTTATACTACAGTTCCACCAGCAATAAAGGCAATAAACTCCTACACTCATATACTGCTCTGCAGTATATAAAATCCTTTAGAACTAGAGCTACTTTTATAATGACCCTTATAACATTCCAAACGAGTAGAGAGTGCACTGCATGTACTTTAAAACTAGGTAAACTAAGCTATAGTTATGTTAAGCTACATATACCAGGTCAGAATGTTAGTAAATAAAGAATTGATAAATCAAAAGATACTAAATTCTCCATCTGCTACTGTATTTTTAAAGGTACTAAAATATATCTATGCATCCATATACCTTAAAGATATAAACAGGTTTTCAAAATACTGTATCTTGATATGGTCCAGATATTAATTTAAAAGAAATCCTCATAGATACTATTATATGGTATCACAGGATAAAAATCTGGTTCCAAGATAGTGAGGCAAAGTTACCAAGTAGTTGTCCTTAACACAATGTACCTACAAAACCTGTTTCATGATTTTCAAGTCAAATACAACATTTATATACTGTATTATCAGTTTGGGGGTACCTGCCATGCACGCAGTAGATAAGGGATTCATATGGTTCCATAAAACTCTATTTCAAACAGTCTTTACTAATGACTTCGTAGAAAGTTCAGTGTACCTATGTGTTTAGATATGTATGATCAAGATAAATGGTTACATGAAATCTTAAACTAGAATCAAACTGTAATATTTTCACTGCTAGGTGCTTTCAGAAATAGTTACATACAGTTACAAATAGTACTTGGGGAGAAAGGGAAAGCTTTCCACTTTATATAAATTTCTACTGCATTATATCATTGTTTACTTTTCACTCTCTAGAAAAACGTTCTGTTATAATAGGAATGTTAATGATTTTATGGTCATTTGCAGATATTTTGTATTTTCATTTTTAAGGCATTATCCTTATTTTTACAAGGACTTTTTCTAGAGAAATGTAAACAAGCTTCTACCTCTTCTTATAGGACTAAAATAATAAACAAAAGTACAATTCCACCAAAGTCCAACTTAGGGAACCAATGAAGTTGTTACACTTACTTACAGAACAGGGGTTAGAAGTTACATACTTCAGCATGGTAGACCATGAAGCAGCCACACCATCAACAATTCTTACTTTAACATAGGTAAGAAGTTCCCCATAGCTATAGAGATGAGTCTCCCCTTCCATTTACCTTCTATTCTTTATGTACCATAGCAATTCCCAAGAACAGAGAGGTCATGTTTAGTAAGGGCAGAAGTCTACAGCCAGCTGGAAGGTACAGGAGGAAGTGACTCAGATTAGCTATGATGAGGTCGAATGACCTTCACCTATATCTCTGTCTTATAGAGGAACTTCACAGCCCAGAGGAGAAACCTTGAAGATCTCTTGTTATAGTTGAGGATGACCATACTTAACAGTGCTGCATATGGCATTTGTAATTCAGAATATTTGTGTCACTCATTACTCATATTCCATGTTTGGAGTCTACATAGTTGATCTTAGTGGTTCCTCTTTCCTGGAATAGATATATCGTAAACTACTAAAGGCTTATTCCTAAGTTTATCAGCTTCTGTCTAAAGACTTTCACTACTTCAGAAATTGAACAATCTAACATAGCTATCATGTTGAAGTTATGAATTGCTTTTAAATATAAATATCTGTAAATATATTTGTTTTAGGTTAAAAAGCAAAGATAAATGTCATAAAGCACATAAAGCATTTGGAGTTGAGCTGCTAACAGGTGTTCAGCGTGCTTATCAATTAAAACCTTTTTCTTATTCCTTATGATAATGGAACATGCTGGAAAATAATATTCATATGAAATTTTATATAACTACATATTTAATAAGGGAAATTTCAAATCTAAGATTCAGATGTATTTATTCTCATAACCTGCTTAAAACTTTCATTTTAATTACAATTTATATTTGCAGGAAAGTATTATATGCCCAAATATAGTGAGTTAAATCCACTTTTACATATGAATTAGGTTATAGTGTAGGTAGTCTTAGATTCTTTACCAAGATAAAACTGACTATATTTTTTATAGCACTCACTAATCAAAAATGTGATACCTAGCCACCTGTCAGTTATATTGTTCATTCTATTCATGTAAATCAAATCATTCCAAAATAAGAGTTTTTTTCCATCACTATACATGTAGAAAAATAAAATCAATAACATAAACAGCCAAAAATTTACAGAAAATAAACAAAAATTATACTCAAACATATCCAGAAATTAAAAAATCAAAACCTTACGCACTCTATGAGTCTAGAATTATTACGCAAATCAAGAGAGCTCAAAAAGAAAAGTATTGATGAATATTCCTTATGAATGCAGGTGCAGCAGTCTTCAATTTAAAAAAATACTAAAAATAATAGAAAACAAAATAAAACTTAAATGTAATATAAAATATTTAAAATATTAGAAAACCAAGTGAAACAAGGTACTATTGTATACCACTGCCAGGAAAAAACTGATCCAAAAAATATTAGGTTGCTCCGCTAGAAGAAAATATTTCACATATTTTAGAACAAAGCAGAAAGAAAAAACACCTGACCATTCATTCCATCAGAAGTGGAATGGGAAATATGAGCAAATCCCATGCACTTTTGTGGTGAAATAGTCTACCAGTAAGTGACACTCCAAAATTCACATGTAAGACTGAGCAAAACTGGAGGAAGAGAGTCACATGTTCACTAATACTATTAAATAGCTCAACAGAATTCCTACTAAGAGCAATTGGTTTGAAAAACAGAGACACCCAAATTGGAAAGACAGTGCAAACATCTTTATTTCAATTTCAATGATAAAATAATTTATGTGGACAAAACTAAAGAATTCACCACAACACCAGTAAAGCTATTTGCAATAGTATGCTGCTGTGGGGCTCAGCCAGGAAGGCAGCCAGACATTCTCATATGTGAAAACTCTGCCAGACCTCAGTAGAGGTAGGGCCAGTGCCATACTCCAGTGACAGTGGAACCCCAAGCATCTCAGCTCAGTGTTTCTTTTCTTTCAGATCAGGTATTTTACTGATAGCACACGCAGATCATTAGAAATTAAACAATCACCACAGAAATCCAACAACTGCAAACAAGACAGAATGCCCTAGACTTAGAATAGCCCCTCTCCCAACAATGTATAAAACAATTTCAAACATAACTAAAAATAAACTTTCTCCATCATTTCCTCTATTTTATATAAGCCAATCAAAAAATTGCTTTTTATCTCTAGAACAAAATTTAACACTACACCAGCAAAGCCATTTACAAGAGGAACAATCATGAGTTGCTAATGCACAGGACCAAATGAAACCAAATATCTATCAAGCTTTTCACAATGTCTTTGGACAGCAGAAAAACATAATCAATGTTCAATTATCTGGAATTTACTCATAAACTTCTGGGCTCCTCCAAAGGACTTAGGTGATATCTCTGGCTCTGCCTCTGCAGCACACACAGCTTGTCCTCCAGGCTCTGGCTGGCTCCCCTTCACTGCTGCTGTTGTTCTTGGTGGTCATCCCATGGTACTGGAATCTCAAAAACTGTTGGGGTCCCTTGCTGCAACTGGGCTGCACTTTCACCAATAGACTTCCCTGGGTTCTTTTCATGGTGCTAAGCCTCAACTTCTCTGCATGACCCTTCAATCTGGCCCTTCACCTACTATCAAGGCTGCACCTTCACTAATGGCCTCTCCTATGCTCTCTTCATGGGGCCAAGCCTCAACTTTTTTACATGACCTCTTCATTCTGAGCCTTCCACTGCTACTTAGGCTGCACTTTCACCAATGGCCTCTCTTGGGCTCCTACATTGCCAAGCCTCAGCTTTTCTCCAAAGACCACTTCATGCCTTCAAAACCAGCACCAGCTAGGTGACTCTTTCAGTTCCAAGGTTAGCTGCCAGCATGAGATACAACATCGACAGTTCTGGAAGACAGTTTCTGGGTTCTGACCCTGAGGAAATGCTTTCCAGATTTGAAGATAGAGTCTCATTTGCTGAAAAACCAGGTCACTTTGTCTGCAGTAAGGGTCCCTTAATAGATGGAATTCTAATCACCATCACCAGTTCCTGGACTGCTTGTAGTCAGGTTTGCAGGAAAAAAAAAAAAACAAAAAACCAAAAAACTGTCCAGTTTAACTAAGCAACTTTGTGGCTCTAAGCCATGGCTTCCACAAGAGCAGGGGGTCCTGGGCTGGTGGGAAGAATCTCCAGTTGAAACATTCTTGTTGTTTGCTGTTCTTTTTTTACCACCACTACAGGTAAACATGCACCCTTCTTCATAGACCTCAAACAAAACATTTTGAGCTTCACACACATACAACACAGCTATCAGAAAACTCAGTTTGTGAAACAGCATGCTACCACCAGTGGCAGGAGGAAGCACCAGCTCCATGATCAGGAAAAGCAGTAAGCACCTTGCTTTTTCTTGCACCCAACTGAATTCTTTATCTCTAAGGGCCTTCATTCTGTGGCTCTGGAGCCTTTTTCCTCATTTATTTACTAATCTCACAGCCTTTTCTCTTTACAGAGGCTTAATCTCTTTCTCTCTCTCCTCTTCCTTCGGGAACGTCTACTCATTCTTTTTGCAAATATATAATCTCTGTCCTCTAGGAACTGCCCTGAGTGTACTTTACCAGACTCTCTGAGGTCTCGAACAGTGGAATCCAGAGCATCTCAGCTCAGGTGTTTTTATTCTTTCAGAACACTTCAAGTATTTTACTGACAGCATCTGCAGATCATTAGCAATTAAACAACCCCCACAGAAATCCAACACCTGCAAACAACACAGAATGCCCTAGACTTAGGATAGCCACTCACCCAATAGTGCATAAAACAATTTCAAACATAACTAAAAATAAACTTCCCCAATAGCTGTTAAACAATTTCAGCAGATTTTCAGAATATAAGACGATTGTATGAACCATGATTATTTCTATACAACAATGAGCAATAAATGAATGAAATCACAAAAATAATTCCATTTACATTTCAAATGAAAAAGAAAATGAAGAGAAATCTAGGTGAGAAATCTAAGGATGGAAATTGTATGCATGATAAAAATTATAAACATTAAAGATACAAATAAATGGAAAGGCATGAATTGAAAGTCAGTATCATTAAGAGAGCTAAACTCTGCAAGTTGTCTTCAGATTGAATCTGAAGGACTGTTCTGTTCTGTTCATAATGGTCCTTCTTAGAGAAATAAGAAACACAATCCAGCAGACAAAAATAGCATACATTTTCAAGAAATATTTAAAAAAGTAAAATATTTAAATCACTAGAGTAAACACTCAAAAGTGTTTAAAATTTCAATGTATACGAATGTGTGAAATATTCTTATACACTTGTTTTTATATTTTAACATAAAAGTGTTACATTTGCATTTCTCAATTATTCTTGGCAGTTCTGGGATTTGGGACTAAAAATATAAATTATATCATAAGTATGTAATTTATATTAATAAATGTATAGTTATATAATCATAAATCCAAATAGCATTTCATTGAAATCTATTTCTTTCTTTAATATCATTTTTAAGCATTTTGTTTAATATCTACCTGTTCACATAGTATTAGTTTTAATAACACAGTATTTGAGACAATATTAAAATAGGTATAAATGACTACATTTTTCCTTTTGCTAAATCCCATCTACCCAACCAGAAAATAATTTTCCCTTATTTTCCTATTTCTGATGTGTCAGATAATCATGCATGGCTTACTGATTACATAATAACTTCCTCACCTACTTGTGGTAAGAAAAAAATTAATGCAATGTCATTTTTATGGTCAAAATCTTGAAGGACTTATTTTGAACATCAAGATCCTCCATTATTCAGTTTTACAACAGCTGCTGTAAACTTTAAAAGGTACAGAACTTCTTGGCATTGGATCATTGTGTGTTTTGGAAATGAACTACAAGTATCTTTTTTAGCAAAAGAAGGAAAATGAATCATTAATATATACATATTCTTGAACTGAGTCAGGTGCTTGCCAGTCTTGGGCAAAACAATAGATTAGGTTAGACATGATTGTCCTGTTTTGCTGACTTTCTCCCAATTTTTGACAATCCTTCACATAATTCACAGCTATAGTTTTGCAACACAGACATATGTATTACTTTAAAATAATTCTGATTATCATAACTTTGGGATAGATGTATAGTGAGACACGAGGCCTAATTCTTTAGCATAATTTAAAACTCATTTCTGTATTTTTCCCATAAAACCTCTGTGTAACCAGGGGCCTGCCTTTCCCTTGGGTTACAGGACACTCACGTTAAGGCTTTCCTGTCTCTTGGTTCAAGTCATTGCCTGCATTTTTGGAAGAAAGTGCTTACACCATCTGCCACTGTGAAAAGGTAAAACAGACCAGGAAGTTGTTTCTTTTTGATGCTGATTGATGAGGAGAGAGAACCAAAGTTGTAGGATGGAGTCAACCAACCAAAGAGGAACAAATTCCAACAATATAAAAGACAGAACACTGAGTTAGCATTTCCTGTAAATTTACAGGAAAGAAACATAAGGATTAAAGTAATGGTCAGCTTTCACATTCCCATAGTCAGGATAACATCACACAGTCCTGTCTAGGCTTGGGGAATAAATCCCTTCTCTCCATCATCTGAGATTGATGCTGGCATTTGGTTACGAACTGCTTTCAGCTTTACTGAAGAAAGGGTGCTAATTAATGACAATGCTAATAAATGTAATCGATAGCAAGTCATTATACATCTATTGGCTCATTGCATTTAGCATATTTTCTGGTAATTTAAGATCATTTATTTTCATAACATAACTCACGGAGCAAAGTATTCTATAAATATTCTTCACCATATTTTCTGAAATTGCTAGGTTGGAGGCTGAACTAATAAATAAATAACAAACATGGAAACACATCGTTTATGAACACACATTTTTTTTCATAGGCTGAAAAAATGCAACAGTAAGCTTAATGCTGAATTATTTTTAGTTGTGATTTTTAAATATGAATTCTTTTTATTCCTCTCAATTTAATAACAGCATGATGCCCTCAAAGAATACTACTTTTATCAAAGTATATATTAGTTTTTCAAAGGAAAATCTGAGATAAGTCAATGAAGAGTTCGAATTTTAAATGGCAAGAGCAGGTAAGAAAGAATGACAACGACAAAACAAAATATCCTAGAATTTCAGAATGATTAGGTGCATTGTGGATCGCAAATTATTGTACTTTAATTTTTAAATGAGTTTAGACATCTGTGAAATTTAAACCCCAGGGCCAACGATTTGTGTGGCAGTATGTTATAAAAGGAACAAAGCTTTGACATGCAAATTCCAGCTTCTGTTGTATCAGCCCAGGTGACCTTGCAAACACCCTTCATGCACACACTGTAAGCTGACTGATGGCTCCCATATGGGTCCATTCTTCCTTTCCCCTTCCCAATCAAGTTGACAGCAATTCTCAGTTCATTTTCTAAACGGACTGATAAAAGCTATGCTAAGCCTGTGCCTGTTATTAACCTCCCTCCCATGATTATTACTCATAGTTTTTCCTCTGAGATAAGCAGCTAAGTGCAGAAGCTGCTCTTTGCATATGGTGGGCTGTTACCCCCCAGGAAGACTTGCAAATGTCAACCTATTACTGGGTCATTAGTGTCAGGTCATGATATTTCAGAGTTTGATGTTTTTAACCTTTGCAGACATTAACCCATATGCAATATACTTTTGAAAACTTTATTTACCCTTGGTAACAGTACTCACATCCCAGGAATATTGTCTTGTGATATTGGCCATATGCATTTCTCAAGGATCATTAGGTATATTCATATAACCACCTCTTCAACATTGTTTGAACTACCATCTATTTCCTGAGATAATGCAAAATTCTAGATGAGAAGTATGCTTCAAGACACTGGCAGAAAAACTAAAGAAGAAAACATAAGTGACATCTTTTACTGTAGAATCATTTCCTAATGCTGACTTATTATTTAGATTAAGTTTTCATGGATGAGATTATTTTATTTCATTCATTGGTCACTGAAAGTAAAAATCGACTTCTGCTGTAAAATCCGATGACGGATATTTCATTGCATGATACAGTTTGCTATATACCATTAAAGTCATACTTATTATAAAAGTTTAAGAGAATCTGTAAGGATGTCACGTAAATAAGGGGTTTGAACACAGCTGTTGTCATTGTTACGCTGCTCAAACAGCATGTAATAACGACAACACAGTCTTCAGAGCATGGGGTGGAGAGACTCTTGCTTTGAAACCCCATGCCCAACCCAGCATATGTTTAAGGGTACTTTTCTTAAACATATGCTGGGTACTTTTATACAATCTATCTCCCTCTCCTAATACCTATGCTTAAGTACATATTAAAACCTTCCTTAATAAGCTTCAAATTCACCTCGAAGAATTAGGGTATGTGAATATTTTAAATGAAATTATTCGAAGCACAGACTTGATGATTCAGTGTATGCTCCCAATTGTTTGTCCCTTGTGACACCCCTCCTTTCTCTGTTACTCATGTTTTCTCAATGTTTTAAAAATCCCTTAAGTGAGAGAACACAAATAAGGAAGATAATCTCATCACAGGGGGACTCATAAAGTAAAGCAAATTCCATTATTCTCTTATGCTCAGAGTTTTCTGTCCATTTTCGAAATGGGGGCTCTATATAAATCATTTATTCATTAGATAATTATTTTATTTGGAAAGTCTCTCAAAAATTATTATATCTGTATTATTAGCTTGTGTCTAATATTTAGACTTAATTGTTTGTTTGATTTTCCTAAATCCATAGAATTATTTTAGTCCAACCTGCAGAAGAATGAGAGTCCTTTTCTTTTCATGAGAATGTCATCACAACTCCCACTTTTCTTTTGCTGCTGTTATTTGGCGCAATAATAATTTCTAGTGTTTACTCAGTATTTTTCACTAGACATGAGAATACACACTCTGCGTGTTGTCTCCCCGTGAAGACTGAGCAATGCTTAGAAGATACTGTTAGATCCTTGTTTTACAAAGAAGAAAGTGTTGCACAAGAGTCCATTTGTTCAAGACCATATGGCTATTCGGAGTTACGGGTAGGTTCTTGATATAGCCTGACCAGCTAGGCAATTGTATCTTAAAACCCATTTGGGTCATTGTAAAATCATAACCCCTTGATTACCTCATCAGACAGTTAAAAGAGACTTTACCCATCCAGCCACGAAGCTCAGAATGAAAGTATTGGGCTGAACGAGTTAATCTTAACTAGAAAAAACACTTAAACATTGCTTTAACTGGAAAAAAAAATCATGATTTAAAAATATCACAGGACTAAATAGCAAAGGTTTATTTGTGTTAGAGTGCATCAGGGCCACACATTTTTCTCAGAAACCCCCGCGGTGACAAAACCTCCTTCCTTCTGCCTTTGCAGCGGCAACATTGCTCTACAAGCTCACTTCTGATTCACTGTGCTGTATTCTTCCCCACGGTGTGGATTGCGTTCCTTTCAACTTGGAGCCATGCTATGTGTCTAATATCCAATCAGGTGTGCTGGATTACCTTCCAAGATGTTCAATGGACTCCCAAGGGGATTGCTTCTAGAAATGTTTTCCTTTGATTCTCTTCAATTTGGCTCCCTTCTCCTTTCAATATATTCTTTTAATCTGTGATGTTGGGTTTCACTGCTTTTCTTATCTCTCACAAAGAAAGGACTGTGGGGCATTACGGTTTGCCCTTGGCATCAATCAGTGGCCAGGCAAGGTCCCATTTCCAGGCTCATGCCATGCTCTGCACGACAGGGCAGCATTCCCCAATGCCGTCCCTCCGTAGAGTCTCAGTTCTGCAGGCTGGCAGTTTCTGCCCCTGTGTGGCCCTCTGTCATGTTGGTAGGACATTCAGTCATAAGGATGGTAGACAGTTATTCTCTTTACTTTGCAATTCCAATAGGAAGATCAGTTCTATTTCACAAATCAAAATGCCTCTAGAGAGTCAGGCCATACTCAGTGTTCTCAGTAGAGCTCTGAGTGTTTCACAATCCTCAGGAGAGCAGCCTGTGCTGTGTGAATGCAATTTCCCATTCTCCCTCTCCTGTGTGCTTCTTCCAGTGTTTGTGTGTAATGCATGTGTACACATGTGCAAGTCACCATGCATGCCAATTCCAGAGGTCAATGTGGAGTGTATTACTTAAACATGACATTATTTTGGGGGACAGAGTCTCCTGTTGGTGTGAAATTCCCAATTAGGCTGCTTTGTCTGGTCAGCGAATTTGGGGAATTCTCCTTTATCCGCCTTCCAGACACTTGTTTATGAGTGTGTGCTATGCCTGGATTTCTGTGTGGGTGCTGGAATCAGAACTCAGCTCCTCATGCTTCTACAACAAGCATTTACTTGCTAGGAACTCTCCAGGCCTAGATTCTAAGTAGATTTTGATTAAAATATTTGGGAAGAATACATTAGAATCAGACAGTCAAACTACGTTTAAACAGAAAGTCGTTTACTGAAGTGCTGACTAATAATTTTAAAGACTAACTGATGAGTTTGGAGATTTAGGGTTTCAGGTGCCCTATCCCAGCCTTCACTAACTAGAACAAATAGACTTGTGATTCAGAACAAAGAAGTTGTCAAATTACAAACTAACACCAGGGACAGCAACACAAGCAATCGAATGATGGCTCCTGTAACACAATTAGGAGCATATTGATTTATATATGTATGGATATTTTTGTTCTTAATGTTCACTATTATTTTATAATGCATTATGACATATCTCTTGCATTCTAAGAAACTGTAACTTTTCCTGGACTTCATTGGCAGAATTAATATTATACCTTGAGGTCACTTAAGAGTTAGAATGTTATCCTACAACGAACTCAGTTTATTTGTATAACTTGCCTTTAAAAGAAAGATGTTCCAACCTACCTTGCTGGCCTTAGATTCCCCGTGTAATCAATTTCCATAACCTATGATAATACATACCATTAATCTTAAATTATGTACTCTTATATGCTGCTGATCCAGAGTAATATATGTGTGTTTATACATGTGTTATCATAACCATTTGCTGGAAACAGCAATGAGGTTAGAGAAGCCTTCTAATGAATATGCAACACAAATGTCAAGCACAATAAATGGATATTGCTTGATAAACAATTCTGTGATACTGTTTGTTACTTGGCTTACTGGGTCATTTGGAGTCAGTGACTAAATCCCTTGTGTTTTCATTACTTTTCTATTACTGTAATAAGACACCATGACCAAGACAACTTACAAAAGAAAGTTTTTAAATGGAGTCTATGTTCAGAGCGTGAACCATGGTGTAGCAAAGACATGGTGGCAGGAATAGCTAAGTGCTTACATGTGGATCCACAATTAGGAGGCAGAGAGAAACACAGAGAGACAGACACACATGAACAGGCACACATACACACACTCATACACACAGGGAACAGCATGAGTCTTTTGGAACCACAGAGCCCATTCCCAGTGATAGACTTCTGTATCAAGGCCACACTTCCTAATTTTTCCCAAACAGTTCCACCAACTCTTCAGAATATATGAGCATATGGAGCTATTCTCATTCAAACCACCACACCTTATAAAAAACCCTATTCAAGGTTTTTGGAAAATATCCTTCATTCTTTCCCTATTTAATATTTTCTATGTTATTCCAGAAAAAGAAAGCAAAACTCTTTGTTAGGAACAGACACAGGCACAAGGAAAATTTAAGACAGTCTTCAGGCAGGCCCTGATTCAGACTCAGACAACAGACAGACAGGCTTGACTGAAGACACAGGGAGACTAAAGAGGAGAATTCAAGTCTGGGCTCACTCCTGGTCAAATGGCATAAAGGGGAAGTGCTTCATCCATCTCTGTTCTCAATGCAACACTCACAAATTTGGGATACTATGAGTTTACTATGAATGTGTTCAAACAGATTGTACTTGGGAATCCTATGTGAGGAGTCTCTAATGTGATAACTATACTAGTACACACACACACACACACACACACACACACACACACACACAGATATGATAGGTGGATGATAGATAGATGATAGGTAGGTGGAAGATGATAGATGAGAGATTAGATAGATGATAGATAGATAGATAGATAGATAGATAGATAGATAGATAGATAAGATAGATAAGCCTATAAAGCAATGAATAAACACTGGCTTGAGAGCCATTCCTTTACTATTTATGAATAATAGGACTTGTTAAACACATATTCATCATCGCTACATCTCTACCTTCTGGTTGTCTATTCCAGATCCTTCAAAATAATTTTCTAATCTTGTCAGATGATTGTTATGAAATGCACCCTTATTTAATATGCTTTGCAATTGTCATCAGAGGATGAACATCTTTACTTATGGCTGGTTGTGCTATTTACCTAGAGTGTTCTATTTTTCCATCTGCCTCTTTATCAAAATAAAAAAAGATATTTTTCCAGTTGACTATATATGCCACAGTATATATTACCAATGTCTACATAAGGTTATTTTCCTTTGATTCATTGGAAACATATGTTCCAAGGGAAAGAACAAGAAATATACAAGTATGAAAGCATGGGCTCAGAAACAGATTATCTACCCATCATTACTGCAGAGAAATATTTTCTCCTCAAGTAAGAGGTCACTTTTATTCTATACTTGTGTAAATGTGATGCTGACAGTAACTGTACAATAGGTTTTATTTTTCCCCAAATTTCAGTTTTGGCAAAGCATAATGGACCACTTACCCTGAAACAAAGTTACTTGGATATTATTCATAGACAAATGGAAGGTAATAGATTTGCCTACAAATGTGAGAGAACCAAGGAACTGGTAACTGTGGGAGACTGTCAATATAGTGTGCATCAAATGACAGGACAGTTTCACAACTCCTGGGGAAGACTTATGGTAGAAGGATTGCTTTTAGAAATTAGAAATACATATATATGTGTGTATACGTATATATGTATATGTATGTGTGTGTGTATATGTACAGACATAAATATATATATATACACATTTATATACATGATAGATAAACATATTATTTAGCATCCTATAGTGATATATGCATGTCATGAATGTATAATCATGCTTTTTTTTCATCTAACACATGATTATGTGTTGTATAATAACCCAGGACTACTTTAGCTTTGCGACTGATAACATCTTAGAAAGAAAGCCAATTTATTTCTGATTTAAGTAGGAACTCAACTTAGTGACCTGCAGAATGGGCTTTTAATTAATGGACTGCATTTAGAATTTGCAGATGAAGATAGTTCATCTATTCTCCCTATTAGACATTACGTTATCTGTGGCCATCTACTGAGGAATAGTCAGACATTGTTTATGTATTTAATTAGCCCATAAATATCAGCTGTTAAATAACTTCTGCTTACACCCTGTGTGTGCTCAATGTATTTCTGTCCCTGTAAGTATGGCCCGTTTTCTTTATTGTTGTGATATGAGACTGAAGACATAGGAAGCTGTGAATGTAGCATCAGCAGTAATCTCTGAAAAACAGGTGGGATATAGTAAAAAGTCTGAAGCAAGAAAACAATTACTATGTTGTATGTTTAAAACTGAAAATGGAAATATTAACATAATGTTTTAATTTCATTTGATTTTTTAAAAAAGTTCTACTACCCACTGAAACCTAGTTACTAAAATACCTTGTGATAAATAAGCAGCCATCTCTAGATCTACAGTGACGGCTGGTTTCAAGACCCCAAATTCTACCTGAGTTCATGTCAGTCTTACGTAAGTGTCCACTTATATAAAGTGGTGAAAGATTTACATGTGACATATACACATCCTCTTATACATTACCTCATCTCTAGATGGTTCTTAATTCCTAACATAATGCAAATGTCACATAAGTAGTTCTTTTGATGTATTATGTAGGAAACAGTGATAGGAAAATATCTTTGTGTTTAAGATGAATGCATGTTGGAATCTTCGTTCCGTACTTGGTTGAATCTGCACAGACACGATTTGCAGCTGTGGGGTCCTAGTTACATGCAGAAACAGAGCGATAATAAAGGATAGCATAAACACGGAATATTACTACTTAGGCAACTCAAAAAGGTCTGAAGAGAATGCGGCATCTCCACTGTTTTGAAAACAAAAATTCATGGAAAGGTGATAACTATTGAAAGGATCTAGGACAGAAAATGTATTTGGACATGAAGACATAAAATCTGTAGGCAACAAAGCACTCTTAGTAGCCACTGAGCTTAAAATGCAAACATGAAATAGATACTTAAAGGCCATCAACTAACTGACTATGAAGAACCTTCTATATCCTGCTGAAGAATTTTCTTCTGGCAAATGATGGAATATTGTTTTCTTAAAGAACCAGATTGTGAATATTTTAATAAGGTCTCCATCTACTCAGATCTGCCACCACCAAAACAGTCCAGTTAGGAATATTGATGAAGGGTCTGGTGGAAGATGCTGTAAATCTGACTGAATCTATAAATCATCTGTGAGAAAGGCCTCTGGGTTTGTTTATGGGATATTACCCTGACTATACTATTTGAGGTAGGAAAACACATATTAATTGTAGGCTAGACAATTCCTAGGCCGAAGATTCTGGACTGAATTAGTGGCAGAAGGAACTCAAGCAGCATCTTGCCTTCATTGTTGACTTCTGTTTACACATGAAATACAAAAATCCTCAGGGTCATGCTGACTGGACTTCCCCACTATGATGGACTGTATGTGGAGCTATGAACTAAAGCAAATCCCTTAAGTTGCTCTTGTCAGGTTGTTTTATCATAGCAACAGGAAAAGAAACTAAGACAAATGGGTTCTAACAAATCTTTATTTAGCAGAAAACAAAACCAAAAGCATAAGCCAGCTTAAGGATGCAATTCTGAGAAGCATTTAAAGAAATAGTAGCACAAACTTCCACTTTTAGTGAAGTGCATGAACTAAAAGATTTATGAAGCTATGAGAGCCCTGATTCTTATAAACGTGAAGGCACATTAGAATCAAACTACTAAAAATAAATACAAAGAAAAAATTGAAAGAAACTAATGAAAAGGCGATTAAACACAAATGCTGGAATAGAACTTTAATGACTGCACACTTCTCATGATAAATCAAAGATTCCTGCAGACAATGAAAGAATAATTTAAAGCTTTGAGAGGAAATAACTATTAATTATGATTTCTATACTTAAGAAATGTGCCTTAGACATGAAGAGGGATTTACTCTAGGACAACTGAAGAAGTTTGTTTCATTATTTCTTCTCTATAAGAGATCCTGAAGGAACTTCTTCAGTGAAAGGAACACCAAGTAAAGGCATCTGAGGATCACAGGGAGTAAAGTGCAAAAGCTAGGAAAATCACACAAGAGGAATAGAAAGGAAAAATACCTCTGATAATAAAACTCATTCTTCTACAGTGTGATATCCATGGCAAGTGTACCATGCAGGAGATACAAGCAAAGGAAACCATCATATAAATGGTAAGCATTCTAAGTATGCATACACTATGCAAAGTACATTGAATCTTAAATGTCCCCAAAGGCAAATATGGCAAAGACTTCATTGTTAGCCTGTGGTGCACACCAATCAAAAACGTCTGACCAGACAAAAAAACCCAAATGCCAATATACGCTACCAAAATGTCTTGGGATCTTAAGAGTGCAGGTGGACTAAAACTTGAGAAGCAATGAAAGTGATGCCATGCTAACTCTAAATAAAGAAAGCAGCAGTCAGTTTATAAGGCAGCCCAGCAGAAACATAGAGGAGGGGTTATAATTACTGAAAGGATTACTTCACCAAAGAGATATGAATATTCTCACTTTGTAGGCATTAGAAATCAGGGCTCCAAAATATGTAAATTAAAATTCATAGAACTGAATGCAGAAAGAAACAGATTCACTATTGGCTTGGAATTGTCAACACTGATATAACACAAAGACAGACAGAGAGCAAGGCTTCATCAATACAGCCAGCAAATTAGACCTATTAATGACTGATATAGCTCCAATTAGCTGAATACACATTTTTACATGTGCTCTTGAATCTTCACTAGCAAAGACTCTGAAGCTAATTATCACACCAATAGTATGGAGAGTATTTGGTCTTTAATTACTAAGAATTTTGAACAAATATTACTGTTTTTTTCCCCTCTGAGTATATCAATTATTGTACTCAATCACTTGTAGCATTTATTTAAAATGTTTAATGTCTGAAAATAAAATGAATGGATATTCTTCAGGAGGACTCTGGGTTATAGTCTCTTTTATTTCTAAACTGGGTGGCTATGCACATTTCATTTTATCTGTATTTTGCTTCTGTAAATACCCTCATGGCTTTAGAGATCATAACTAATGTTGGCCTAAAACTGATATTCTTCAAATGTTCATAGTTCTATTTTCGTAGCATGTCAATGATAGCCAAACTTCTGTCAACCTACTTTAGTTTTCACATGTCTATTAATAACACCAGCAGTAATTCTTTTAATTAAGTTTACTACTTAGTATATTATGTGGACACTAATGGGCAAAATAGGGTACACGTGTTGAGGTCAGAGGACAACACTCAAGAGTTGGTTCTCTCTTGCTACTTTGTGGGATAGAAAATAGAGCTCAGTTTCTCAGACAGTGCACAAGTGTCTCTACCCACTGAGCTATCATCTCTAGTTGTTCTCATTATCTGTTTCATAAGTGCACTCTAAGACACAGATGCCATTATGCCTTATTTTTAGTTAATTTTTATGATCATTTGTATTTAACACACTGATTGAATTCCTTTCCACTTACTTTGCTTATTTTGTTCCTACTCCAAAATCTTATGCTTCAATTTTTATGGATTTCCTTTGCTATCTTGTTCTTGCCCTCACCACCAGTCTTACCAAGTTTATACCTGAAAGCATTATCCTCTGATAATTTGCTGAATTTTCTATAAATGTCTATTCTATCACTTTCAAGATATAAATGTAAAAGTAAACACCAAGTTCTACCTGATTTTCAGCATACATTATCTTTCTTCTTCCCATTGTATTAAGAGGTTTAGAGGTAAATTAGAACTTTGGGTATATTTCTATTCAAAACTCAACATTAACAAAAGTAGAGGATCATCATATTTATAAAATGTTCTCATCTTGAGCACAGAGAATAAGAGATTTTTGCTAATATTACTGCCCTCTAAAATAATTTCAAACCGATGTATATGTTAGCATAAAAAGGGAAAGAGATGACATTGTGCTAAATCAAGGATAGATGAGAGAAGCAAAGTTTGAATTGATGCAGATGGACTGGAGGGGGAAGGGAAAGTGGGGAAATTATGCAATTGTCTTTTAATGTGAAAATATGAAAAATAGAATTGAACGTCCATCCAAATTGTTCTTCCACTGATATTTCAATTATGTATTTTAAAAATTAATCAACAAGATTACCAGTTATTGTGTTTTAGATTATTTAGCTATATTTAATTCAATAAGTAAAATAAAGCACACGTATAACATATATATATTTAGCATATATGCTATATACTTACATATGTTATATACTAAGCTGCAATTGGAATTTAACCTCACAAAATCCTCAGTGCAAAATGCATCAATATAATGGTGAAACTCTAGACTCTATATTCTAAGAACAATACTATTAATACTGTGTTTAATATGATTCAGAGATCTCACAAGTCATTATTATAAGAAGCAGATCATTTTTCTCATTGTTAAAAATTCATTCAAAGTCTGTGGATATATTGACAAAACAGAGCAGGATCAAGTCACACATCAGTGATCTGAAAGAAAACTAGTTTGCAAGTCAATGAAAGAGAATCATGAATCGTCTTCCAATGAGCAAAGAGTCAGTCATTTGAATATGGGCAGCTATTACATGGTTTTGTTCTAAACAAACTCACTTGGATAGTTATTTACTCTAACTATACTTAATATGATGACAAAACAAAATTTGTAATAAAATATTTATTTAATTTATTGTTAAAACATCTATTTTTAAAGAAAATGTTTTTTCTTTCCAGTGCTTTTCTCTGTATTTTTAAAAGAATAATTTGATTTTTATTCATATGTTACTGTGTTTATCTATGCATATGTATGCCACATGAGTGCAGTGGCTATGGAGGCCAGCAGAGGGAGCCAAGTCTCCAGGTGCTGGGTTTACAGGCTAAGCCACCAAATGTGGGTGCTGGAAATGAAATTAATGTCCTCTGCAAGAGTAGTTAACACTCAACTACTGAATCATCTCTCAATTCCTTTCCATATTTCTTGAAATTGATGAAGAAGCTTCAGATAGACCCCAGCTGAGTCACAGCTCATATAGATATCTTTCAGTTTGTTGCTCAGTTTGCAGCAGGGTTTTCTTTTTTTCTCTGTATTTTTAAAAAGAATAATTAAAATTTTTCCAAAGGAAAAATAAAATAACATTTTTAAATTTAGAAATGGAAATAAAATTTAATAAATATTAATAGTTATATCATTGTATTCAAGCATGTAATAGCTAAACAGAAATGTGAGATCTCCACCCCCCCTCCATCTGCAAGGCAAATACAGGCCTTGGTTGTATTCTCTATTAAATATGTGTTAAAATTTTAAATGCATGTTAAAGTAGCACTGTATTTGTTAGCATGCAACTGATTTATATTTGTGGTAGCTGCTTTCCATGATACTGAAACATTGCTCCTAGGGGAAGAAAATACAAGGCTCCAGTTCTTGTGAGCCTTTAGTCACATTTTCAACAACTGGTCAGTGTGTGTCTTTTTCTGTGTGTGCTTCTGCTCAGAGAAGCTGTGTTTAGTATACATTACTGATTCATTCAATTAAGACTGAATTCATGACCACTCATGCTATTATTCAAACAGTTAATTAATTCACCTTACACACTCATTTTATCCATAAGGCCCATCAAAGGCTTGTGTAGAGAAACAATAGGCAGAGTAGGTTGTCACATAAACAGCAAAATGACCAAACAAAGCTATAAAAAATGTCCCACACTTAAATATACAAAGAATCTTTAGCGATGTAACAGGTGGAAGTGAAAGGAAATACATAGACAATAGACTGGAAAATTCTCAGTTTAAGTGTCAATTTTATTCAAAGCTATTCTATAGACTCAACGAAATTGACTATTCAAATTGAATTTCTCATAAGTTTCCTCAATGTACAAGTTGAGATGACCCCAAAACATGATGGAATTATAAAACAGCACAACCATTTTAGAGAGCCTTGGAAAAATAATAACAGAAAATTTAGTGGGATCATAATCTCATACTTCTCAACTTAAGTGTTTATATAAACCTCCACTATGTCTATGACTGTGGACGCCATGAAATACATATAAGTGAATGAATCAGATTCACTCATACATGATCAATTTACTCTTGGCAAAAGTGCTTACATACATCAACTAGGAAAATAATGTCATCATTTCATAAAAGAGATTCAAAGACTGGAGAAAGAGATGGTTCATTAGCATGAAATTTTCAATAAGTTAACCTTAAGTATAATTTAAAGAAGACAATAATAAAGTGATTAGTATCCAGGTGTAGCTTGGATGACAGCTGGAAAATCTCACTAATTCTCATACTGCAGTTCATAGACTACCAGCTGTTTTTAAGACTCCTGCTTCAGATGACATCATCAGGACCCAGGGTAGACAGCTGTCAAGCCAATTGACAATTGTAATAAACACAGAATTAAATTATTTATTAGTCTTGACTGTACAGTTTTTCCTGGGTAGAAAATAGAAGTTGGGAAAGATCAGCTATTTTAAATTCTGAAAGTAAGCTCTTATCATCAGCTGCAGATACAAATTTACGTCTGATTCATGAGCACTGACATTTCCATTTTTGTAAAGTCTTTCAATGGTATGTACAAGAATTTTAAATAGCAATATTCTAACATTTTTCCATCTCTAAAGTATAGGCCCTCAGAGCTGAAATTATGACTTGTAATTTATTATTATTGGTTATTTACTAAGTCTACAAGCCCAAACATCACTGTCTGTAACTGACTAAAATATCTAAAATTAAAACAACAGTATGGTATTAATTGAGGGCACATTCTAATAACTTGTGAATTTTAAATCACATTATTTAAGTAGTAATTGAATAAAAATTAAAAAATAATTTTAAATGAGCCTGTTTTGTTAAAAAACTAATTAATATACACTATTAGCTAAATGAAAACAGCAAAATGAATATACATTTTAAATAACTTTTCCTAATATTTGAAAAAAACTAAAGAGATTTTTCTATTGAATATAAATATATACATGTATATAAATATATATATATACATATATATACACACACACATGCATATATATGCACAAGCCTTTATATGTTTAGAGATGTAGTTAATCTGTTAGGAAAAACTGAGTCACTATATATTTGGGATATCCAGGTACTCAATTGTTGTCCATTAAAATCTCACTAGAGATATTACAGGATACACTGAGAAAAAAGTTGAACCTCAATATGACTTATAGCCTAGTTTGCCTCAGAAACCCTACATATCTTCACATATATAAAATGAATTTGTTCAAACTAAAATCCGTATATAAAATTTAAAAAGAAAAATGGAAAAGCAAAGAAGAAAAAGAGATAAAGCCCCAACAGGACATTATGAGACAAGGAACCTCCAAAGAGCCCATTGAATTCATTTTTTCTGTGGCTTCATTTGTTTTTATTTGGTTAGATTTGGTTACAATTTGATGAGCACTTGTGTATTTGTTTATTTTTTGATGTGGTTTTATTTTGCTCTTCTGGTTTTGGGTTTGTATTGGGTTCTTGTTTGCTTTTTGAGAAAGAACTAAAGGAAGAGGGAGAGAGAAAGGGTTGGAAGGACTTGAGGGAGGGGAAGAATGTGATCAAAATATATTTGAATTTGAAATTGTTTTAAATAATAAAAAAGAATACAAATTAAGGTAAGCCTATAGCTCCGTAAGACAGTTTTCTAATGTGCACAAAACTCTAGAAGAGAACACCACCACCTAATTAACCATTGTTTACTAACAAACTTCATACTGTAGTCATGTTAGCTCACTGAATTCTATTTTATTTTTATATAATTAGTAGTTTATTCTCTATTAAAACAATAATGTAATTTCATGGTAACACTAGTAAATGAATTTCATACAAATTTCATACAAATTATATATCTTTATTTTTTTAAGAAATTGGGAAAATTATTTTTATTTCATATTAATATGCCATTAAGTTTGATGGATGAATACATGTTTTATTTGTAATAAGCTCAAATATGACTACAACACTTTCTTTTCTTGCCTCTGGATTAGATCAATTTTAGTTACGCAGTTTTAGTTTTTTGTTGGCTAATACATGTTTATGGAGTACTGTATAGTATTTGATGTGTGCTTACAAAATGGAATGACCAAATAAGGTCAATTAATAAATGCGTACCTCTCCATGCCTTTCTGTGGTGAAGCTATTTGAAATCTACTGCTCCTGCAGTTTTGACAAATGAAGCACTGTAATATTTTTCATGTTTACTCTTCAACTCAATTATCACAGCTCTAACTGATCCCAATAAACAGTGGTGGGAGTCATTTCAATTTCCAGAATGAAATTCAAATTGCTAGCCTTTCAGCTCAATATTTATCTTTCTGCTGTTAAAGATTTTCACAGAAGTTATTTGTGTGAAAACATATAGAGGAAACATTTTCTGATGACTTCATACTGGGCTGGATTCTGAAGACGTCGCAGAAAAGTGAATGGCAATGTGTTACAGTGTGACATTTATAATGGACAGAATACAGAAGCTCTCCCATATAACGTAGATGGGATTTTTTTTTTCTGATTCTACAACTCAATTCTATCTCTCCAGCACTCAAAAGAAACAGACATGAAATGAATGGAGAATATTATACTTGGAAAACACAACCATTCTTGTTCTTAAATTACAAATAAGAGAGGAAAACTAATACTGAGAAATATTGTGTTGGGGAGGAGGAGAAACAGCAAACATGTGTTCAATGATGCTGATGCTAACTTCTTCAGAGGAGTGGGTACCGATCCTGAAGACAGAGGAAGCCAGGAGGCAGCAGTATGCTGATATACGTGAACCTATGTCCTTTGTGCTGCAAACTGAATTTATTTTGACTTTAGTATACATATATTTGAACAATAACCATGTGATAAAATCCTTTAGATGATATACAGGGTGAAAAAGCTTGTTTCCTACAATGAGCATGGTAGTATATACATTTAATCCCAGCATTTGGGAAGCAGAGGCAGGGGCATCTCTAGGAGCTCAAAGCCAGTGTGATCTACACAGAGTTTAAGGCCACCCAGGACTGCATTGTGGGATCCTGTCTCAAGACAAACACAGACAACAGCAACAGGTACATATAACTGTTTCCTTCTATTCGCCTCTTTAATATTGTTTGTAGTTTTATCTAATCAGGTATAAAACAGGAGGTGCCTTCTAATGACTTTAAGCAGTAGATGGTGGATAATACAGGGATAAGAAGAGCTGAATATTCCTATTCAAGGTTTACTTTACTCAGAAGGATAAAACAAAGAGTCATATGATGAGGAAGCAATAACAGAGCGATTCTCGGTTCTTTAGTCTATTACTCTGTTACCTTTATTAAATAATATATATAATATATATTATATATGGTGTATATATATATATATATATATATATATATGTGTGTGTTTACATTCATACATATTATGGTTATTATAATGTACAAAGGAATCACAAGTACACTTATTAATGCCTAAGCTGTATTTTATGAGAACCTGCAAATCACTCTGTTCAAACGAACATATTAAGAATGCTCTGAAAGTACTCGAGCTAAACTCCACAGCATTGATGCTAAATATAAAAAATCTCTACAGTCTTTATTGGCCTTTGGTCCAAACTCCACTCTAAAGTAGAGACGGAGAATGACATATCTATTTTCTTTATTATATCAGGTCTTAACCCAACATTAATATCAACTGAATAAAATCAATTTTGAAACTTTCTCCAAATGTCATATTATTCAAATATTCCAATTGTTATAAAATGAACTATCTATTAAAGCAATAAATGTAAAATGCAAGCGCCCCATGCTGACACTTCACTGAGCAGCATCTCTAGTAATAAGATTTTGGCTCCATTTCTAGCTATAATTCACTTCTAAGATGCTACAAACCAAATACAAATCAGATGTTACAAAGCATCTCCAAATTCCATAGCTGCCCAAGGACCTACACAGCATTGTTGCTTCCCTTTCTCTCCCTCTAAGATAAGCACGTATTTTTCCTTATTTTCTACCCTTTTATGTCTATTATATTAAAGCTGTAATTTTGGTAGAGGAAGCCTAATCCTAACCATAACCATAACTGTAACCATAATTGTAATCCTAACCCTAACTCTAACCTAGATAGCAAATATTGTACATATTATAGCCTCAGTGAATATTTTTAATAATCTATCCATGTTACAACACTTACTTGGTAGATAGAGGAAGCCCGGGGTGTGTGAAGGTCTGAGTGCATATTGTTGATAAGCTTCAGACCCCTGGGTAAAATCAAAGCCTTCCTCTCTGGGGGAAGCCCAGGGGGACAGCAAAGCCCATTTCTTTTCCGCACGTGGGATCCTGATAGTGTGTGCAGTAAATATTCACCAGAGCCTTCTCCTACCAGGTATTAAAGCCCTGAATAATTTTCCTACTGATATTACCTAAACTTAACTCCTTGATTCAATTGTATACCACAAACACTTCCTCCTTGGTTCAGCAATATGTAATAACCCCACCTCCTTGTTCAACTGTATTTAATAAACTTGATGAGCTTTCTGGGTGCTGAGGCTTCTCCATCTGTGGGCCCAGTTCATCCAATCTCAGTTTTTCTGTGTGTCCTTGTGTTTGCTTTTTCTTTATTCCCTCATAGCCAGTGTCAGGTCCATCCCTGAGCTGTGCTAGGACATAGTAACTCACAGTAACTACTACATCAAGTGAGAAAAGTGATACTTGCTTTTATACTATTATACTGCAGATATAGATGGATCATTTACCCTGAATCTTATATACAATAACTTATCATATGCTGCTTTCTGTTAGGATTCTGCAACAAGCAGAGTCTACAGGATGAATCTGTGCTGGAGAGCTCTGCCCTCTATCCCTGACCACAGACATAGCCCACAGCCCAGGGCTCCCTCTGAGGGGTTCTGCCCCCCCCCAGTCTATAGTGTGGGACTCCTACTTTCTGTGAGAAGCTCTGACATGCCTTTCCACATTCATCTGTGATCAGTCTCCACAGCCCTGTGAAGGAAACACTGCCTTAGCTCTGCCTTAGCTTGGCCCCCTTGCCAGGCCCAACCCCCCAGCTGGCTAACTGTCAAATGGAAGGAGGACCTGATTGAGGACTATGCTCGCTCCTGGATGAGCCCTCCCCTCACAAATGGAACCTAACAACCATCAGTACTCTTGGCTGACACCCCCCCACCCAAGAGGGACCCTCATAGCCATGGACCCTCACAGCCATCTGTGTTTCTTCCAGGAAGCAAAGTTGACTTTACCAGCAAACCTAGCCTCTCCTACTGTCCAACTGCTATTCAAGACTAATGCTTGCCTCCCTTGCTACCATGCTAGGGACTCTGGGGGCCCAGTCACCATTCCTTATGCCTGCTAGGAACCCCAAATGATGCCAAAGACCACTGAGGAGACAGCATTTTTCACTTTTGGAGGAGTCTAGCTCTGCAAGGCTGGGGAGCTCTGGGACTTGAAACCCCTTATAAGAAAGCTCCCCCCTGGGACTATCAGGGACTCCACTCTCATCTGGCTGAGGGGTTCTCCAACCTGATAGTACAGCACAGAAGGGGTCCCAACAAACACAAATGACCCTGAGCTGGGACCCTCCAACCCTCTCTGGACTGAGAATTCTACCAATCACAGGCCATGTTGATAACTCCACCCCCTCCAGAACCCTTTAAAGAGGACTGAGCAATCCTCAGTTTTCGCTGTTTCTCTTCGGAGTGGAAACAGTCACTGGGCTGCTGAGATCATCGGAAAGAAGAAAGAAAATCAGCTCGCCTGGGATTTTTCCCTACAGAGCTGCACCAGAAGAAGAAAGAAGAACAGCTCACCTGAGATATTTCCCTACAGAGCTGCAGCCTTGGGGACACCTGGCCAGAAGCTCCTTGGGCCTGTTGGGGTACTCTCCCTTCAGAACTGCATCATCTCTAGGAGGCAAGGCAAGGCGAGGCAAAGCAGAGCTTGACACTTCACCTCAGCTCCGCTGGGCTGAGCAACTCATCAGTCCTGTTGGGATATTCTCTCTTCAGGACTGCACCACCTCTACAGGGAGGTTTCTCCCTTTGGCATTGTGTGGTCCCTGGACCATCACAAAAGAGTTTCTCCATCTTTCTTCTCTTTCTGTTCTATCTCTTTCCATCTATTCCAACAATAAAAACCCTTCCCAACACTTTCTATTTTCATGTTGTTTTTATAATTGTATGTAATGATTTGGAGAAATTCACATTTATGTTTCTTTTTGTGAGTCAGTAGTAGTTGCTTTACTTTACATTAGCAAAACAGGTGAGAAAGATGTGTCCATACTAGGACTTAGCTTGTTTCCCTTTCTTTATGAACAAGTACATTTTCTCTGCTAAGGACATCTATTTCTACATCTATTTTGTTTTTTGGATTATTTTTTGAAAATGTCAGTACATTACAGTGTTTTCTTTAAGCACGTTAGCAATTATTTTATTACAAATACATTAACTTATTTACAAATTTTCATCCATATTTTCCCTTGTATATTCCAACTATTTAGGGTAGGTCATTTTATGTTTTCATTAAACTCCACTAAAAAATGGCTTTGATCATTTACAGAAAATTACTCACAAAACAGCAACTCAATAGTTTCAGAAAGAAAAAAAAATACATGAATATATGGATAATGTATATCCTGAAACTTGCTATAGTAGATAAACAACAGGAGGTACCTCGCATAGAGACACTTATTTACTCTTGCACACATTTGCCTGTGTGAAATTCTGAATGTTGAGCGTGTTGATTTTAACTGAGAAATACTATACATTAGTATTTACCAGTGAAATTCCATAAAATATGGTTTCGTATTATTTAATTTGCCAAATTATATGAACATGCAAATTCTACTTTTCAAAGGAACATATAAGTGTCGTAATTAACATAATTAAAAGTCATTTTATAGTAAGTCAGGAGAAGGTGTCCTATTAAGTAATGGAAGTTTTATTAAGTTACATTCCTTGTCAAATTATTTATTAAAACTTAATAATGAGGTTTCTAAATATGTATAAATTGCTTTATTGTCCATTGTAAAATATGTCATGAATTAGCATCTCTTAATGTTTTCCTGTTCATTTGGGCTCACTCTGTACCCAGGCATAATTCAGAATAATTAAATAGCATCACTTGTAATCATCATTTTAAAGCTGAGAGTCAACTGTATATCTTAGGAAGGTCAATGTACACTTTGTATAAATTTCTGCTTTATTAGTATGATATAAATGCATATTATCATTTAAATAATGAGCCAATTATTACTATAAAATAATTAATTTCTTATTGTAATGTAAAATCTGATTAGAATCACTGGACTTATAAGATATTTTTGAATTTGCAATTACCTATAGGTGGCACAGTGTATAGAAAGATGATTATAATTTTTTTTAAATTATCATATGAAATTATGGTGGCACAATTGAAAAACAGAAAAGATTTCACATGAACAAAACAACAAAAAAAATTCTTGGATAAAGGAATGTATATTTCATTTGTTACTCATCTAGTCCTTGTAATTATCATGACACTTAATTGCTCACATACAATTAGTTAGCTGTACTCTGGGAACATAACTGAATAATTAATTATTCTGTTGTAACATATAATTAACTCACTAATTAATTACAGAATGTTGTCCTGTAGCTTACAGTGGCCTAGTATTCATTGCTCAGAGCAATATCCTGCCTCAGTTCTGAGTGCTTGGCATTACAGGCATGGGCCAACAAGCCCAGCTTCCATGTTTGTTTGTTTGTTTTTATTCAAAACAACAATACTAAGTTCTTCTTGAGTAGCTATGATCTAAACAGCCATGCAATTTGACCCAGTTTACAGTATCAGAAATGGATTTACTCCTATAGAGTGGGACTCAAATCCAGTCAGAAAGTGATTGGTTAGCCCCTTAAGAGTTATGCTACTATCACACCAGTGGGTAACTCTTCCTCGGTGGGTCTGTATTGTAGGTCCATCACTGGATAAGGGTGATAATGACTTTTGTCCCCCAGTGGCCAGCATAGCACCTTAAAACACGGTAAAAGTCAGCCAACAAGACAAATTCTTGCAGCACAAGTCCAGTTTGATTTCTCTATATCCTGCAACAGAAATATGTGAAATTCTCAGAATTGCTTCTATGCATCTAGTTCAAGAGGACAACCATAAAGAGTAACAAGAGCCAGAACTGTTTGGGGCAGAGGGCTACTGGCTCAGTATCATTTTAAGCAGATAACTTAATGATTTAATTTAGTAATTTAATATAACTTTATATGTTATTTTTTAAATATATGTAATTTCTTGGGGCTATTTTAATAAAAAAGTTTATATAAAAGAAAAGATCCAAGTTTAAAAAATTTACATGATTGATAATTCCCCAATAATTTTTGTTACTTTAACTAGTATTACTGCTTCAGGTCCTAAGAAAGTTATTAAGATAGAATAATTCAAGCTAAATATCTTCTTTAAGCAAAGAACATCTAAAGATGGAACTTGCTTTTTTCCAAGTCTCATGTAGATGACATCAGTAGTAAGATAGGGATGAAAATGAATGAGTCTTTGCCCCTCAAAGAAAGATGCATGAGAATATGTGAATATGGGGAGAGGAGCAGAGGAAGGGGGATTAAAATCACAGTGTACAACAGTGACTGAAGGCACCCACTTAACTCTCCATGGCTTACATGTTGATTTCTAAAATCTCAACGAAGAGCTACAGGCGAGGCCGAGTCTGGTGTAATGAAAAGCCATTTTTGCCCCAGACACAATAGGGGAAAGAGCAGATGTCAGACGAAGGACACATCCCGAGTCGAAGATACTGCCTGAAGATTAGCATGGATGAAGAGGTTCTATTGAGAATCTGCACGCTACTGGAAGGATTTTCCTGTTTCAGCAGCTATTAAATGCCATCCTTCCTAAATAGTTATCAACTGAGAAACAATGGTTTAATCTAAAAGCATTAAAGGATGGGCACTACGACATTTCCAGGAAGCAGCTTAGAAATAAAATTCACCTACATGAGGTTGTTAGTGATTCGAAAGGTCTCTCTCAGAAGAGTTTCTGGGGAGAGCTGCTATCATGCTTTTAGAACCTTTCCTGTAGCCAAGGTTGAGGAGAGGCCAAGAACTCTCTCTCTTGCATCAATTTCTGTTAAACAGACTTCAATTGGATGCTCCAAGGAATGAGACACGAGTCCTCAGCCTTAGTGAATGCAGAGGATTGGCTTAAATACAGCAATCTAGAGAGGGAGGAATAAGCAATTTACTTACTTTAGTTGCAGATTAGAGGGAAGTTGCTATAGCAACAGGTTCAACATATTTTCCCAGTTTGATGTGTTGAGGATTTCAGGATTGTCTCCCATCAGTGAGATTTGGGTATCACACAGTAGAGCACATTCAGGCAAATTACTTTGTGCCTTGCCTACTAGGCCACTTAGAGGAGTGATGAAGCCTGAGAAGACAACGCTAATGATGATTTTCAATTCTACAGAATTTCAGAGGCAGAAAAGCATGAAGACATGAAAGAAATGCTTTCCCCAAGTCAAGGAAGCTCCAGGGGAGGTCTTTGAATGAACAAAGTCTGGTGTGGCCACAGGTTCCGCTTTTTTAGTGTTCTTTCTGTGTATAAGAGTTTGGTTGGATGTATGCATGTGAACCACATGCATGTGTGCTACACACAGAGCCTACAGAGTGGTATCAGAGCTCCTGAAATTGAAGTTATGGACTGTTCTGAGCCACCGGAACCCAGGTTCTCTGCAAAAGCATCAAGTCCTTCTAACTACTAAGCAATGCTGTGTCTACCGCACATGTTCCTCTTAGCAGAATTACTTACCTTGTAGGAACTTCAGCACAGCTATATTAGAATATGGTGGGTAAGAGTATCAGCTGCATTCCCTCCCTCCCTCCCGTCATCTCCCTCCCTCCCTCCCTCTCTCTCTCTCTCTCTCTCTCTCTCTCTCACTCTCTCTCTCTCCCCTCTCTCATTCCCTCCTTACTTTTTCCTATCACACCATCACATTAATTCTAGAGCAGTGGTTAATAAGGTGAAAATAATATAAAATTATATTTGTGTATAAACATTTTCAAGGAAAGTATGGGCAAAATCTATTGTAAGCACAAAATTCAATCTGCTGCTTTCCATTTGTCTGTACTGAAGGTTTTTACTACTCATGACTGAGTAGAAAATGAATAATACTCTGACAGTTTTCAATTAAGAGTGAAGAACCTTCTTCCCCAGAACATCTGTAAAGGGACAGTTACAGACTCTTCTGTTGTATGAAATTGTGTCTCTTTTCTATTAAGTTCCATGCATCCTGCCTGTTGACAATATAACATGGGCTTCCACTTCTCCTTAGATCCCACTCAGCAGGAAAAGGAAAAGGGGAGAATAAACTACAGAAGGAAAAGGGGAGAATAAAATGAATACACACAGATAAATCTTATCCTGGAATAAAAATAACTACAAAACTAAAAAATAAGTGTGGAAACCTGAATTACTAATATAAATTGCCTGACCAACATAGAAATGGAAGTAGAGAAGGAAATTGGTTGAATTTTGGCCAGAATGTCATATGCTGTATGAAAACAAGGTGGTTCTATAAGGCCATAATTTCAGGAGACATCATACCCCAGTGACATTTAAGAATAAAATAATCTAATACTCCTAGAGTATTTAAGGAACATGTTAACCTTCCTTCTCCCATGATGCACTTAAATTTTTACCCATTTAATGAGAAAAAAATAGAACTTCAATGTGTCATAAGTCATAAAAATTTTAAATTTATCAATTATAATAAACAAGGTTTAAGATGCAATCCAGAATATCAATTCTTTAGAAGCCAGAAAAATACATCTATAAGCTGGTTTATATGTTATAACCCAGAAAGGAAAACAAAACCAAAACCAAAAACTTTGATTCTCTTCTGATTTTTTACTGAATTAACAGATAGACAAGAAGTTCATATTTCTTTTTCAACAAATTGAAATGTAGGAAAACATCAATACTGCTAAATATCTGAAAAGTTTTATGAAATAGTAGCAATCATTTCTAGTATCATCAGTGGGGTTTGTTAAGCACACGCACACTCACACACAAAAAAAAAAAACCAAAAGAAAACAGGCCTTTTGCTAGATTTTATTTGTGTGGGGTATATTTATTAACTTTCCTCCTTTTTAGTGCTTATGAACCTGTATATGAGTGTTCCCATGTATTTTGTTACACGTGTGAGTGTGCTTATATGTATGTATGTATGTAGCTATAGAGATACAGGAGTGATGGTAAGAATCTTCCATTTTATTGATCAGAGTCTCTTACCAACCCTGAGGCTGGCTGATTCACCTAGCCAGCTGGCTTGCATAGGGTCTCCTGTCTCTACTGCCCCAGTGCTGGGATTATGGAATTATAGGCAGGCCCCTGTGCCCAACCAGCTTTTGAATGAGTTCTGGGCATCAGAACTCATGTTCATGCTTGCACTGAAAATGTTTATACATTGAACTATCTCTAGCTTCATGATTCTGCACAAGTTCAAATACAACCAAAAGACTTGACTTTCCCAATACTGTGATTCCCAAAGCTGTGATTCAATACTGCACATCCCTGTTCCCAAACGGCCTATGATAGAGAGAGACTCTTCCTGTAAATGAAATCTTCTCTTTCTAGCAAAATGTTACTATGAGAAATTTCATAATTTGAGTTAAAAGGTAAGTTATTTTCCTTCATTTTTCTCTTTCAGATTATATTGTATTTGTGTTTTCATTTAAATATTTAATTAATAAGTCAGCAATGTAATTATAATAAATTAATAAATTTTGTAAAAAGAAAAGCAGAAATCCTTTTATTTATCTTTTGCATAAAATCTTTTATTATTTTTGGTTAATCTGGTTTAATTTTATTAGAGAGCAAATTCACTCAATTCACAAGCTCTATAGGTTAAATAAAGGATGCTTATCAGAATTATCTCTATTAAAACATTTCACCACTATCTATATAAATATCATAACTATGCATAAGACACAGAAGATTATGTGGAATTATGTACATCATAGGATTTTTACACATATATTTCAACATTTAAATATAAATAAAAAATTTAAAAATCTTTGTATATATACATTTCTTCATAAAACTATTATGTCTAAATAAAATAGATGACAGCATTCAATCAATTGCTTATTTTTAGTACTAATATTATTATTAGTTAGTATGTGTGACATTTAGGGGTGCGTGGTTGCTATGGTATGCATGTAACACCAGAAGACATTTGTGGGATCAGTTATCTTTCCTCCTATATGTGGCTTACTCTCCCATTTTCAAGGAAAGTGCATTACCCACTGAGTTACCTTGATGGCCCAAACAACTGCTACTTTAACAGCAGCACATTTCCAGCAAAGCAAGCGTGCCCATGGTTAGTAGCGCCATTTCCCTCAGCAGTAGTAAGGTTTATTCACAGCACTTGAGAATGCATTTTGCTGAGTCTTGTAAAAACAATCAAGTTTCAATTTTGTTAGTACTAGACACTGTCATTTGGCATTGTCTTCTATAATTTTTATATTACATAGACCTTTGAGGTGTTTCTATTTTTTTTTAAGGATTTACCTTTAGCAAATGTATAGTCACATCTATTTTATAACATACCGCTTTATAGGCTTCCTGAAATTACACATATATACAGGGGGAGAGAGAGTCAGTTTTCTTCAGCATTTTGGCTGATGCTAGATTGCACACGTCCTGTTGAATGATGCTCTTGCCTCAATGTACATACGGACAGCACTAATTATACTCAGTGGAAAGAGGAGGAAGAGGAGGAGGAGGAGGAGGAGGAGGAAGAAGATGAGGAGGATCTAAACTTCAAAAGGAATTTGTAGTAGGGTCCCTATAGGAATTCTGCATAGGAGTAGGAAGTGTTAGATGGCTGATTTTGTTCTACATACATTGTACTCATATACGAAATTACAAAAAAATAAAAACAAACTAGATGCAAAAGCATTTGAACCATTGCAATATTTGACTTTGTAAAACAACTGACCATATTCTTGCTTTATCCTCTTGATACACAAAGTCTGTCTCTTCTACAGAGGCTGCATACATACTTGAGATGAACATGTTGTGTCCAGTAAGAAACTTGTCACAAATGCAAGGGCATTCAAAATGGACGACAACATATGACATATGCATATCTGTCATGTGCTAAGAATTGTACTACAAACATAATATATTGCCTGACATTCCAAACACATAGGTCCTAAAAAATAAGCTTTCTTTAAGAAATGCAACTAATTAGGAATACAGAAACCGTATCATCATAGAAAAAGAAAAATATAGCTTATTTACATTACTTCTGTTAGAGTTATTGATACAATAAGTAATACAGAATATTAAAACTGAACTATTTGTATTCTAAATTATTTTGAAGTGAAGTCATCATGCTATGTAGATTAAGAAGCTCATAGTCCTTGTGTCTTCCTATAAACTTTATAGTCATTTTTTTTCAAGATACCAAGGCAGTGAGAATCCTTAAAATAGACCTGGAGACAACATAAAGAGATTGACAAATGGAAAGAAACAAAATATTTTGTGCTGAAAACACCAGGAACCCTAAGATCCAGCTGTGTTATTGTTGAGATTTATCTCTTTGCTAACATTCAGAAATCCAGTAAACAGAAAACTGGAACCAGGCAAGGGTGTCTCACAAAACATCAGTCTGGGAAACTAGTTCATTTCTTAATGTCTAGCTATCATGACATTTGGAGTCTACACACCATATTGAAATGCTAACATCTTTGACTTTAGATACCAAAAGGTATGTGGCATACTAATATAACAACCATTTTCAATTCTAAGCATATGAGTTTAAACATATAAATTTGTGGAAAGCAAAGTTACCCCCCAAACAACCTGAAGATATTTATTCTTGGGTTGAATCTTTTTTCCTTTCAATTTCACTGACTTGAAATATAGTTACTAAACTACAAAGAACACATTATTAGCTGATGTTCACACACAAAGTGTCTTTAGGACTTGAAATACCTAAGTTATTAGTATAGTACAGATTGTGTTCTGTTCCTGTAGCTGTTTTTCTGAAGTATTTTTTCCTTACTAAGTATCCTGGAATACAATGTCTTCCCCATTTGTCAGCAGTTACTCTCTTCTAGTTGCAAAGATTGTGAATTTATAAAGACTTCAAATTGCTGAAATTGCTGAGTACATGTTAGGAGCCAAGCTTCTTCAAAGATGCTTCACTGTTTGGGGACTCTGCTTATGTACATGTCAGTGGTTCTGGAACTCAGAGATTTATATATGCCTACAAAACTCTCTATTCTCCCAGGTACTCATACAATGTCTTGGCTAATTTTCTGTCTGTCTGCTCAGAAAGACCAATATATACGGATTATATGGATTGATTATCATACTGTCTGATCAAAAGGGGGAATCCAAGATGTATATGAATAAAAGGATTAACACTCACTTCTCTGCTTTTATGGCTCTTTTTGTGGCATTGCCTTGGCTTGGCTGTAGCCTCTGTAGCCTCTTTAAGTGTTGCATAGCAATGTCAAATGGTCCCGTCTCTAACGCTCCTCCTCCATGTAAGCTTTGGAGATGAATCCAGTGAGCTTGCTTGCTCTGCGTACCCTTTGTGCTTGTTTGTCCCTTACATAGTTTTTACACCTTAACAATCATTTTGCAAACAAACTCTCTTTGAAATCCCCCTATCACATCTTTTTTCCTGTAAGAACCCTTATAATATTTTTAATCTTGATCTTCCTAAAATTAAATTTATTTATTTCACCCCAATATTCCCTTTCTTTTTACTTTCTCAGTAATATTTATAGTATAGTATTAATTTCGAGCCAAAGCTTTTATGGAGTTTTATAATAAATACAATGACATTATTAATTCACTTAGAATGCTTAAGTCATCCATTTCTTGTCTGTTACCTCATCTAATTTCACAAACATGTATGGTCTGTATCATTACTTCTGTGGTACAGAGGATCTGCCCTGCAAGACCATGCCCAGAGTCATTCAGAATGCTACACACTCACTGGTCCATCTGGTCTCAGCCCCATACTGTAACATCCTTCATTTACATGCCCAACAACTAATTTATTTTCATCCTATTTCTACTGTGCCTCCTACGGTGGCTCTTTATTTCCTGACTCCCATTATTTCTACCCACGTGGCTATTGGAGCCCTAAATAGATTTTCCACCATCCAATTTCAATGCCCCTTACTCCTGCCTGTCTATCAGCAATAAAATAAAAACCATTCAGAAAGTTTTCGTGTAACTTCCAAAGTCCGAGCCCTGCAGGGACTTCTTATCCGGGTTAATAATTTTCAGAGTCTGCGATCCAGCCATTTTCACTATTGGAATTTTTGCTACTTTCAGACAAATTAAATGACTGCCTGGCCTCTCCTATTCATTTTACTCATATTTCTTCCTATGCCAAAGGAAAAAGTGTTCTCCCTTTCTTGGATACTGGCAGAAAACTCCCTATTTTAAAAGACCCAGTGAAATTTCACTATAGGTTTCCTTGGCTGGGAGGAAATTGCTGTTTTCTCTAATGCCCCAGGGCATTTCTACACACACACACACACACACACACACACGCACACACACACACACACACTCCTCTGATACCACCACACTTTTAAGCAATGCTTGTTATCTAGAGAAATAGTTTTCATCTTCCTGGCATGTTAGAACCAGAAGCTAAAAATTGTAGCTCACTGATTTTAATGGCATTTGGTAAATACTGAATCTTGGCAGACTGAATGAATTAGGGCTCAAAGAAATAAGAGGAAGTATTATTTTAGAAATATCAAATAAAGTATTTAATAGTGCCACCTTATGTTTTAAAAATCTTTGTTTTTAACCTGGATATTTCTAAATACTGCTTGCATTTTTTGAAAGGATGACTAAGGTGGTTAATATCCTTTTAGAAAGCATTAGCAGTAAAAGTATAATCTAGAATTCTTTTTACAGATTGGTAATTTCTCCCTAAGCAATGATGGAACTACAGGTTTCTATATGTTTACACACACTTTCATGTACATTTTACTTTGTTGTATTACTGTAATAACATAAGTGGAGCCATCATCTTGCTGTCTCATCGGATGTAATTTTAAATAAAAAGAGGGAAAACAGGACTAAGTACTTTGTCTAGTTGCTTTCTGGTGCTATGAAAACTATCTTTAATACTTAATAGATATGTTTTGAAAATGTCATTGTAACAATTAAAGGAGACTTGTTCTTAGATACTTGTACTTATTAATTTCACTGGTAATTGAATGATCTAAAGTCTATTTAAACATCAACTTGTTAGAAATATCCAAGTCATACTTCGCCTAAACATAGATATCTTATCCTTACAAACTAATACTAACTTAATTTTCTTGAAGAACAGGCCTGATTATATATCTCAGAGGGAAAACACTTGTCAAGCCCTGAGTTCCCAGTGATGCTAGGAAACAATTACAAAAATACAAATTCCTAATGCCTTGTTTTGTATTTTTATTCCCTTAAAAAAACAAAGAAAAATTCTGTATAACAGAATCTGGACATGTCACTAAAGCTTTCTCAGATTGAGTATGACCTCTGCTCAAGGTTGCTTCATATTCCAAGTTTCTTCCATTTAACTTTTTTTTGGTTAATTTATTTCTAGATGAGATATAACATTAAAGAATATAACCATATTAGAGATCATATTTTACATCTGATTGCATAAACTCTGTGTGAGATAATTACATTAGAGTGTTTGATGCTGTCTTTGCATCAAACTACATTTACCTTTGCTCTGCTTTATTGATTAGCACTATGCTATAGACAAGAGCCAGCTTCTTTTGGCACATAAATGCTTTGGAAATGAGTTATAATAAATATGTATAATTAGAGCTCTAAATGGTCACAAAAGAGCCAATACTTAAATGCATTTTGCTATTTACATTTTCTACTTTGTAAGGTTCATTGTAAAATCATAGGACTATCTTAATTCAAACTCAGTCCTCAAGATAATTCAGAAAAAGTACCATAATAATGTAATATAAAAGAAAGTAAAAGAAAAGAAATTACTGACATCAGTCCATCCATTTTTACAAATGTCACAATAACAAAACTATTTATTAATGAAAACAAGAAACTTAACAACAAAATTAAAGTTCTATGAAGTAAGAAATAATAATGGGCTGGGTGATGGTGGCCCATGCTTTTAATCCCAGCACTCAGGAGGCAGAGGCCGGTGGATCTATGTGAGTTCAAGGCCATCCTGGTCTACAGAGTGAGTTCCAGGACAGCCATAGTTATAACAGAGAAACCCTGTCTCAAAAAAGAAAAGAAAAGAAAGAAAGAAAGAAAGAAAGAAAGAAAGAAAGAAAGAAAGAAAGAAAGAAAGAAAGAAAGAAAGAAAGAAAGGAAGAAAGAAAGAAAGAAAGAAAGGGAGATAGGAAGGAAGACAGGAAGGAAGACAGGAAGGAAGGAAGAAGGATGATAGAACATGTGTATATTTTTAAATGTAAGTATATATGAAGTTGTCTTCCATCTAATTGGAAATATATCTAACACACATTATCTATAGGAAAGTTTAGCCCAGACTACCTTGAAATTCTGTGTATATCTGTGGCATTGGTTGTGTCCCATTCTGATTGGCTGGATGCTGTGAAACTACAGCCCAGTTTGCCTATCCAGTATCATGATAGACTACGGAACTATGCTCTACTACCTGGGGAAAGGACCAACATTCAAATCAACATTTCTAAAGGATGTGCATGATTTCCATAGCATTACAAAGCGAAGATCTTAAATTGGGGTTTTTACATTGCAAGTCTAGAAACAATGGGGGATATTCATTTTTCTATGTACAACTGATCTGAAACCTAATTTTAAACTAAAAGAAAATTAAACCTACGTATACATTAGAATTGTATTTCATTTCACCTATGGGTCCAACTTACTTCAGATGGAGGGAGGCCCTGGAGGTATCTGTAGCTCGGGTGCATATCCTTTTCTTGTTGTTGTTTTATGGTCCCGGAAACAAACTGAGATATGGATGCATACTAAGCAAACACTGTACAACTGACATATACTCACAGCTCTCAGTGTACATTCTTTCCAGTTGACTATTGTTTCTCAGGGGATGTCTCAGTATTGCTCCCTAGGCTGGCTTCAAATTCCTGGGCTCAAATAATCCTCCTGTCTCAGACTCCCCAGTCTGAAACTACTGGTATATACCATCATCGTGCCTAACTCCTATGTTCTTCATACTCTTCAACCAAGTAAAGACATATTTTTCACAATAATCCTACTCCAAATTTTTCTCTATATTTTTTTGTTCTGTTGATTTGTTTTTGTAGGAACAGGGATCAATTCCAGTGTTTTCTGGTGAGCTACATACAAGTTTTACTGTGCTTTCTTTTATGATTATGAATCAAAGTGGAGTGACAAAGACCTTCCTACATACTGTACATTTATAGTGTATCTCTCCTGCATGTAATACATGTGAGAATGACAACTGTTCATGAAGCCTTTGTCATATATGTCCTGAGGCATTTAAAATCTGTCTTTAATCTTCCTGTGCCATTGCCACATTACCTAAATGGAAGCATTGTCAATCAAAGTCATGCATGTGCCAGTCACTTGCTTTGTTTTCTTCTAATTACATTAAAAGGAGAAGTTCACAGGACTAAGCTCAGAGATGCCAGTCCGTTCCCATGGTCACATATGGAGGAAATTGCCATGAACACATTCTAAAGTCCATTTCAAGGTGCAATCACAGGATAATCCACAAAAAGTAACTTTATAGAGAACTTCCATGAATTCCAGAATCTTGTCAGACATATGCAATGGCCAATTGGTAGGTGAGCCTCTACAGATCTTTATTTGCAGGCTTTGAACCTTGCTTCCTCCATAACAATGAATTTCAATACATGACCACTTAATGCTGACATGGAAAAGTTGCCCAACAGGTTATTTTCAGCTGATAATAATATAATAATGCATTTTCTTGCTTGTAACAGTCCAAAGAAGAAAGATTTCATCTACCAAAAGATGAAACAAACAATTGACAAAATAAACCTCTTAATACAAAGAATCTTTACTAAAATTCTCCATCAGAAGGAAGCGATGGCAGCCTCTGATGAAATACTAGCTGGCCAATCAAATGTGGATTTTTTTAATAGAAAATTTTTGTTTCAGAATTGAACTTTTTCAGAGAATAGTATTGAATTTTTTTTTGTAGAAATGAATTTCTTCCAGAAAGCCTCACCAATCAGCTAAAGATTATATCAAGGAGGCAAAGACACTTCACAGTTGATAAGGCTTAGCTATTGAAGGCAGAGAAAGCATGTACCATCTGTGTCAAAAACTAGATTTTATAAAATATTATGGATCTTCTTTTCCAATTTTGACTCTATTTGATTAATTCACATTGACAGATGTGACTATTGGTGGATTATTGTACTAGTGAGTAATAAATAGACCACTCTCCTGTCTTCTACACTGCTTCAGGCCCCAAAGATGTACTTGTAACTAAATCGGGAAACACTCTGCCATATTAGGCTTAAGTTCCTTTAAAGAGAGACAGAATTCAAATAGTGTAAACAAATACTATTTTATAAAATACTGTATATTCCATTATGGCTTAAAAAATAAAATTTCTGTGTCCAATAATAACAATCACAAAAGTTGTAAGGAGAGAGAAAACCAGTCTTTAATTGTAATCTGTAAGTTAAATATGACAGAAAACTCTTTATTACTGTAATATGCCCTAATACTTTTGCTATATTTTTTAAGTGTTGTGGTAGAAACTTAAAAGGAATATCATTTGATTCATCAGTAGTACTTCTTCAATGTTACTGAATGCAAACAATATTTGATGAAATTGAGAAAATGATTCCCCAAGTCAATTTTACCTGAAGGGATTGGTACTCTAGTACAAGAAGGAGACAAATATATGAAGAAACAAAAATCTTCAATAATTTCAGGTTCTTTTCTCTATGGTGAAAATGATATAATCACTACCACAGAAAAGTTGGGTGACAAATGTGGATCAGAAATTCCATGTGAAGAAGTCTCTTAAACTGCCTCCCAGGACACCCAAATAGTCCTCCAGCCCCTTCTGGAGCTCTCCAGAGCCTGCAAGCAACACACTCCAGGGAAGAAAGGAAACAAGCACACAGAGGTACCAATGAGCTTATCAGAGTTCTAAGTATATGGAGAAGGTTTGTGGGGCCTAAGAATAATGAGAGTAACCCATTCTATGATAAGACTATGTCAGGAAGCTCTGCAGAAACACATTATAGGCAGTCTCATAAATCTTGCTAATTAATTTAAGCTTTATTCTAATTCTAAAACAGTCATTAGTACATATAACATAGCAAAGCAACAAAAACTGACATGTTTTCTCTATAAACAAAAAATTCAAACGTTTACTGTAGCCCAGGTGACAAATGGTGGCAATGTGGATTGTGGTATGGATGGGACTTCAACCTCCGATGATGAGGAACACGGTATGAGGCTCAGCCTAATGGTGAGGCTATTAGGGAAGACCTCCAGTTCTTTTCAAGGACCACAGCTCATCTTCTCTGATGTACGGGATGATGTCTCAAAGTGTACTTAACTTTCTACACATTGTTGTCTGGAATGATTTGTTCACTTGTTTGTGTCTTTCAATGTATCAGGGTACAGGGGCGTGAGTTCTGGACTTGTCTGTCATCTTCACCATTATATCTGCAGCACCCAGAACTTCTAGGTACAGAGCAAAGATTCTTAAACAAGCGAGGGAGAAGGGATTAGAAATACTGCTTTTGCCTAGTGGAAAACGCTTTACATCTTAGGACACCTCAACCAAACGGTACCTTTTCTACAGGTCTCTAAAATGAGTCTAAATAATTACACTATACCTCTTGAGTTTTGTTTTCTCTGTGTTAATTACCTTGACTTCCTTTAAAGAGCCTTAAATACAGTTCTGTTTAGTTATAAATCTTTAAATTCAGGGAATTATAGATTAAAATACATTTTTTAATTTAATAGTATTCCAAAGATTCACCTATCATAGTGAAGTCCTGGAGCACCTACAGACTTTGGTGTCATTGGAATAATGTCCTAGAAAAATCGTTCTCAACCTTCCTAAAGTGAGACCCTTAAATACAGCTCTTCATGCTGTGGTGACCCTGGCCATAAAAGAACTACTGTTGCTATCTCGTAACTGTACCTTTGCTACTGTTATGAATCATAATGTAAATATCTGACATTTAGATGTTTTTAGGTGATCCTAGTGAAAGGCTTGTTCAACGCCCCAATGGCATCACAGACCACACTTGAAAACCACTCTCCTACAACTTACTACTCATGACACCAAAGAAGAGATGACTGTAGGTTTTAGCTTTCTAAATATTTCAGCATACTTTGATTCTACGAATCACAAAATGAAAAATATATGTGGATTTTTATGTATTTATAGATAAAATTATATAAATTAGTACTGATTAAATTATTACCATCACATTACAGTCATACTACTAATCACCAGGACAGATGTCACATTTGTTATATCATTGAACATTAAACAGTCATCATGACAGACTATCAATCAAAGACATGTCTATTGCTGCCTATATGTTAAACTAAAGTTCCCTAAGAGAACAGAATAAATATGGTTTTCTACACTGATATTATTCATTGGGCAAGACCACCTATTGCTACACATCACATCAGTCCTTAGCATAGTAAAGAATTTCATGTGGCATTATAATGAGTAGTTCCCCCTACAGGTGACAGCATCCTATACAAATTTGCTAAAGACTACTTACTATGTTGAAAGGAAGCATTCTTTATTTACCTCCCTCAACTTCCACCTGCCTGCTAATTGGAATGTAGACGGACGACTACCCAACAGGAATGCCTGCCCTTAAGTTGTATCATGTGGCAACATTAACCATACATTAATAGGACAGAGCAGAAAATCAAAACTACAGGATGCCATAACTGGTTACATTCCACTTAATTATGTGTGAGATCATTTCAGTTATTTTTAGTTTCTTGTAACTTGTCATTGGAGACTAATAAATGTTATCTTATTTATTTGTTGAAAGTGAAGAAACGTCCATCGTGAGAAACATCAACACAACTCTAATGATGAAGGGAAATTCTAGCTCTGGTTACAAAGTTCTTCTTTCCTTTATGACTACTTAAACACACATTAATATACATGGGCTAGAACTATAGGTTCATGTTTATCATAAAATAAACTTGATTATATAGAGACTTAAAGTCCACAAGCATTCTTGTATTTTAACAGTTTTCATAATTACAACATGATGGTTGGCTGACACAAGTAACTTTTTCTTAAAGCACTACTGATTTAGTTTCTAAGTAATTAGGTATATTTCTAGTTAAATTTTAAAATATTTAAATAATCTGTTTATTAGTAAAGTTGAATTCATTGGCTGTTTAATATTTTATTTCATTTTAAATGTATAGAAAATAGAGTATAGTAAAAATCAGCAAATCTAAATCTATGTATGATTGATATCTATAGATAGTATATGAATATATATGTAATATAAATATGTATATTCTTTGTTTTAAAAATCATTAATATACCCAAATTCAAGAGTCAAAGCAAAAAGCCATGATTCACTATTCACTGAGTTCTGTGATCCAACATCCAGTGTGTGTAATGACTTGACCTCCATCAGAACAAACAGATGTTTATAACACAATGGAACGGAAAGACCTGGTGTGAGTTTTCTGGGTGTTTCTGTAGAAATAAGAATAAAAGCATATATAAGAGGTGGAGACAATATGGTTATCATCAGAAAAAAACTAAATTTATCTATGACTTGAATGGAGAGAATTCATCAAGGGGAATTGAACCGAAAGGCATGCTTTGAATACAGGTGAGAAAAGAAGAAACAGCACAGCACAGGGCACAAGACAGAACAGCCCTCTATAGTGTCTCCCCAATAGAAAACCCTAGCCCAACACTGACAGTAACAATTCTGATGACTTCATGGCTGGAGGGGAGGTTCATGTGGCTGTGTATTGCATTTGAGTGTGGTACCTACGGAGGCAGGAAGAAGGTGCTAGATCTCCTGTATCTGTAGTTACAGATAGTTGTGAGCTCTCCAACAAGAACTTAGGTCCTCCGTAGGAACAGTATGTGTTCTTAACCACTGAGCAATCTCCTTAGCTCCTTCCCAGTGGAGTTGTAAAATCCCTCTCTTTGTTAACTATCTCCTGTTCATCCAAGCTAATACTTACTAATACTTGAGTACTAATAACTTGAGTACTCTCCAATCCAGACCTTACATGCCACCCTTAAGCAACACTTTCTGGTGCTTCATATGAGACTGTGACTTAATGATGCTATGTGCATTATAAAAATATTTGTTCATACAGTCTATGACAAAGAATCTATCAGGGATGAGAGGGAATGGGCTTTGTACCTGGAAAGCACTTTATTTTGTTGGGACAGTGTCCTGCTTTGCCTCCATCCTAGCCTGAAATACCCATTTTCCAGCCTCGTCACTCCAGGTGCTGTGATTCCTGCCACGTGTCATTACACATAGAAGGCATTACCATATTTTAAGAATTAAAATATTTTAATTTGTGCTTTAAACCTGATGCCAGTTTCTGAACAGATTTATTTTATTTTTGTACATGGTGCATAAACATTCCTTTTTTAAGGACAAGGAAAATGACCTGCCATATGCCACCCCAGAGCCAGGCAGGCTCTGCTTTGATTAGTCTGCCACATTCTTTCTTAGTGGGACCTGGAAAATTCTGAAAATCCGACTACAACAGCCAGCCAAAAGTAGTTCCTATGTTTATTGTTTTAGTGGGTTTTGCATATCCCAGCTATGGTCATTTCTCACTGACCGTGGCACTTGGTAGCTGTTTCTATTTATCAAAAGTAGCAACCCTGAATCAGAATAAACTATGGCAGTGTACAACAGACAGGCTCTTTCTGATGAATCCTCCTACAGAATAGCCTGGGCCTTTGAATGACTTCCCTATGCCTAAATGCCTCTAAACACCAGCCTGTCTTCAGACATAAGGAAAGAGAGGGATAAGATACACGGTGTAAATATCATTGTCCTCTTGAGACCTCTATATATGCCGCCTTGAGTGACAGCTCTCAGCTGTGGCCATCATCATCGGTTGTCATTAGTGGGAGTTTACTCAAACCAATCTTTACTGATTTGAAGGCTAGTATTAAAATAGACATATGGTAGTTACTCATGTTGTGGATAAACTCTGCCTAAAACATAACCGCCAACTGAAATACAAAATCAAACATACAAAGAACTATGCACCTGCTGTATGTACACATGCTAAGAGGAGAGAAAGAGAAAGCATGCTTTAATTGTCATCTTAATGGCTCAATTTTTGGTTGAGCACATATCAAAAAATTCCTATAATGTATTCATCAAGCTAAACCACAATTTACAAGATGATTACCATTTACTAGAATTGAAAGCAATATGTATTCCTTTAAATGAATGCAGAGATATTTACTACACAATGATTTTTGCTTCTTTGTATTTGTAACTTAGTTATTGATCTTTGTTATAGAGTATGCAGTTACATAAAGTACAATTTTGTTAACTAAGCCATATTTATCATGTGTGACAGCTACCAAGAGACTCACTGTACTGAAACTAAGGGAGATGAATGGATAATGTTTCCACTACATAGAGTTTGTACATCTGTATTTAATTTCAGTACTTAGATGATACTTTGCCCATGTACACGGAGATGTTGACAGAACTTAGCTAATTAAAGAACATGGGTTTTGAACTTCTTGCTTTACTTGGCTCTCTCCACTCATCCTCCTGCCTACAACCCAATGCTGCATTGAACACTTGAAAGCGTTGCATTTTCAGTAGGATTATCCATTCTCAAGTCTGTTCACCTACTGTGTACTAAGACTGGGCCTGACCACACTTTCCATGCTACTCTGTAGGAAATGAAATGTAATGGCTGACAACATCAGAGTTCTGATTATATGAACTAAACCAGGTATTTCACATAAGGAAGCTCACAGAAGAAATAATTAATAATAATAATAATAATAAACAGTTCTCTTCTGTCATTTGAGATTCTCAACAGACATTCCGCTTTATTACTCAGCCCCCAACTGTTCTCCATAATATCACTTTAAAGCAAGCACTTGTTTTCAAGATTTAACCATCTTCTGAAACACTTAATGACTTTAGACACTACACCATCACCATTCTGTAACATCTGGAAGACTAGATCAGGCAGCCACAAACATCTTCATCAACAGTGAAACCCTCAGCTTACCTAAATAAAGTGTCACCTCATCAAACTGTGTACAGATACTACCTTGTATACACTGCAGGTTAAGAATTCCCTCCAGAGAATAGCTTAATTGGATGAAGTTTATACTTAAATATTCACATAATCTTCCATAAGTATTTCTTAACTAGGAGGAGTATTGTCACCACTGTTGCAGATAAGAAAACTGAGTCTCAGCACACAAAATAATTTGATCAAATGGTGTATTAAAACATACTGAAACTAAGATTGGATAGCAGCCTATTTGATTGTAGAGCCCTCAGCTTTAGCTCTCATGGCTGTGTGCTTGCTTTCAGATTTCCTTTGAGAGTTTGAGCTTCCACACATGGTTGTATAGCTAGTTACCAAGACTCTAAACTTGATTTTCTGGCAGGCCTGCTCAAGTTTGCAGATTCTAGTAGTTGATTGTATGTAGTAATTTCCTCTGCAATAAAGCTCCATCTTGAGGGGAAGCTTGTTAAGACACAGAGTTTTCTACATGGAGGTGAGAGATTCCATCCTTCTGCAAAGGTTGTTCAGTTCAGAAGGCAATAATCTCAAGAGCTTCAGGGAGTCCTGTAAACTGATCAACTATAGTAGACTCATTCTTCAGCAAATGAATATAAGCAATAAATACTCCTGGCATGCTCAGACTAGAGATCAGCTGAACTTCTTAGAAGAGTTCCAGCCTACCTAAGCCACCCTGATCCAGTCTTCCAGATGTTAGAGAATGCCATCCTGAAAGAACAGTCTTCACCCTGTTAAGTTGCTCGTATATTTGACAATATACCCCAGGTTTCCAACGTGCCATCACTCATGGTGAGGTTGACATTTGGTGATGAGTCATTCTGCTCCTGTAAATAACTGCTCACTAATATAAAATCCCAGTAAAACTCATTGGTTTGGTCTGTATCTGGAGTAAGTAGAAGTTTGTTCATATCTCCCTAGGAGCCATATCACATAACACCAGTCTTTAAGAGCCTACAGTCTTAATTCTGGTTATAGTGGCAAATGACTTTAATGCCAGAACTTAGGAGACAGAGGCAGACAGATCTCAATGAATTTCAGGGAATCCTGGTCTACATAGACAGTTCCAGATTAGCCAGATTTACATAGTGAGACCCTGTCTCAGAAAAGAAGGAGGAGGAGGAGAAACTCCTACATCTTGTATGGCTAAAAATTCTTTATTTTATTTTTCAAAGGCCAGGTCTCTATTTTATAGTTCACCAACCTATAAAGTTGGTGAACGATGTCCTCTTATGTGAACCTAAGAAATAGCAACAAAAATAGCAAGTGTTTATTATGTATTATAATTACATATAGGATGACGAACCAAAATTTATGCTTATGCTTAATCGCAGTAGTGTATTCAGACACTAAATCATCCCTAGCCTGTTTCACTTAGCATTTCTTAAATACTTTTGGATTGCCTCTTTTGGACTAGGTATATTACAATATTTGTCTATATTATACATAGTATTGCTTCATAGACTATAATACATTAGATAACAATAAAGCATTTTATTGCTGTAGTCCTTTGTTTCTGCAAGAAATTGATTCTAGGATTCCCTTCCCTCAACAATGACGCTATCAAAATCTGTAGATGTTCAAGTATCTTATATAAAATCAGATAGTATCTGCAGCAAAGCTAAATACAGATTGCCATACACTTTAAAAAGCTTTACTTATGATCAGAGTTTAAACTTATCAGAGTTTAAATGCTTAGAATATAATACTTATCAGAGTATAAATGCTTTGAATACAAATTATATACAGTATTAGTAAGAAAAAATGACAAAAACACATGGACATATTAAATATAGATAAAATTTCTTGAAATATCATTCTTTACTTGGTTGGAATCATAAATACAAAACTATTTAGATATAAGATACAATTAAAAAGATAGCACCAAAGAAGAATGATATGTCAACATCAATAAATACAGAGTGTAGAATCATGTTTAAATGGCAACTCACATGTAAGCAAGTGCTCAGACTTAAATAAAACATTTGACATAAGTATTCTTTTCTTCATACTACCCACAGCACTGTCTCTTTTAAATAGGTTCTTCTGAGGAAATTTTAGGTAAACACATACACACACATATATGAATATATATATATATATATATATATATATATATATATATATAAATACACACACACACACACACACACACACACACACACATACATACATGCATACATACACAAATACACAGAGACTGGTTAACTGCAAACTGTTTGACATTTAGGTATTTATAGTGACTTTTTGTAGCATGCTCATTCTTTTGTTTTCCTTAGAATTGTTGGATTATAAAAAAATGCCAGATTAACTCAAAGAACATAATCTAGATTTTATGCTGTAATTATTTTTTAGTACAGGGTGCATGTATGATCTAGGTACATTGTTGATATCTCACGATTCCACAATGAGTTTGTAGAACACATGTGATCTAACATGACATAACAGAAAAAATATTCATAGCACATCTGACTGAAGAAGTATAGATTTCTTTACAGATTTCTTGAGATTTCTGGCTAAATAGCTAATGGAATGATTATAACTAGTGTGCTAAATCTTTTACAATTAGAAAAAACTAATTTAAAAACCTATGTTGAAAACTAATGTTAAAAAATTGAAAAATGGTACATGGTATCTACTCATAGTAACAGAAAAACTGATTCATTAAAAAAGGCATTCTTTCATTGTCAGAGACCACAATACCAAACTAAACTCCATATTGCTCTGAGGTTCATGACAAAACACGATGTTACGTGCAGATATTATTAGTTATGTGTAGATGTTATGAGGAACTAACCCTCCAATTTCAACGTGTCCTAGTACTTATTCCAAAAAATACTATGAGTTGAGGATGAATAGCAACCCTAACTTTCTCCGAGTTTCCACTATATCCATAACATCAAATGATATGATTGCATGTAAAGATTGGAGTTCTGCTAACAGGCTTAAGATACAAGGCTCTATCACTGCCCACAAGCTGGAAACAAGAACAGAAAGGACACATCACTGCAGCTCCCCTCATCATTTAGACAGCATTCACTGGTGTAAGTCCTCTTTGCCCTAGTGATTGAGTAAAACAACAATAACTATGCTGTAGATGTTACAGAGTACCAAATATTACAGTACATACTAATGATAAGCCCATAGCGATCTAAATCAGACACAAAGCCTTTACATTAAAACAAATAAAGCCTTCTAAACCTAGATTTACCTCACCGCTCTTTAAGATGAAACAGGAAAATATGTGGTATAAATTACCTTGTCAATTCAAATGGAATATGTTTTCCTAATCCTTATCTCTGGGCATTTCAGCATCAGTGGGTGCTCCTGGGGACATCCTGACTTTGTGACTCATTTTGCGATACTTTTACTGTGAGTGATAACTACTACTCGGCTTTGTACATAGAAAATTATGTGTATGCTGCACAGTCTATTGTTTTACTAAGAATATTTGAAAACATATTCCATGTCAAAAAGCTTAAGTTAATAAAGAAGTACTTGTCATAGATAATGCAACAAAATATTCTGACTTCATTTTATGAAATCCAAGGCATACACCCCAAGTTATAAATAACACCCTAGTTCATCAAGCCTACTCCAAGTGAGTCTCCCTGTGGGATTGTCTTGCTTCTGTCAGTGATGGTTCAGAGTCAGCCCTCACATTTTTCATCTTCAGTTACTGTTATCTTGCTCTTGACACACTCCAGTTTTAGGTACCCAAAAGGAAGTTTCCTAGTTATTAACCTTTTTAGTCTTTTCTTAACTGCATGGATCTACTCTTTAAAACCACTTAATAGACTCACAATTTATACCGTAACCAAAAACTGCTAATTCCATACTTTTGCATCTTCATATCATATCATATTACTAAAATACACCTCCTTAAAAATATCTCTATAAAACACCTTAACACGTTATCATCCCAATCATTTTCTCTATCAAGTCTCCTCATGCTTCAAAAATTGATATTTTTGCTAATTACTGAAATCACAGAGTGGACCTTGATTCCCCACTGTTTTACCAGGTGTATATATTCTATTAATACTGAGGATGTCAACGTTTAAAAAAATTTCAGATCTATTAATTTCTCCCCCATTTCTTTTGCCAATAAAGCAAATCAACTTTATCTCTTCCATACCCTATCACAATAGACTCCAAATTAGTCTCTGATTTTATTCTGGCATCTACTTATGCTTCTAGGAATCAGTAGATTTCTGGGTCACTATATTGTGCTGGGTTGACTTCCTTTTTCAAGGGGAAATTCATGTCAAGCCTAGCACCTCATGTCTGTGGCCCTCTTACTTGGTAGTCTAAGACACGAGAATCTCATGTTCAAGTCCATTGTAGACCAGAGTGAATTTAGACCAGCCTGAAAAATTGAGTAAGGTCTTGTTTCAAGATATAGACAGAGGACTGAAGATAGATCTTAGTGTTAGGGTGCTTGCCTAGTGTGCATGTGTGGAGGGTGGAGCTGTAGGTTCAATCCTCAGCCCCACAAAGACAAATTCACGGGGATTTTAGAGAAATGTGTTTTCTGGGAAAGATTTCTATCTTCAAAATAATTCAAAGTGGAATGATAAAATTTGAAAATGCAGTTTTAGGGAAAAAGGTAACAGAGAGAGGGGAGCTATGGGCATGACTGTGAGAAATACGTTTTCCAAACAAAAATGAAGGTAAAATTATTCACAATGCAGGTCAAATTAAGTCTTAAAGATGTCAGCTTGAGGAGTAGTGGAAAACTTAATTTTGATACAAATGATTTTAACATGTCTGTTTTTGGGTAAGAACTATCATGAAAAAACTGAACTTAAGACAAGACTGGCTCATAGTATTATTTTAAAGTCAAATAGTTGATTGTCACTCTGGAATATTACTTACTATGTTGCACAATAGAACTTAAACTAAACAGATCAAGTCCTAAAGCTTAATACTTCCTTTCCTGTAAACTTTTGAATAACACTTTAATACTGTGGGTAGTATTTAAGGCTCTGTAGCATAAGGACCTGTAGTCTGTATGTTCCTCCATGTTGTTTGGTTTTGTCTTATAAGAATAAAGTACAAATGAACTGCATGAATAATTTTTACATAAAAGAGATTAACAATGGTTGAAGTGTACTAAACTAGCACTAGGATTAAGATGACTTTCTAAGTCTGTCTCCTGATACAAGAGCAGAAAAATACACTGGTTGCAGGTGGCAAGGGTGGCACTATTAATAAATGCAGCAGAACAAAACAAAACAGAAAAAAAAATCATTACATCAATTAAAATGAGAATCAGATTCTGAGCTGTCCATTCAAGGGTATATGGCTTTTGGAAATGGTCCTGAGGGAAGGAGGCTGAGGTTGGTATGTCACTTAAAATCAATTAAATGCTGTCCTGCAGAGAGCTGGATTTAATATCGGGTAGAGTGGGGAGGACTGATGAGGTGAATGGATTTCTGATATTTCTTCTATTTTCCCTGGCTATAATAGCTTCTGTGGTCACAGAATTTGAGTTCAGAAAGTATTAGTTGCCAAGATGAAATCTCTTCTTTGAGAGCTAGTACATACACCAGAGAAAATTCTGCACTAAAACTCATGTAAACAGAGCACCTGCATACGAATTTTTTCTAAGACAATGTTTAAAAGCCCTCCACTTTCAGTTAGAAACCATATAGAGATTCCAAAGACACATGTATTTCCCCAGCAGTTATTCTCAATTTTCAGGATGTAAAATGACACACATCAAGGTGTTCACTACAATTGCTATAGTCATAGTCACTTTACCAGGAATAAAACCATATAATGCAATGATTTTCTAACTGCACTCCAAAGAGCTGCAGGATCCCATTTCTGTAATGTACTTCAGCATCTATCCATTCCACTCCAGAACTGCCATCACTGTGGTACTAAACTGCAACCGGAGACTCTAATTGTCTAACGTTTGATTATAGAATCTTCCTCTCAAAGCTTTTCACGCAAGGAAAAATCTGACCTGTACTGAAACCAATTCCCAAGAAGATCCATTTCTTCCATTCTTTGCCTTGCACTTTGACTAACTTCTTTCTTCGATGGAAAATTAACTCCAGTGACTCTATTTGGTTGCAAGCACAGACTTTTTGACCTCTAATGATGTTCATTTCCTTTGTTTCTGTAACAATCATGATGCAGCACAACCTAATTTGGGGCAGAATGTTTAAAGATACCATCTCATTATTTGGGTAATATATTTGAATGATAACAAGTAATTGTTTCTCTAAAGATCAATGCAAAGTTCTTGGCTCATGGTACACAGGAAATAAAACTTTAAATATAATATATTTATGATTATATTTAAGTTAAAAAAGGTTATTAAAGTAATTGTTTTTCCATCTAGTTATACAAATTTCTTCTAAAACATAAACCTAGTCAGTGTTGAGACAAGAACTTTGAAAATTTTTAATTTTTAAGCTTTTAAGTTTCTACATGTCTGATTATTTCTCATCTATTTGAAGATTTTATCTTTCAAGAGTTCTTCAAATTGAAATAATAAAAACTAAAACATCAAATGACTAAAGAATGACAATTTTCTGATTAATTTAACTAAGAACCAAAAGTAAAACTTAGGTTCAGGAGTAGCTGGATGTAGATGCTCAGGTTCTGCTATCTCATATCTTTGTTTCACTTCAGAACACTGTCAACTACTACATTGGGTTCATTTTAGAAGAACCATTCTATACAAGAACAGAACTACTGATAATAGCTTCAGGCTTACAAACAATAACTCTAGCAGTCTGGACAAATGGAGAAAGATTCTTGTCCATTAGACCAGCACTAATCTCATGAGGCTCTATCTAGTCTGGGTCACTAGCCTGACCAACCCTATGGCTGGAGTAAAATGCCTGTATTTTCATTCTAAAAGAAATAAGATCATCTTGTTCCTACTGTGTGGGTGGGGTGATGTCCAAGGTGATTGCTAAAGTAAAAATTGGAAGCTTAGATCAGAAACAAAGTGTGGGGGGGGTGCTATCTCTAGACAGAGGTAAAAATACTAGATGCATAAGATACCATGTCAAGCAAGCATCACTGGACATTATTGGTAATTGAAAGATGGAGATGATAGCTCATTCATGCTGTTTTGTTAAAATATCATTGGAAAGTTGTTTATAAACAATAGGAATATGTCTCTAGCAGATCTAGAAGGCAAGATGGAAAATTCAAGATTTCGATGATAGCGGATTCAGTACCTGTAAGCACTTGATCTCCACTTCTCAGATGGAGCCTCAGATGGAGGCTGTAGGTTGGGGTGACAGCATCAGCATCAACAGCTCTCTGAAGTCCCCTTTATAGGGGCATTAACCCCAATCTTCATGGTGAATCCTTGTCAGTAAAGCCACACTTCCCAAAAGTCCACACTTCCTAATTATACAGGGGGATTAAGGCCAAATATGGAATGTGGATCAGAAAGTCAGACGGCACAGAAACAATAATTGATTAAATAATGTAAGTAATCTTTTAACTTCACTGTAAGGTGAAATAAATTTTACTCTGAAGGTCAATGTGAGATTAAAGACTGTCTGGGAGCTTCATATAAGATGAACTATGGGCCGATACTCAGGCAAGCTTGGTCTCTGTTGTGTGTAGAAGGTGATGCATTAGAGTAGTCAGTAGATAACATGTCAGTCTCAGAATATATAGTTGCAATTTTTTGAGAAAAATGAACATGTGTTAATATGAAGATATACTTCTTTATTTCACATCACAGATCAAGAGTGTATGTGTCTAGTCAATAAGTCTTGTAGGAATGATTTAATGTCTTAATTCAAGGATAAATCTGGTATTAGCAAACTAAAACTTTTAACACCAGCATCAAATTAATACTTAAAGCTCCTTTAGATCTGGGTATATATTGTGTGTCACAGATACATGTCAATTGATTATCCTGCCATAAACATGTAATATAAGATATAGCATAGGTGGATTTTGAAAACACATCATAGCTAGCTCTCAAATTTTTAGTCATATATTGTCATTGAGATAAGATTCTAAAATAGGCCAATATGTAGTAAAAAGAACATAGATTTGAGGTGATGAGAATTAAGGACAAATGAGTCAGTTGAAGGTGTGGCTAATGGTATGTGTTTCTCTTCTGTAGTGTTAACAATATTTAAATTTTATTGTGTTAATGATCACAGAACTTTCAAACTATTCTAAAATATTGAACAGTATACTCTGAAAGCATAAATGAATGTGATTTCCAAACTAGCATCACAGATGTCAAAAGCTTACAGGTCTTTTGAAATATATATAAAACAACTATAGTTGTATCAAATTGTCTTGTCTTATGATGGAGGGTATTCTATTCAGTACAATACAGCAAACTTGAAGATTTAAAAACTCCAATTTTATACAAGTTTGGTTAACAAAAAGGTAAGGCAATTCCCAAACTCTCCTGCCGTGTCACCTGCTACCACAGAAAGGTTCAGAACAGAGTAAGACATCAGTTCCCCCAGATAAACCTTTTAAGATCTGAATATTTTCATTAATATGATAAAGATTAAGAAAGAGAATAGTTTAATGATATACTACAATTAACTGAAGTGATTTTGTAATTATGTTGACATGACAAGATACATAATGTAACAAGCTCAAACAGATACAATCTCATAATTTAAGTGAACATGGAGAAAAAGACAATGATAGTAAAATAAAGACAGACAATAAAGAAACATTCCCAGGTGGAAATTTACAGAGTCCCAGTATATCCTTTTGCAATATTATGCAAATTTAATCATAAACAAAAAAATGTGATAGTCCATCAATAGGATGCACACTCATAATTGATTCAAATGTTATGTATCCATGGAGTTGAAACAATATAATACATATATACAATCTTTGAGGAATGATAAATAATGGTTTTTACAAGGGACTATTGGAAAATAATTACCTTAGATGTTTGTGCTTGGTAATTTTATGTCAACTTGACACAAACAAAAGTTACTTGCGAGGAAGGAACCTCAACTAAGAAAATGCCTCCACAACATTGTGCTGGTGGCAAGCCAATAGGACGTTTTCTTTATGAATGATTGATGTGGGCAGACCCAGCCCACTGTGGGTGGTACCTGACTAGTGATCCTGGGTTCTATAAGAAAGCAGGCTGAGAAAGCCATGAGGAGCAAGCCAGTAAGCAGCACCCCCCCCCATGGCTCCTGCATCAGCTCCTGCCTGCAGGCTCTATCCTCTTGAATTCCCTGTCCTTACCTTCTTTGCTGATGCACTGTGCTTTGGAAGTATCAGTCAAATTAAACCTTTCCTCCCCAATTTGCTTTTGGTCATGGAGTTCCATCATAGCAATAATAACCCTAACTAAGACAATGCTTATATCAAATAAGTGTAGATAGTTTTTCACTATAATATTAAAACATTAACTCAAAGAGAGACTGATGCATGCAGCAGAGAACAAGAGCCTGCTGCAAGCAAGTTAGAGAGAGGGGTCCAGCAATGGAGCTACCTTCTGACCTTTCTGACATACAGATCCCTCTAATTCTTTCTCATTGAGATTCACAATATCCACCTTGTGACAAGCATTTTCCTAAAAGAATATTGTAAGAGTTAATACCTTAATTACATTACTTAAATAGAATATATTATTTCATAGGAAAGAACATTGTATTAGTGTTATAAAATGCCTCCTTTCAAGTATTCTCTCCTCAACCAATTTCAAGATGGATCATTAGTAGTCACTCTGATCACTGAGAGCCTATGATTTTTGTTTTGGAAATTAACAATCAAAATTAGAGTTGCATTATACAAACTGATTGCATTTAAAACAATCATACTCAAACATTCGTATCTTATTAAGAAGTACTCATTACATATTCTGTCTGAAAATGGAAAACATTTTAAAGTGAATTTAAAGGCAATCTTATTAAATTAGAGCTTCCTATAATAGAGAGCTACAGTCAACATTGCCTGCTTTCATAAAAGGCCAGAGGTCAGACTTCTCTCTAAGCAGAGCAAAGAATGCTATTCCATGTGAGCCATCAGGAAGAAGGAATATATAAACATTTTACATCCAGTAAGTGCTTCTAAAAAGAGAGGGGTGAGTTCCATAAAAACTAGTGTCAGCAACAATCTTCTGAATTGAACTTATAGCTTCAACTAAAAATGCGATTGGCCATCATTGCTGAGTCAATCAGTAGACAGTCAGCAGACAAAACAGTCATGAAAATGTGAGAAGATAGCTTCAAGGATAAAACAATGTTTAATCAGGGGAGGAGGAAAAAAATGAGAGAAAGATTATGTGAAAATTATAATAAATATTGAGCAGCAACAGGGAAAAGGTCTTCTGCAGAACATGAAGGGCACTATGCTATTTCATCTTGGTTAGAGCTGTAAGACAGAGCTACCAATAAAAAAAGAAAAATTATCCCCTAATCATGTAAGATATTCCTCTCAGTTTGCCAAGTTAAGCATATTTTAGACACAAGGGTAAAGATTTAGGCCCTTGTATTCAATCAACTAGTATTCAACTTACGTGTACAAAATTCAAGTTGGGACGAATCTATGGAAGACATGAGTGAAAATAGTAAAATTAAACTATGAGTACAGTTTGTAAACTGTGGAAAATATATCCCTGTGGATGTATTATTTGTGTCTAGACAATCCAAGAAATGAAATATCTAATATTTGAATAATTGAAAATATGTAGGTGACAAAAATATCACTGTTGGTTGTTTTACCCATCAGTAAGTATGATGTAAGTGAGTAAACCATAGAAGACCTTTATTAGGGATAGAAAGCCTAGCAAAAATATCAATACTTAACGTCTCTTCTCATTATAACACATGATTTTGATTGACTTTATGCAAATAATTTGTTTAAGATATACTTACAATATCTTTAGGAAATTAAAAATTGTAAATAATTCCTTTTATCTTCCTCTTTCTTTTCATAGGTTCATATCTGTGATGCCTGTTCTTGGTTATCAACTTGAATGGAACTAGGTTGAACTAAAACCCAAGCTTCTGGGTTATACCTGAAATTTTTTCTTAATAACATCATTCAAAGTGGGGAAACCTACTTTATGTATATCTTTTTAATCTATATCTTTTGAAGTGGAAAAATACACCTTTTATAAGATCTTTGAGGTGCAATGACCCACTTTTAATCTGGGCCACGCCTTTAGCTTGCAGCCTATATAAAGGACATGGAAGAAGGAAGCCTGCTGTCATTGCCTGTTTACTCTAGCTCTTTCTAGCAAGTCTATTCCTTCGCTGACATTAGAGTCTACTTCTTCCAGAGTCCAGCATATACTGAGACATTCAGCCTTGTGGAGTAAACAACTATTGGATTCTTGGACCTTCCCTTGTTAGACAGCTTTCTACCTTGTTGGAAGTCCTCAAGTCAAATACTGGAGATAGATTATGCAATAGATCAGCTTACCCAGCCTTAACAACTTGACCTTATCTCCTCCCACACCCCAGGTTTACCCTGGCTTCACATATATCTTAGGATCATCAATGCTATTAATTGTCAAATTGCTAAGAATAAGTGTTAGTGAGTACTCAATGATAGAATCTGTGGCTGGGAAATCTATGTTAGCCTTCCAACTCCAAGTTTCAGAGAACACTGTCTACAAGTGGACAGAATGAATGTAAGACCCAGAGGATGGATAAGAGTGTTCTAAAATGCTGTCTTCCAGACATGGCATGGGTATTACACATACAGACTCAGGGCAGCTATGGTTATCTGCACCAAACAAGATCATGGCTGCTAAAATTCCAGCATTGATGAGGTCTCACCCTAGCTGAAGGGCTACTGGCAGTTGATGGCTGCTGTGGGTAGGAAGAATCACTCTTCTTTAGGTCTACTGTTAAGGTGCCCATTCCCTGATGGGTGTCCCTACTATCAAACATATACAGACAGTACCAACTGGCATTAGTGGACATTATTATAAAAAAGGAAAAAGAGGAGGAGAGACAAAGAAAGAAAGAAAAGAAAGAAGGAAGGAAAGAAGGAAGGAAGGAAGGAAAGAAGGGAAAAGACATGAATTTGGGAGTGATAAGTAATGTTTGGTAAGTAAGAGAGAGGCATGGTGAGGAGAAGGTATGATAGTGATACTTTGTACACATGTACAAAAGTTTCAAAGAACATCTTTAATTAAAACTATAGAGTAGATTCTTTGCCAGCCTGCACATTATTGCAGCTCCATTCAATAAACAGATGTTTGATTTTAGGTCTCAACACATTAGTACTTTGAATGCATAAAGTGTGAAATGCGGAAAACCTTAGCAAAGTCAGAGTGCCTGCTCAATCCCTGCATACTCTGCTCTATATAATATAATATAGAGTGCTTGGTAATACCAAGGACTTTCATTTGCCTCTGTGTAGCCCAATGCATAATTAACTGTGATGCTATAGTCACGTGTTCCACTCAAGGGTCTTTCTGATGTTGAGCCATAGGCATTGTCCTCCTATTTCCTGATATGACACGATGACCAAGCATAAAAATATTGTGTCACCAGAGTGTCAATAAAGCAATAATGTAGAGACAGGCAATCCAAAAATTCCACATCAGTTACCAGAATGGCTGGTATGATAGATATAATAGCAATGCTCAATTTGGTTTAAGCAATTTTTAAAGAGCACTATTCAGACAGCCTAAGAATTTCCTCAGGTCAGGTTGAAGATTGTCTTGCAAACAGCTTCGTCAACCCTCTTGCTTGAATGGTCAGTAAAGTATGAAACTTTTGATAATAGCTTCAATTACACACTTAATGTTGTTTGCTTACAATAGATTAGGTACAGGTTGCATACTCTCATCTGTTCAACAGCAGCAAGACAGATAGACTTGACTAAATAATAAAACTTTCACACTTAGTGAAGTGCTTAATACTGAGCTCTAGTCTCCCAAAAATTAAAAACTTTTCTTAACTACCTAGACCAGTGAAGGCCTTCTTTGCAGAAATATTTAAAAGTTATAAATGTGTTTTGCTTGTTGGTTTGTTTGGTGGTCAAGACAAGCCAGTTATGATTGGTACAGCCGTAATCAATGGAAAATGGTAACAGACATCTGGCAGACACATGAGAAATACTGCAGAACCTTGATGCTTCAGTTTGACATTTGTGACAGCCCACCACTGAATTCAGATATAAAGGACATAAAAGATGCTATGATGTTTATGAATATTAGGCAATAAAACTGCTTTCTCAATAAGACTGAACACTTGTCTGTGAAATATAAAGAAAAATCACTTCATTTTTACTACTTATTACTTATCTTCTGCATTAACATCTGTATATTGTTTCACACTGCCTGTGTTTTTTCTTTTACATTTGTCTGTATGGACGTGCCAATAATTCTGATAAACACACTGGATGATGTATGCCCTAGTTACTTTCTCCCCTGTGATTAACTAAGAAGAAAATTAGCAAGGGAAAAGCAGGTTAATGACCACATCAGATTCAATCAAAATGGTTTTTAGACATAAGAGTTTCTTGACACTTTACTTATCCCTTCAGGGACAAAGTATATGCCAAATATTTACTCTTTGAATCTTTCTACTTTGCATTTGGTAGTGTTCTCCATTTTCTCATGCTGATAAACACTAGAAGAATATGCATGCCTAGATCTATGCATTTCCACACCAACTGAAAATGGGTGGGCAGTGCTAGTTGAATTTAAACCATTTGTACCACCTAAGGAGAGAATTAAATTTATCTAACGGGATTTCTGGGGTTACCATTAGGAGTCTCTGCATCTAGTAATGCACTCGCAGGTGTTCTCTGAACAATTAAGACTAATTAGCATCATTTTGACCAGATTGAGTGGGGAACTCTGGAAGAAACCTTAATAGCCATATAGATAGTTATTTCACCCTTGGAATTTTCTTTGTTGGCAAAGACTAAAATCAACTATGGAAAAATCACAGGAAAATGGCTTTAGGTTTGATGCTTATCAAGAGGTAACTAGTTTTAAAGTCTGTTTAGTCTGCAAAGTAGTCCATAGCCCTATTGTAACTACATTCTTATCTACTATATACTGAGAGGTTACTAATTTCTTCCTGTCACTTACTTCATGGCCTTAGAAAAATCTTACAAGGCACATACTATGTTCCCATCTCATTTTTACCTTCAAGGCATCCAATATTTGGAGAAGATACTTAATTTACCCAAAGTTTCAAAAACAGTAGATTCCACTTGACCATCCAACTATAAAGGATCTTCCCTGTCCCCATGATGCTTTGTCTCTTCTGATATATATATGTATTTCTTAGGGACATCTCAGATAGTAAAGATTTATTTATCAAAATGGGATAACATGATGAAATGCATTATTTTTTAAAATATCTTATTCTATTAAAAAAGACTCTTTTCAGTGTTATTTTGAGAATTTGTTTTTGCTAATTGTTTGGCAAACCTAGAGAAAATGGCAACTTCAATAATTCTTGTCCAAATAAAGTGTAAGTAAAGGTGTAGTTGACAGTGTGTTTGTTCAAAATCTGAAGCCATTTCTCATTTTGACTTGTGCTTTGTATCAGTCTAGTTATACCTCTTGAGTTGTCCGTGGCCTTAGGAAAGTTAACAGAGTAGCTAAAGTAGACTTAGAAAACAGAGTAAAGTTACCTCTCATCTTGAAAGACATCAATACATGACAGAAACCTGGGAGTTAAAACATAATTAGAATTAGATAGATATAGTAAATAGACAGAATGTACAAAGTGACTAAGATTATTTTAGTATTGTTGAACTTTTAAGCTTTTATTCATTTAAAATATATCACATTTACATTTGTCCATAAATAAAATAGCAATAAATATCTTCTACAGATGAGCACCTTTTCTTCATTTTTAAAAACTTGAGAAATTACAAAGTACATTGTACCTAGATAGTAATTATAATAAAATATATGATTATTACAAAATATTCAATTACAGGAAAATGTTTAATAATCTTCACTATATAAGAAACTGTAACCGAATGTGAAAATAACTCAGTGATGTAAAAAGCTACCTATTCTGTGAGGTGGACAGTTGACAACCAATTTCATCTGCTTTAGATTCATCATGAATTTAGGAGTGAGCATTTTCCTTGTGTCTAGACAATTCACATACATTTTTTCAGCAATCAATAGAGTTTAGTATTTTACTTACTTTCTAAAGTTCCAAGGAGCAAGGAAGGAAATTAAGGACAGAGAGAAAGAGAAAGGGAGAGAATGAAGTATGGAGAAAGAGTCTCCATCTGTACTCCAGGCTGCCATAGAACTCACTATGAAGTAGCACATAATCATCTTTAATGTTTATCAAATTCTAGTTCAATAATTGTATATTAAAATGAACAACTTCAAAAAGAGATTATCTTCTTTTTTTATAATACTTTTATTAATAATTTGAGTTTCATACAACATATCTCAATAATACCCTCTTCATACTCCTCCCTATTTCACCCTCCCACCCTGGTGCCCTCAAAAATTAAAAACAAAAGAAAAGAAAATTAAGTCCAGCTAGTGTGGCAGGAGCACAGATTATGGGCATCACCATGGTTCCCAGAGACAGTAGGTTGCATGCATTGTGTCCAGGTGTTTGTGGGATATCCAGGTGCCTATCTGAGATGTTGGTGTTTGTGTGAGGGCCTAGCTACTGTGTGAGGTCCTGGTACCTGTGGGATGCCCTGGTGCCCATAGGCCATGTGGGTTCCTGTGAGATGTCCAGGCAACCGTGGGATGCATTGGTGCCTGAAGGAGGTCCTGGTACCTGAGTGATATCCTGGTGCCTGGGAGGCTATCTTCTTAATTGCTGGTTGTGACATCCTTACTGACCTGATAATAGAACCTGTAAGGATTTTCTCCCCTTTCCTTCCTTCTTCCTCCTTCTCCCTCCCTCTCTCTTTTCCTCATCCCTTCCTTCCTTCTTTCCTTCGTTCTTTTCTTCCTTCTTTCTTTCCATAGTCTCACTCTTGGCTAATCTGAAACTCAAGACCTTCTTGCTTCTGCTTCCAGGCTCCTGGCATTACTGTGATTGCAGGCATAATACTAGGATTCTTAAAGCAACAAAGATAATCATTTAAAATATATCTACTAGATATGTCATAATGATGTTCATATATTCACAACTCTAAGTCTTAGAAAAGTCAAAAAGTCATTTTGTAACCTCAGTAAATAATTAAATTGCATTCCTGAATTATATACAGAAAGCTGAATATTGTGACCCTCAAAGAGACAGATACCACAACTGAATATAAATGGGTAATGAGCAACAACTCCTCATAGGATTTCAGACAGGCTGCAATGATTTCCCCATAGTGCTGAATGGCTACAGTAAATTTCAGTTTTGTTTTCTTCCTTAAAATCTCAAAATAAAAGAATTTATTTTATTCACAGTTTAAAGTTACTTAAGAATATAATATATATATATATATATATATAAACAATAAATCTTAAAAAGTAATTTATGTAAAAGACCAATAATTTTGTTTAATTTTCTAGCTAATAATTAAAATTGAAAAGCATGTTGGTATGGACTTATGACAAAAGAAAAATGAAGTATATTGCCATATCTCATCAATGTAGTATTCTAATTTAAAAATTTATAAATATGATCTATATAGTTTGCTTAAAGAATGCAATGATCAATGATTATGGTTGTTTAGAAGGGAATCACTAGTATTACCCTTGGCATGTCACTCCCTACTCATGGCTCCAAGGGAAACTTTTCATCTGAGTTCAGCTATGTTTCTAGACATTTACTTCTCTATCTATGCAAATGTATTTAAATGCCACTAACTGAAGTAGGGATCTCAGATACTGACAAATGATCCTTGCTATACAAAGAGTATAGCTGACCTCAGACAACATTCTCAGAAGCTTATGCAGATGCAGTAACTTTGGTTGCTGCCATGACAGAATAGCAAGAGGAACAAATTAAGGAAGGAAAAGTTCATTTTGGTTCTGTTCAGGGGTGGCTGGAGCATGAGACAGCTCCTTACACTGCCCCTGAAGTCAGGAAGAGGAGAGGCAGAGTGGTCCTCAAGCTTCCCCCTGTCTTCTTCTTCACCCAGTCCTTATCACAGGCAGGGTAATCTGTTGTTCAGTGATGTAGCCCCAGAGACCTAGCTTTTGCTTTACTATTTTACTGATACATATCCTCCAATAAGTTTCTAAGGAATGGTACATGAAGAGGTTTTTAAGGTGTATATGTGTGTGTCGCTATAATTACTCTCTATAAGGTAGTCAAATGCTAGGATAGTGAAGCTGCCATCCCTGATTTCCTGAACTTGACCCTCAGATCACACATGGTAGATGCAAAGAATAGATTCTCCAAGTTGTCTTCTGATATCCACATGTGCATACATACACCTATACTCATGAACATACACATAGAAAATAAGTGTATTATTTTAAAACAACATCAATTTAAAGATATTTTTATGTGCCCCCTACACATTCCTTGATAGGTAAATGAAAAGAATAGTGATTTATGATTAAAGACCCTTGCCTTCAGACTTTTGAAGGTGCATCTTAAAGATTCTTCAAATTAAATTCTCATATGCTTTACACTGCTGAGAAAATTTTAGTTGTCACTTCTTAGATAATTTATTTCCCTAGGACTGCATAGTTCTTAATTTTATTAATATTTTAAGGATATTGAATGTGTGTATTGCTTCTTAGGCTTTTCTGTTTTTGTCTCCACCTCCTGCATAGCTAGACTTGTGAGCACAAGTGACTGGTAATTTTATTTGGTTTATGTATGTATTGATACCACTTAATCCTTTGAAGGAATCTCACTGTGATCATATTATCTTTTATTATTCTCATTTGAGAATTTTCCTCTGGTCTCCCATTGTATTTGCTGTTTTAAAACATATTTATCTGTTTTGATAGTTCATCTTTTACACTGAATGATTTCCTTAAGCACCCAGTGGTCTTTGCCTTTGTCTGGACAGCTTGTATCAGGCAAAGCATGGAGACAGATGAGAATAATGGAGATAGAATGAGATATTTCTAATGAAGCTTCACTGAGTGAGAAAAAGCTGTCTTTCAATGATTACCCTGTAGGGAGATATTCTTTAGGAACCTCTAGACTGTCTATAAAATAATCACTAAACATTATTGGCAGGGTTGGTATGAAGAAGTGTTGTTTGTCCTGTGGCACCTGACACATGTGTTTGGAAAGCAAGAAAACAAAGGATCTGGAAGAGTGTTCAATTTGCAGAGATTTATTGGCTGCACCAGGAGGTGGACTCATTTCCTTCTACCAGTTCACCTGGGATCACTATACCCAGAGGCTCCATTATTTAATTGTCTGTATGGAGATCATACAATTGGTTTTGTGTGTTTGTGTGTGTGTGTGTGTGTGTGTGTGTGTGTGTGTGTGTGTGTGTGTGTGTGTGTGTGTTTAAAGTATTGGAAAAAAATAAGACAACAGAAGAGGAAGCACAGGTCTTGTCTGAAGAGAATGTCACATTCTCTATCAATCCTCTGTACTTATAGTCAACATTATCCAACACTGATGGGCTTCTGAAGTAATGAGCCCAAGTTGAGGGTCTTTCAGGGTCCTGTGTTTGAGTATGCTTCTGACCTCTAGACTACAACATGACTCATGTACTCACTCTACCCCCACCCCATCGTTCTTCAGTCCATCTCCAGTTAACACTTTGCTAGCTATCATCACTGAGAGAATTTTTAAGAAGAGGGAAGAGAAATGAATATGTTGAATGTGTCATAGTTATGGGAAGGTAATATAGTATTACAATGGTTAATCTGTGTTTAATTTGGCAAATAACTATATAAATAAGAAAGGTCTGTGGAAGAAACAACATGAAATTATATCCTCAGAATACTTTGGTATTTTTTATATACTTGCTTGACAATTGTATTATATCAAAGGTTAAACAGAAATAAACTTAAAACACAATAGTGTCTTTTAATCTATATTCATTTTTGAAAGTCTAGTTAGTAAATCCTTAACCTTTCAATAGGGCCTTATAACAGACTGTTAAAGCTAAGTAATATTAACATAAATAGAAAATGAAACAAAACATGAAATTAAGAGTCTGTGAAAGAGTTTACAAGGGCATTTTGCAGGAGAATTTATGATTGACAGTGGATTTTTCTTTGAAATTACTTTTTCAACTAAGAAGTAGTTCATGTTCGGGTGTATGTTCACACACATTCTTTCATATTAGAGAGATGATAATTCAATTTTCTGGAGCAAATTTACTTTCATATGTATCCAGAAAGTTGGAAATTTTTCATGTATTTTATTTCAGATCAATTAATCTCAAAGTTATTAGACTTTACTAATCACTTACAGACCATGAAACTGTTTAATTTCCAACTAATGCTACAGGTCATTTCAGACCTGCTCTCAGATATTCTTGAGTCCTCAAGTTTCTGTATGAAACCAGAGATCCAATGAAATTGGAAAGCTGCATCTACCTCAGTAACATCCTCTTACTAACATTCATTCATTAAATGAATATCATTCATTTGATGAACATCCATTCATTAAACGAACATCCATTCATTCAAGTCAAAGTTATAAATCATTCGGAAGCCAAGCAACTAGAGAGGATGACATACAAATGTCAGCCCACACTCAGCTCAGAATAAAACAAAAGAAAGATATAGTCATGACCACAATGAGAGAAAGATTAATTAATGCCATGAATTAAATAAACTGATATAGATAGCCAAAGTTAGGATGCCCTAGAGCTATTTCTACACAGAAACAGTAACAAAGTCAATGTTTATCAAGGGGAGTTGTCACTGAAGCCAATATTGAAACATTAACTCACCAAGCAAAGGATAGTGTGGGACTAGGACTGTCAGCCACAGTTTGTGGTGAAATTTAGAAATTATGTCAGAGGTTCCAGACATTACATGTAAGTTTTGCAGTTTTCTCAAAGGATTTATATGACTCAACATACTGCTGTTCTCAAAGATAAAATGTAATAAGGCAAAATTATTTCTTAAAAAAAAAATCACTAAAGGGCAAAGGGGCAATCATCAAAGACAATAAGAAAACACACTCAAGTCTTTTAAAATCCCTTCCCACAGTTTGCCCAGCAATGAGATCATGACAGGTATGAATGTTATCTACAGAGGAATCTCACTTGAGCCTTTGAGGACAATCTTTCTATCCATTATCTGTCACACAACTATGAGATAGATGTATACTCTGTTTCCAGACATCCAGACTTGAATGTCTTCTGCATAAACAACATTATTTGTATAATGGTTTTGCAAATGGTTCTTTTTCAACATCCCTAGTTAGTCTAGGCACAACTTCACAAGCTTGTCCTGCTAAAGAGAAGCATTTTATGCCAGTTGTGTTGGTTTTCTTTTGCACAATTACAAACTATAGATCACCGTTTGCAAATGCTAGAAACAAAGAGCCTACAGATCTGTGAAGCATCACATCTTACCACATTTACTTTTGATACCTCTTTAAAGAGCTGACAATAGAAATCTCTTCTGCCTCAACAGAATTATCTAAAGGTTAATTTATTCCTGTGTACTTTCCTAAGAAGCAAAAAGAAAGGTCCCAGCTTAACAATATTAGTAACATGAATCCTAATCTGATGGTATAACTAACATTTAAAGTTTGCATGGTTTGTCTTTATCTGTACAGAAAATTTGCTCTGAAAAATCAAATTTTCCTTCAAATAATTACTTCTTGCTTTTCATTTACACACTGTTATGTTTCAAACAGAACTTTCATAGCATTGTTAAAAAGAAGTTGATCATAAGCTTAAAATAATTTGATTAAAAAGAAATATTCAGATTTGTACATGTCTTGGGTGCTACATTTTTTTCAATGTGCCATAAATCCATGCAATGATGCACTGATACTTATCATTTCAATTCCATTCACACTCTTAGAGTAAGAATTACCTATAAATGTTATGCAAAATAATTTGGAAGAAGTAAACCCAATTGTCTTAGGTAAGGTTTCTGTTGCTGTGATAAAGCCTCATGACCATAACGAACCTGGACAAGAAAGGGCTTAACTAGTTTATACATCCACAGACAATCCACCAACAAAGGAATTCGAGGCAGGAACCTAAAGGCAGGGTCCCTGGAAGAGTTTTGCTTACTGGCCTGTTCTGCATGTTCTTTAGCCTAGTTTCTTGTATACCCAGGACCACCTACCCGGGAATGGAATGATTCATATTGGGCCAGGCCTTCCCACATCAATGATTAATCCAGAAAATGTCCAACAGGTTTGCACACAAGTCAATTTGGTGGAAGAATCTTTTCAATTGAAGCTCCCTCTTCCAAACTGACCATAGCTTATGTAAAATTGACAAAACATTAACCATCACATCAACTGAAACCAAAATGCCCTTTCCAAAACATTTTATTGACTAAAAATGCTTTATTATTGTGACTGTTTTTGTTCCTTAATAATTTAATATTTCATGAACTGCAAGTATGGTCTCACAAAACAAGCTTTTATTAGATATTAAAAAGCTACTTTCCCACAAAATCATCTTTTCAAATCAGTTTTTATCACAACCAGGGGCATAATGATATAAAGCATAAAATCCAAGAACTACCAAAATAAAAAAGGCATAAATGACATTACAGCTTTTGATATCGTACACTGTAAACTTGAGATGTATACCTCCTGTCATAATGGAAGAGCATAGGAATCTGTGTCCTTTGGGGAGAAAAAAAAAGAAAAGAAGGAAGAAACTAGAACAAGTATATCAAAATCAAAATTATTTCATCCCATAGCAAGTTAAAATTATTCTACTGATAACAGAACCGAAGCTTTAAGAATAAGTTTCTCCTATGGCTCCTGAAAGGGAGCCACAAAAAAAAAAAAAAAAAAAAAAAAAGCATAGTTATGAAATAAAGGTTGACCTTTGGTGCTAAATTAAATTTATGTTATCTTCAGAACAGGGTGGGAATAAGTTTGGCTAAAGTCACTAGGGTGTAACTAACATGATGATTATTTCCATGTGTTAAACACCAGAGGACAAAGCCTTTCAAGTTTACTAAGTCCACTTTTATGAAATAGAATTGCTTAGGAATCAGATATAAACTCTCATTAGTGCTATTAATATTCACCTTAAAATTATCATTTTTAGCTTTTGGGAATTGTGTCATAATTCAGCAAAAGCTATCTTTTGTGAATAAGAATAGAAACAGATGGATAAAACATCATCTGCAAGATGGTAGTTCTAAGGAAGTCTACAAATAACATTCCATAAAAAATATTTTCAGTGAATCTGAAACGGTTTTAGAGGAAGTATGAAAAGATGTTCTTCATCCAATGTTTGGCACATACTGACACCTGAAATCTAGTTCATATGATTGATTTTTTCATGAGTGAAAATACATAGATTTTTCTAAACATGCCACATGAATAATTGATTAATAGCTTGAACTATTAGCTAGAAATAACATTAATATTTTCTATCCTTGAAGTGTTATGATAATTGGCAGAGACATCAAACAAAATATTCTTAAATTGGAAAATATTCTCCAAGTGAAATAAAACCACATAAAAATAAGATGGTTTCTAGAATAGTAAATAATAAAACAAAGAAGGGAACATGAAAACATTCTTGACACAGCTTAAGAATGTTGAACCAAGTCAGTGAAAGGGATGCAAGAGATTTTTGGGTCTGTATAAATCAGCTTGTTTTTTTTAGATTCCCCTTAATGTTTCTAATAGTTTCAAATTAGCATTTTCTTTTTTGACCATCTGTTGTTTCTGCTTCACAGTATGTTCCTCTCTTGATTTACTGTAATTAAACTTCTTCTAATTATTTCTATCAGGTCTCAGTTTATGCACATCTCTATTTAATCAACAATTGCAAATGTAATGAATAAATAGTATAATTACTCAATGGTAAAAAAAAAAAAAAAAAAACCAACCCAATTTTGTCATTGTTTACAGTTAGTTCCTCAGCATTATTGCTGCTTCTCACCTTTCTGTACTAACCAGTGAGTTCAAAGATGATAGGAGTTCTAGCTTCCTGTGTTGAGAGGACTTTTTCTCACTTGGTGCCCACAGTGCTAGCGATTATAGAATTGATCCAGAGACTGCAGGAAGACATCACTTTTCCACAACACAAAGAAAGTCCTGCTTCACTGCATAGATTAGTCTTGGGAAAACAAAGGAAAGTAAGAAAGTTTACAGCATCTAAAGGTAAGGAATTCAAGCCATGTTAGCAACTGTCAAATACCATGCACATCATAAATGCATCTGTCTAACTGCTGTTTAAGCTGTGTGATAAATAGATGGTGCTAATAAGACAATAAAAGGTCTATTATAGTGTTCAGAGTGATTATTTAAGTGTATATTTCAGCCCTTGTCTAGGAAATTTAAGGAGCTGAACCATGTTAACAATAGCATAAGTGTTCTCAAGTGGTATGAGAGAAGGAGAGTAAGCTTGCCGACTAGAGTCCAGTGAAGACAGCTTGCAAGGGAAGAACAGTGTCATCACACTTATTCAAAAGGGAAAGAGTCAATTATATGGATAATATTGGCATGAACTATGGAGAAGCAATTAGCACTGAGGCTTAATTTGGGCACCAAATGAAGTATAGGTAGTATGCTGGTATAGTTTCAGGGATGGAGCTTTTTGTGAGTCTTTCTGCCTCATGCCTGTTTCCGATGACACAGTAGACAGGGTTCTTGGGATGGAAGTATCCATGAATCAGAAAGTGAGCCTCTCTCTGGTCAATTTCATACTTCTATCTTTGTATTTCCCCAGAGACTACTGTAGGAAATGCAATCACAAACTATAAGTTCAGCAATGCTCTGAGTTCTGAAAGAGAGGGGTCTTGTTTTATTCATCTTCATAGTATAATACCACAGGTAGGAGAAAAACAACTGGAGTTATTTTAAATTCAATTCTAATCCTAGAAGACAGGAGAAAGGAAAAACACAAGGAAAATTAACCAGTTCATAACTACTAAGGAGCAAACCAAAAAAAACGTATTTCTATTCTGCGCTTGTGAATTTAAGTTAAAACCTGGACTCATGCGCCATATTATTGGGCAGGAACAGTAGCATTCTTGGCATGACACCAAGAAAGCCTAAAGCAACAAGTGCTTCTTCATGACTAATTTCCCATCCCCAAGTGTTCACCCTTTTGAACTATCTTATCTCTCTAGCATGTAGCCAGTATAGATTTCAATATAAACACTTTATTCTCTTCAGTATATATGCTGCTGATGCTGTAAAGTCAGGATATAGATTTAGAAGTTAGATGTAGAAACTAGGTGTGGAGGCAGGTGACATGAAAATCAATATTGGGTCCAGGAGAATGAATAGGAAGAGATGGATGGACAGCAGACCCAAGTGGACAAGATGCTGACAATTCAAGTAGGCCATGTCAAAAGCGGGGACAGAGTCAAGCTGAATCACGTGGGGCAATCTATAGTTCTCTGTCTCTTGGTTCCTTGACACACACACACACTGGGTGGCCAGCTAGTCAGCTTAAAAATGTGATGGACCATCATCATCACAGCAATGTCTGGTCCTCTTCCTCTCTGTGAGGGATCTACGTGAAGGAGCTGCATCCTGTCCTCAGTGTAACTTGGTTCTCTGAACCACTTTAATGCACCAATGTGCTCTCACTGTCCCAAAATACTCAGAAGACAAGTGTATAAAGGAGTTTGCAAACTTTTCAAGGAACACTCTGAAAAAACATTGTTTCTAAGAGAGGCTGTAGTGAAATCATCTAACTAGACCACTCCATGGGTAGAATGAAAGGTTTATTGGGGAATTTGAAATCGCCTGCCTATCTCTTGAGGTAGGGTAGAAAGAAAAGCAAAAGAACAAATATAGTTTTAAGGGAATATTTTTGCTATGGGAGGAAGCTTGTAAGCTGGAATAGCCTGGGAGTTAGAAGAGTGGGAGGAGGCTTTCAGGACAGAACAGCCTGGGAGCTGTGTAGGGTTTTGATCTGTTGAGGGCTCTTTGGGTTATCATGGGACTAGATGCTCCACTGCCAGAGGTGGTTGGCTTAGGAGTGGATAAGGGATGTCATGGAACTCCCCTTCACAAGGTTTCTGGGGAATGCTGAGTGTAAGTTTTTGTTTATCTGCTAGCAATCCTTATATTTAACAGACTGTCACTGAAGATATTTTCAGGAGCATTGTCATTTTGGGGGCCCACTTTGGGCTTAACATTGTTTCATACACAAATATAGTTTATATTAGGGAGGGGCATAGCCTGATCTCAACAGAAAGCAGTAGAAAATGGATACTAACTGGATAATCCAGAAATCCTTTAAGACTCAGTTAAAACTAAGGAGATCATGCTCTTTTCTGGAGGGAGAGTGGATCTGGTGGAGAGGGCTGGTAGTGGGGAGCTGGGAGGAGAGGAGGGAAGAGAAGCTCTGGTCAGGATGTATTGCATGAAAGAAGAATTTATTTTCAGTTGTTGTCTCAGATGTAGTAAAGTTCCTCGGGGTGAAGCAGGAACCACAGCTGCTCACAACATGGAGCAATGTATTTTTCCAGATGTTTCTATTGGAGAGTGCCAGAACCCACACCCAAGGAGGAGGGCAAAGCCCACAGAAAGTAGGCCATTACTCCCTGGCCATTCAGGAGGATTGAAATCAATACACAGAAAAGGTAAAAATCACATGGTCACTGAAAGCACACCGGGAGTGAGTTTGGTAGTTTGAGGATGACACAGTTTCATTGAAGACTTTTTTTTGTCTTCAAAGTTGGAGTTAAGTTTTATTCCCAGGCACCACCCCTAAGCCTGATACAAATGAAATCAACAACCACTCTAGTGTTCCTGAGAGGTCTTTTGCCTGAGGATTGCCTTTCTAATTAAGCCCTCCAACTCTTTAACATGCTAATTTCACCCATTAACTTGTAGATGAAGTGGTTTCAGCTGTTATCTGTGATGCACCCATTACAGAGCTTAATTTACAATTTGGGGGGGATCTGATTTGCACTATTTCTTATTTTTTGCTAATTTCTGCTAAGGAGACATGAATTCCATAGAATCTTCCTTTTTTTCAATGTTAGGTGACCAAAGTTATACTCGTTTATAAATTTAAAAAGATAAAAGGAATTCTAAGAGAAAGTAGGGACCAGCAAAAAATTGTGAATGAAGTAAACTGTCTGAGGATCAGTTTTGTGTGCCCCCACCTCCGCCCCGCATCTCAGCAAGTTCCATAAAGTAGGGATTGGGCAGAAAAACACCATTAAAAGGTTATTAAATTATAAAATATTAAACTATAAACTATCTAGAAATACCATGAAAGTTAATTCACTTGACCATGGGTAGGATGTTGACAGAATTTAGCTGTATAGGGAGAGATAAAGTCGCCAAAAGGGCCATAACTTAAGAAGAACTGAATATAGCCTCACTTCTGATTAACAACTCACGTTAAGATATATCAACTTCTTTGGGTTCTAATTACTTTTTAAATTTGTATCTCAGTTTCATACCTCAGTTTCTATCAATTAAAAACAGAACTAAAAATATTACAAGTCCTGTCCAATTTGGGAAGAGATAAAATAAAATTGTGTGTGTGTTGTATTATTGTTATTACACAGTATTTGACCTGTTTGGGTAGAGAGCCATCCTGGAGTTTCCAGTATGTAAAATGTCAGATGAAGGAGTCTATAACCCTTCTTGAAGAAATTCAGGTGTGTAAGCTTAACCCCTGGCTGCTATTATTCAGTGGCACTAGGGAAGGCCCAGAAAAGCACATACCACTCAGACACAGAGCAGTAGAGGCAGAGATCCGTCCCTACATTGGGTCTAGCCTGGATAAATTTCTTAGATAATGAAATACTTAAGTTTTGTTTTCAGGAAAAGTTTTGAAAATCCATTCAAAGTTGGTTGAAAGAGACTTTTCAAAGATTTGTGAGTACAGAAGAACTCAACTGATCTAGACAATAAACTTAACATCACAACCTCAGAAGAACCCGCCTCCTCTTGGCTTGTGATAAGACATGATCTAACCCTAGGTAAAGAACCCTAAACTAATGCTGGACATCCAACCAACATGCAGTCTTTCTACCTTCTCAAAACTTACTCCACTTCTTTATCAACTTCTGTATGGGAGGAAGATTTCGGAGTTTTCCAACTCCAGATCTCCCAATGAGAGGACCAGTGCCCCCTTGTGGTGGGTGGCCTTGACCCTGGCTCTCCACTTCCCTGAGAGATCCTGTCTTCCCTGCAGGTCTCTACTTTCCTGTGAGATGTAACAAACCTATCCAGTGTTCAGGTCCTGACCAATTAGAGAGATCCCCTGGCCACACCTTGTTTCCTTTAAAAAACCCATGTGGCTGCATCTCGGAGTTGCCATGTTTTCTTTAATTGGTTGACCCTGGCATGCCAAAATGTGCTCTGTGGAAATAAACTCCTTTGTATGGCTATACATTTCTCTCAGTGTCTACTTGAGCTATTCTGGGGACCTAACACCAACAGAGTGGCCACCAAGCTGCAACATACAGATTTCTCTTGGTGTCATATATCATCCTTCATGTACATCAATTAACAAGACCATGCTTGGTATCATCAGCCATTGAACTTTTCGCCTAGGTAGTGGAAGGCAAGGCATAAAGTTGGGTTAAATTCAGAGTGTAGCTTCGGTAAGTAAGACTTTATAGACAAGGAATTGAGGAAATCTCATCAGGGAATTGAACAATTTAATTTCTAACAGGAAACACTAGGAACAAGGTAGATCCTGGCTCAACCAACCTGAGAGAACATGCTGAGAACAGGAAAAGTAAGAAACATCAGTACTAAAAGGCAATGCCAGGGTGTCTTCAAGGTGATCAGATAATAATCAACTACATTAGCATAATTCTTGATAAAACCGATCTTAAAAATAAGTGTAGAAGTAGAGTAGACTAATTTGATCAAACCAAGAATCCGTTCACATAGAGCCATTGGGCATTAAAAGTAACTTGCTTCTTAGCTCAAATGCATAATTAACTAGGTTGTATTTCAGTTACTAAGGGTATGTATTTGCAGCTGGGAGATGGCAGTCAGTCAAGTCCTTGCCACAGGAGCATGATAACTTGAGATCGGATTTCCAGCACCCACAAAAGCCAGGAGTGGCAGCACCTGTCTATAGCCCAGAAATGGAAACAGAAGTATTCCTGGGGCTTAGAATACAGCTGGCCTAGCAAACCATGAGCTTAATTTAATGAGGGGCATCTCAAAAGTAAGGTGGACAGCAGTAGAGGAGGATCCCCAACATTGGCCCTTGTAAGCATGCATATACTAGTACATGTGTACACACATACACAGAGTCACACACACACACACACACACACACACACACACACACACACACACACCTCTGCTCATTTATCTCTGGAAGAGGCAACAAGTGAGAAAAATCCGTCATCTTCTTTAGGAAAGACACTGTGTTGTAAACTGTACCATGGTATGGTTACAGGGAAGCTTTTGGTTGTAGATAACAAGTGTACCATGGTACAATTACAGGAAGGTTTTGGTTGTAGGTAACAACTGTACCATGGTATAGTCACAGGGAAGGTTTTTGTTGTAGATAACAACTGCACCATTGTATGGTCACAGGGAAGCTTTTGGTTGTAGATAACAAGTGCACCATGGTACAGCTACAGGGAAGGTATTGGTTGTAGATAACAACTGCACCATTTTACAGCTACAGTTGGTTGTAGATATAAGAGAACAGCCAGAGGCACCTGGAAGTATCCAGAGCAGAGAGAGAAAGAAGCAGATTGAACATAGCCAGGAGACTAGACATGGCCAGGGCCATGTGATTAAAAAGAGGATACCAGGGTATAGACAATAGAGAGAGATGCAAGAGATGCAGGAGCAAGACAGAGGGAGAGCAAGAGTGAGAGCAAGACAGAGGGAGAGAAAGGGAGGAAGAGAAAGAGAGAGAGAGAGACAGACAGACAGACAGATGGGGGTAGGGAGAGAGAGAGAGGGAGAAATAGGGAGAATAGCAGAGAAATGAATATCTGGGGAAGGAAGCCCATGTGCTGCAGGGATTTAGGGTGGAGGAGGAGGGGAGAAGGGCTTAGATCATTACACAGACTTAGAAATTGGAAACAGATACTTGTGACACTGGGAGCCTGGTGCCACAGGTAGCCATATGTCCCTTCTTCTAGGGGTAAGAGAAAGGACTCCTTTTGGTAGAGGGGAACTGGCCTCACAAGTTTCTGAGGAATGCTACCTTTTATCTAACTGCCAGAAATCCTGCTGTAGTTGAGTCATTTTTAGACACATATACTGCCTTTTGGGATCTGGGGGATTGGAGTTTTCTCTGAACCTGACAGTATGGACCACAGGCTCTAGGGTTAAGAGATCTGTTTACTGCCACTGTGATGGCAGCATGTTAAGCAATCTCTCAAGTTTCACAGTCCTTGTTTGTAAAGTGCTGGTACATGCGGTAACCTTGAACCTGGCACAGAGTAGTGGCTCTGTTGACGGGCTGTTATTAATGTTGTTATTTCTTTCAGTAACTTTACTACATCACTGATAACATTAGTCGTGTTCTCTGAGACACTGGGATGGAGAAAGAAGATTCCACTGGACAGAGTTGGAGATAACTCTCAAAACCTCACTTGAATGACACCATCTCCAGTAAGTGCCTATCAGCACCTCTACAGTGTTTCCCTGTGAAAGACCCTGGGGTGCACCAGCCCTCCACATGCCTTTGGAAGCTGGACTGAGCTCTGTAGGTTGATAGTTCCTCATTCAACCATCCTCAAATAGAAATCTTCCCATAGCTGATCTTTTTTGAATATTCACATAATCTCTCTCTCTCTCTCTCTCTCTCTCTCTCTCTTACACACACACACACACACACACACACACACACACACACACACATTCTACTCCTGACTCACACAACCTGTCTGCTTACAAACCTCCAACCCCACAAATGGCAATGCCACTTAAAATGTCCAAATTGACAGCATGGACTCTGACAGAACAAACAGAAGGATTGCTGATGGGTATATAAAAGCCTACACTAGCATAGCAACATGGGGAATTGGTTTCTTCTGCCAGGAAGAGCTGCTTGCTCCATCTCTCCCTCCAGCTCCCTATTAGTGTCTACGAAGCCCCCACACTAGCCTCCTGGCTCTTCTACCCTCACTGCAACTTTAACCAGCCGGGCTTTTCCAGCTTCAAGTTTGCTCCTGCCTTTAGCTACCTGCTAGCTTTATAACGAAAGTCTTTGCCCACTTCTTTGCTCTTCTCTCTGCCCCTAAGAGGTTGCCATAGCAGCTTTAGACTTCTCCAAATGCTTCTTGCTAGTCTCTGTCTACCACTTGAGACACAGCCGTACAGCCGTTTCATATTTCCCATAATCCTTCTTTCCACCCATTGAACAGTTCAGCAAGGTCACTATGCTCTCACCTATGCGATGTAAGAGCAAAGTTCTAATTTTAATTTTAATTACTCTGCCTGGAATGCGGGGGGAGGGGGTCTGCAGATTCCAGTTGGTTAATCTAAATGCACCAGATGTGCTTCAAATGCCCCAGATATATTTAGTCACGTGTAGCCAGGAGGTAACCCAGACTGGATGTATACTTGCTCCTGATTGGACCTAAGTGTAACCTTACGGGTTCTGCATTTATAAGTGTCTGTTCCACGTGACTCGGGGCCATTTTTTGAGAACTCCAGAGTGTAGTAGACCACTCTGTGGGAACCTCAGAATGGACTTGGCCACAGTCCATTATTCCTGGCCAGTATTTAATTAATTTCATTAAAGCTTGCTTAAATTTGGCTCAATCGTGTGGTGATGGTATTATTTTCAACCAGTGGAATTTACAACAAGCCAAGCCAGTCAAAATGCACATCTACCAAAATAATGTGTAAAGTTACTGTGTGTAAAGAATGTGTAAAGAATTTCTAGGAACACCAGGCTGCATATCTAGACCAGGGCTAGCCTGTTGCTCAGCAGGGTGAGCAGAAGCAATATCTCGAAGCAGAGAGTTATTAGCAAGTTAGGCATCTAAACCAATGCCAGTCTTAAGAATGCAGAGGTGCGCCACTGTCTTTTTAACAAAACAAACCTTTAAATGCACATTATTATTGATGTTTATAGAGATAAGTAAATACCACTAGGGGTATTTTTTCGTATTATTTTTTATGCCAAAAATAAGGATCATCCCATATATCTCTTGATTTTAAAAGTATTTGTAGCAAACTACAAAACAAAAGCACAGTCTTAACATGTTGATACATGCTTGTGCTCCCAGTATAGGCATAGTATGGAGGTATACGCAGGAAGACTGCTGTAAGTCTGGGATCAGCCTGACTACATATAGAATCCAAGGTCATCAGGGGAACACATAATGTGATCCTGTCTCAAAGCAGAAGATCCAAAAAACAAACAGAAAACAGAGAAATTAAAAAGCTCTAAAACAGCAATTACTCTGTGCTGGGGGTATTTGCATTCCAATACCCTTCCCTTTCACAAGGAGAGAAGAGGCTGCTGTCTCACAGGACTGATGAGAAGACTCAGCTATGAACTGATCATAAGGGTTTTTGTCAGTCTTCAATCCTAGCAACATAGCACACACCATAAGATGTCAGCAGATCATAATCAGATGCACCAATAAAAGGTTCTCTATAATGGAAATAAAATGTTTCCATAGGCCACTGAATGTCCCAAAAGAGGCGAGCTGACACCTCCTGCTGACTCAGAGGCTTTGGGATTCTCCTTTAGTTAATACTCCCACCTTCTGCTTTACCTTCAGAAAGCTACTCAAAACTAACAAGAACGGGGCTATAAAATAGTACATCGGGTGGAACCAGGTGACCTGAGCTGTACAGGAGCTGGGCTATCTTACTCTGAACACCTTGAATGGACACTCTGTCAGTGTTACAGGGATAACAGACGCAGCAGTTTTGTTATGATTTCTGAATGTCACAGATTATTATCGTTTTGATGGAAGGAGTTATAACATCCTTTGCTTGCTAAGGGTTAGTTTACATAATGGCTTTGCCACATTATGCAGTCATTTTAGGGTCATAGATGGAATTTTCAAATTCCTTCAAAAGGAATTATTCACTAAATAATGATTGTTGTCAAACAGGGTAAGGCTTCACTTTCTGACAGATTCTCAGAGGTAAGTGTTTCACAGACAGGAAACATAAAATGTTCCCTTCCCAGGCATTCTTTTTTCTCTGAACTGTTCTTCTAGCCAGTGAAAATTATTGTAAGAAATAAAATCTGTCTTCCCAAGTTTTCCATTAAGAAACTGATTTGTAAGCTACAGGAGGATGGGAAATTTGTCATTTACATGTTTGATACCAAGGAAGTTGCTGAAAATATTTAGTTTATATATAGTCACTGTCAGGCACAGCTACTAACTAAGGGCCTTATCTATTATTAACAAGAATCATCAACATACCTATTCTATCATTTTCCCAGAAATCAGAGTTCAAATTCAGGAAAAAGAAACTCTTCTCTTTTCTGTAGGTAATGCGGAGAAGAACAGAAGGGAGGTTTGTGACAATAGACTTCTTATCAACATTATTCTCTTCCATGGAAGCTCACTCACACTCTCAATAGGAACCTCTTGCTTCTTCCTTCACTGATATAATGCCATGTGATTTTGGTGATGGTGGCTCCTTCTCTCCCAGGGATGGCAGAGTGCAAAGATGATAGGCAAATTGTTTAACAGCTGGGCCAGTGAGTATGGAATAGGGAGCTAAGGTCCAGGCTGAGCCTGAGGAAGTCTTTGGGTCTGGACCAGAGCAAGCATGCAAAGCAGAGATTCAGCAGCGTGCTCAAGGAGTATTGATTAGCAGAGGTTAAGGCAGTGGTGAAAGTTTGAGTTGAAACATTCCAGGGTTTGAACAAATGTTTCAGTGGATATTCTGTCAGCTTTTACATAAATGAAGGAAAATTCATTTATTCTTTGGGCTTTCCTTTCCTATTCAACCAAAGAAAGATCAGTGTGGTATCTAATTTAGTCATGAATGAAGATGTATAATTTCCCTATGGAATATTTGGCACTCTAAAAGACTGTACTAAAGGAATGGAAAGGTACCAAAAGGATACAATAAGCGTGCTTATGAGTATTGCTCTATTATCCCACCAATATGTCAATAAGAGATAGTTTTTTAAATATTACAACTTATATTTGGAAAGTATCAATCCTACATGATTATATTCACTCCATAAGGCAACACTGCCCTTAGTCCAAATGGAGTTTTCCCCTAAATCCTGGAAAACCATCTTCTTGACTTCATGATGAATGCCCAGAGTACAACACTTAACTCCTACTCCACAGCTGCTCTCTCGTCTGCACCAGTATCCGCACACATAATTAAATATCCTCTCTAAAGATGTTTCTTTATCTCATATGCCAACCACTCATGCGATCTGTCTCACTTTGTCATCCCAATTGCTGTCTGCTAAACAAGTCAGTCTTTTTTATTCCTTCCTCATTTCTATTAACCACAGTTATAATAGAAACATCATTAATTAAAATTTTATGATTTTTTCTTTCATTAATCACTTTTGTATGTCCAGTTACTAAAACCATGACACATAAAATATCTCTGCTAAATATATGTTAATATTGCACATGTATTAGACCTTCTGCATTAAGGTGTGAGACCATATTAGAAAATAGAATAAATGCACTTAAAGATGAACTACTTAAGGATTTATCACCTGACTTGAAACTGCAAGGTACTCCTCTTGAGCTGTTCTGGCTCAAACTTTTCTCCAAGCTGCAGGTTCAAACTGATCTTCTGAGCTGGCTGACTATTTCTGAGTGAACTCTTCTGACTCTGGCTGACTCTGGCTGACTCTGGCTGACTCCCAAAACTTCTCTGATTGAACTGCTCTGCTCAGTTTCAAACTGACTCTCTCTTCCTCCTTGATAATTGATTGACATCTGCTGGACTGCCTCTGGGTCTCTGCCTCAGACTGCTCCTGTGTCTCTCAAAACTTCCTGTGAACTCACTAAACTTAAAGCATGCTTTTAAATCCTGAGAGTTGGGTGTGTCCTCACTCTGATTCAATCTCAGAGTAAGGATTAAAGGCATGTGTTCATTCTGTAAACATGAACTGAGAGCTGTGACCTATTTCTGAACTAACTGCTTCCTTTAGAATCCTAGTGTTGAGATTAAAGGTGTGTACTGTATTCCAGCTGGATTACACAGGCCTCTAAATGTGATCCTTTCCTGGAGTAGCCATTTTGCTGGATTAAAGATTAAATATTCCTCTACAGACTTTTCTTAATATATATTCTACATAAAATGTTAGTTTTTTTGTTGTTTTTTCTCCTTCTTAATTAAGAATACTTCCCCGCAAAACCTTTCTACCTGAGTTTAGTAGATGTCTTTTCTTTCCAATCCCTTTCAATACTTAAATGCCCCAAATCTGATACGTTTAATTCTTTTCCACATCCACTATTCAACTCCTCAAATTATCACAAGTGAGATGGCCTGCTAATCTAATGCTCCAAAACACTACTCCTGTATAACCAAAAGAAAACGGAACAACTGAATATTAAAGAACTCATTTAAACTCAGCTGACAGTGCAGTGCTTTCTTTACAAGGCATTTAAAGCGTAAAAACCAGTTAAAATAAATTGCCACCTACAAGAAAGACTCAGTTAAGAGTGATCCACAGACTTTCTCATTTGTTGCTCTCTCCTCAAGGCAGTGCCAGAAGGAACTTAGCCTTGATTTAGTTTACATTTCTGACACTGAAAAATTGCATTTGCCATAAAGAGGAGTAATTAAAGCTCCTCTCTAATATGATAAGCTCACAGGTAACTGACATTGTATAAATCACCTCCTGCTCTTTCGGGTAGGTAAAGGTATAGTCCCACTTACAGTATGGCTTCCAAAATCTTACCAGTTCTAAGGTTTTGATATTTTAAATACCTTTTCATATAAAACAATTCATGAAGTTAAGTTCTTAGTATGAGTGGATATGCGTTACATATGAGATGTTCAGCAATTATTGACAGAAACTTAATTTACTTATTTCTTTATTTCTTGTTATATAGATTCATTAGAATTTATGACATAATTTATGTGAAATACACATAATGGATTCATTAATAAAGACTTATGCCCTACATTTGAACTAAATACTCATGTTGCAGTCAAGATATCTTATATAATTCTGCCAAACAATATGAAGAAAACTGGCTTTAATCTCTGGAGAAAAGGATGGAGAGATGACCCAGTGGCAAAGAGCACACACTGCTCTTGCAGAGGACCAGGGTTCAGTCCCCAGCCCATGTCAGGCAGCTCACAACCACTTGTGACAGGGAATCAGAAGCCCTTTTCTTTCTTCCACAGACACTAACACACATGCCCATACATATGCCCAGGCACTGTATATATAATTAAAAATAAAAATAAGAAATAAATTGATAATAAAAAAGCTAAGATACTCAAGTCCCTAATACAGAAGGTCTCAGAGTTTGCATATAATCCATATTAATATGGCTTATATTACAGCATCCCTACATTATCATAATAGCCAATAAAATATAATGCTATATATAGCCCATGTACTGCATTGGCTAGAGAGTAATGCCAAAGATTACAACTGTTTACCATAACAACTATACTTTGTCTAAGACTTTTGATATTCATTTGATTAACTCTTGGATATGGAATCTATGTATGCAGTGGCTGTAAATTGATCCTATAGATCTGAATTGTTAGACATGAGAGAGTCTCATTAATTTGCCTAAAGATTGCAGATAACACTTGAAAGGAAGTTAAGTGATCATTTCACTCAATCAAATTTTACTTACAAAGAACAATCAACTCCTTTGCCGATGTTAAGAAGGAAAAGGTGAGAAGTGATGCAAATCTCAGTCACAAGGCATCACAGAGTTTCCAAAGAAACTCTAAAACTGCATAATAAAACATTACACATTTTGTGTTTTCCAGTAGGAAATCAGAAACTTCTATGAACATCACAAACAAAGCCTAGCAAATACCATGGTGCATGCTGAAACTGGGATTCTTTATAGTGCTGAAAAAAATTAAAGTGTGTTCTCATCACTGCATTACTGATGACATGTCAGCCAAGCAACATGGCAGACAAGGACACAAACATATTTCCATTTGCATGGGGTAAAAAGAGGCATTTCTTTTACAGTTACTGTGGTATTCTTATGTACACTTTATTTATATATCTACTGTGTCTAAAGGTTGCTGGAAGATTTAACTGTTACTAAACAACTCACAAATTGAAGTTTATTATCAGTAGTTGTTAGATTTATAATAAATATTAGCTCAAATTTCTTCTGGTCTACCACAGTCTGTAGGTAACAATGTTTAGCCCAACCATTTTATGAATTTTATATTACACTTTGTACCCAGTGTCACAGAACAAAAATGAAGCTCACACTTAACTACCACTGTATAAATGATCTCCTGTTCTTTCAAGTAGGTAAATGTATAGTCCCACTTACAATATGGTTTGCAAAGTCTTCCCAATTATGTTTTGATATTTTAAATACCTTTTAGTATAGAAACAATTCTTGGTTAAGTTCTAAGTACGAGTGAATATTTGTAACATATGAGACATTCAGAAATTATTAACTGAAAATGTATTTATCTCTTTATTTCTAATTAATAAATTAATAATTATTAGTCAGCAATAAATTAATAGATTAATTAAAATTAATGAATCGAATTAATTAGATTTTATAACATTGATTAGAATTTGACATAATTTGTGTGACATACACATAATGGATTCATGAGAAAAGATATACTTATAGTTTCTCTCTTTATGTAAAGTTATCTTAAGATCTCAGTGAAGATGTTTGTATTATTCTGTGCCTCATTACGTGATTCTTGTCAGAAATGTTGTTAAATCTACTGTGGTCTAATATTATTATTAGAAATAATAATTATTAATAATATTATTAATAAAAAATAAAATAATTAATAATATTACTATTTTCCCATAACCCAGAGCATTATTACCTTGGTGAATATCCTGTAAGTACTGGGAAGGACTGTACTTCCTGTCATTATAGACCCCATGCTTTCTATTTGATACAGCGCTTAATATGTCAGTTATGGTAGGTCTATAGGATTTGTTGATGGTCTTGTATGCCCTTACTCTCCTTACTGCTCTCTAATCTATTCTTTATTTCAATTACAGAAAAAGTTACATGAAAGTTTCTCACTAGGTTTACAAATTCAGTTATTTCACCCTGCGTCAAATCTCAAAAATAAATGCAGAAATTGTATACTATTTTTGTCAGATTTATCCTTTCTTTATAAAATTTCCATCCTTCTTTACTTAGGTAAAATCAGCAGCTCTGTGACCAGTAGCTACAGCAGATGTCTTGAGTGTCTGCATTTCACTGCTTTCCATCTATTCGCTAGTATAACCCTATAATGTGCTTATAGTTAAAAAACTTTTAGAGAATAGAGATGTTCTGCTAATGGATAAAATTCCATGATGAATGAGCAACAGCCTAACTGATAGGCTTCCTTTCAGAGAATTTAATGATAAATCAATTCTTTGTGATGAATCACATGTTGTTAGATCTTACATTTTTGCTGAATATGGGTAGATACTAATGACCTGCCCCCACGGACAGGGAAGAGGACAGAGGTAAAAACCAACGAATGAATAATGTTTGTCCAAATGGAATGTTGCTCCATATAAATCACTGTAGATATTTAATAAAGGAAAAGCATTCCAATGTCACCATCAGAACTTCCTACCGAAATCAGAAGATAATTGGTCTCAGAAAACATCCTTTTGCTGTGCCTTCCTTGGTGGCTTCATGTGTCCAAAAAATGAGTAGAAATTTAGGACATATAACAGTGCAGAGAATGGCTGAATTTAGGCATGTGCCTCTCATATTATCTGGGAGGTAAACAAGTCAATAGCAGCTGTTTTTTCTACCAAGAAGCAATAGACAGAGATAGAGAGACAGGTCAGGGCAGACACACACAGGGAGATTACAGATACCTATGGGGAAGATTCTCTGAAGAGAAGGTTCTGTACTTAGTAGGAAAGTTGGATTTATGCCTATCTATCCTGGAGCCTATAAATAGATACAACTAGAAAGAGACAGTTACATGAAATGCATTTTAACATCCACAGATAGAACCACATGGTCAGGTGCTATAGGAGACCTGAATGAAAGATATGGCAACAATGTAGACTGCAAATTCGCAATTCCTCCCACAACCAAAATTCTTTTAGCTTCCCTTTCCCAGATTAAACACAAAACTTCATGCATGCTATGGAAATACTCTATCACTAGTCTATATCTGTAGCCTTTTAATTTTGAAACAGAAACTCACTAAATTACCCAATCCATTCTTTCCTTTGATCAATTGCCAGGTAGGCCTCTAACTTGAAACCCTGCTTCCTCATCATTCCAAGTATCTTGTATTACAGGTATGTGCCAGTAGACTCAGCTTTCTGAACTTTCATATAAAAATTTCTTTATGATTGAAGACATTGGTTAATTTTCCATTCCACCTGGCAAAAATGGAACTGAAATAAATACAATTGTGTTTCCCAATGCTCAACAAAGGTCATTCATTGCCTTTCTACCTCTACTGAAATGTGTAGGGCTGTCCTAGAGCTAAGAGTGGGTCAAAGCATGCCTTGAACCCTGGAATTCTCACCCTGAGAGTGGTAGGAGTTCAATTGCTCCTCACTTTCTTTGCTGTGCAAAACTCAGCAAAATATTAAATACCACCTGCTTCACAAAAGGTCATTGGCAAAGGAATATGGCTTGGTGATGCTTATGCTGTAGCTGGAAGCCTAGGGTTGAGTCCATTTTCTGTTAAGTTATCTTCCTCTTTTCCCCATGAGACTACACCTTATGTAGAAGGTGCCTTTGAGGACTTTGAACCTTAGAAAAAGAACCTTACATGCAAATGGGGTTACTCCAGTATCCATATCTTAACCAATGGCCCCCATCCCTGGGTACCAAAAACCCTCCCCTGCCTTTTTCCTATAAATGTAACCACCTTTGCTTCAATAAATTAAGATGTTCCACTGAAACACACTCCCGATAATCCTGTCCATTCTCATCAGCTCACAGGTCTCTGATCTAAGACCAAAGGGTGTACTGTAGACCCACTAGTTGGGTGTGGCCTGCTGGACCAGAAAGGTGCCCCAGATATTAATTTATCACAGAAATGGAATAGGAAGAATTTGGTGGGCCAGACTTTTTCTCACTATGAAGAATATAAGAGAGATACAATTTAAAGAAGGAAACATATTTTGGCTCATAGTTAGGGAGGGTTTGGTTCTTAGCTGGCTAGAAATAGTGCTTTTAGATCATATGTCAAGGCAGAAATACTGTTGATAGAAACCACTGTAAAGGAAATCTATTTTTGTCAAGGCAATCAGAAAACAAAGGGAATAAGAATGGTCCAGAACTTTGATATAGCATTCAAACCCATATCCCTACAACACACTTGAGGTAACTGGTCTAAAACATCTAGCATTTTACTGTTATTTACTGTTCTTCCCAATTACATAATTAAAATTTGAATCCACTAGTTAACTAAGCTGTAAATTGTGTGAAAGTCCTCCTGATCTATTTCTGGAAACCTCTGACAGACAAACCCATAGATTTGCTTCACATATCTCCTGGGTATCTCTCAATGCAATGAAACTGATCATGAAATAATACATCATGACTAATACTGCCAGGGGCAGTTAAGAGAACACATTGGCAGACTATAATATTCCTTTTAAGTATAGAGAAATTTAGATAAAACTTAATAATAAATATGGCAATAATACATAGAGCTTACAAGTAACCATGCAATGAAGGGAATTATAAACCATATTTAAATACCAAGAGAAGTTGAGAATAAGAGAAGATATCTCGTTTTATCTTGTTTTTGTATCCCTAACCCTAACCCTAACCTTAACCCTAACCCTAACTCTTACCCTAACTGGCTATTCTGGATCTTGTGATATAAATTGGGCTGGCTTCAAACTCACAGTAATCCACACAATTCTGCTTCCTGTGTGCAGGAATTAGAGGATGTGCCAACGCACCAAGCTTGAGAAGACATCTTCCCTTAATTCCATTTTACTAGATACTTGGAAAGGGGAGGATGGTGTCTCCTACTCTGGAGACATGACTGACTGAATGGACACCTGCAATTCTGATATGAAGGGCTATAGGTGGCAATTAAATTACTCAGTAGGCTGATGGAGTGGACTAAAAGCTGGCAGCTGAGTGGAACTCTAATAATATTATAGCTTCACTTTTACTCTTGTGTTTTAGATATTCTCTGCTATACCTATAACACAATATAAATTTGTTATGATCAATGAGCTGATAAAATAAAAAAATTATGATCAAATAAATATGTTGAGACATGAAAACCTGCTTGGAACTTAATGCCTATGCTAAAAGAAAACTAAAACAAACAAGCAACAAAACCCCTCTATTGGACTGCAGCTATATGCTAATTTCTATGATTAACTATTGTGTACAAGTTTATCATTAAGTACAAACAATGAAAAATCAAAAGACAAAAATAAGAAAATAGATCCCACAACACTACAGGATGGAGTAGTTATTTTTTGTTTGTTTATTTTTTAACTTTAGAGTGACTTTTGCAAAGCTTATACATATGTCCTCCCTAGGATTTTTGTTTTATTTGCTTGCTTGCTTGCTTGCTTATTTGCTTGCTTTTGTCAACCTGACATAAACTAGAGTTATCTGAGAAGAAGAAATTTGATTGAGAAGTTTATTCTATCAGATTTCCTGTAAGCAAGATGGTAGGGCATTTTCTTGATTAATGGCTGACATGGGAGGAGACAGCCTACTCTGGTCAATGCCATCCCTGGGCTGGTGTTCATGGGTGGATAATAACGTGGGCTGACCAAGCCATTGAGAGACAGCCATAAGTAGTACTCCTCCAAGGCCTCTGCTTCACTCCCTGCCTCCAGGTTCCTGCCCTGCTTTAGTGCCTGCCTTGATTGCCCTCAAAGATGATCTGTGCTTGATATTCTTAAGGGAAAATGAAACCTTTCCTTCCCCAGTGATTCTGGTCATGGTCTTTATCACAGCAATAGAAACCTAACTAAGACATCCATTGAGATTGTTTTATATATTGAAGACATTGTTCTATCATGTCAATGCTTTATGGAGTACAAATGCCAGGTTAACAATGTCCAAAGTGTGCTCTCTGTTTCAAGAAGAGGTACACACTTTGTTTTTGTTTTCAGAACTTCTTCTTAACTGCTGGGACATTTTTGAATCAGAAAACACCTTCATTTATGATAGGCCCTTTGGACCACACTTGAAAGTTTATGTTATTGATATGAGTCATGGTGGATCTACAAGCTGCATGCTACCATCTTGCCTTCCATGTAGAGGCTTAGAAATGGCTAGCTAGGCTTTACTGTTTGGACAATTAATTAATCCATCATGTATACATAATGGAAACCCAACAAAAGCTCTGGTCTTCAGCACTTGTGTGAACTTCTTCGATAGACTATACACTATGGCAAGGATGCCATTCACTCAAAGCACTATGTCTTAATAACACTGGAAGCCTCCTGTATGGAAATCCGTGGCACCATGCTCTGCCATTCTACCTATGCCTTTACAGTTATATATTCTTCCTCATTGTCAGGCTTCACTGATTAGTAACTTCCAGTGAAGACAATTGAGTCTTCCTACAGAAAGACGCAAAGTAGTCATGTGAGCCCTCAGATCTATATTTGGTATCTAAACTAAGAGGGCTACTGCATGGAGTTCCCTGCTTGTAGTTGGACCCTAATGCTTTGTACTAGCTTCAGGCTGGGGCTGACTTGTCATTCTTAAGGGTTGTGCCCAGGAACTTTGTTATTTGGCTATATCTGGGCAATGATTAATATGTATGAATAATGTCACCACTTCTCAAACATTGCAAAGACCTCATAACCCTTTAACTCTACTTAACCCCCTCTAGCTCTTGTTTTAATTGTTTAATTTGCATTCTGTTGCTTACTATTCCTCATAAACCATTATTATCATTTCATACAAAGCCAATATTCATTACAGTACCTGTGTAGTTATCCTTCCAAGTGCTATACATTTATTCCTGAATTTCCTTGTGTCCCTGTGGTACCATTTTTCCTCTTGGGAACAGCTCCTTCTAGTATTTCTTTTAATATGGGATTGCTAAAAGCAAATTCTCCAGTATTTCCTTGTTGTTTCACAAGGGCCATATTTTGTTATCCCACTTGAAGGATAATGTAATATTGAATGAAATTTCAGGTTTGATATTAGTTTCTTCTATATTTCTGAGATGTCAAACTGTTGCATTGTGTCTCCAGAGTTCTTCTTCGGAGAAGTTATCAGTTTCACTAACGCTTCATGTTTTTAAGAAGGGTGCTTTATTGTTGACTGCTTTTCCTATTTGTCTCCAGTTTGGATTTCAGTAGTTCTAGCATACATCCCTGGTGGACAGACCATGCTCATTTCCATTCAGCTCTGGATTCACTGTGATTTTCCTTCTGCAGCTTAGTGTATTTTTTTCTCTTTCCTAATCAGATCTTAGAAAAATTTTAATACTATTTTTTCCAAATACTGTCTCCGTTTCTTTTTTCTCCCTCCAGGTCTCCAATTGCACATAAGTTGGACCTTCCCTGTGTTCCCTACTCCTCTGGAGTTATGTAATTCAGTTATGTAATTCAGACTCAGCTTTAGAATGTTCCCTTGAGATGGTCAATTTCCTGCTCTTCATTCACCTTTATTAGCAGTACTCAGATGCTAATATTTCACAGAAACTTGCATGTTGAGGATAAAAATGATATAAAAAATAAAGTAGGTAAACACAAAATACTATCTTGGTGGCAAAACTACATTTTCTAAGAAATACAATGGGCTTGCAATAGAATTTTAACTGTCTGTGTATAAGGTGTTGTACATTTGAATGATTGAAATAATTTTTCTAGACTCTAATATTGAGACATTAACACTGAGCATAGAAGAACCAGAAAACAATGGAGAGGCATAATTAATTGCTAGAGACAATTTTAGCTTTAAAGTAAATGAGATGTGAGAAAAATAAAAATAAGACATAAAAGAAAGTGGTAAAAGGTCTAGGTTCCAAATTCAGTTTGTCACCAGTTAATTCCATGGAATCGAGTGCTTTAAGCTACTTTAATGTTTTCTTTTAATTTATAATACATTGAATGCATGTGTCTTTAATCCTTCTTTGCACTTCTAATATTTTGTGAATTTTGTCCCCTGTAAATTAAAAAGGGAAAAGGATAGAAATATTTTGAACAACTGCCTTAGGGTATTATCTTAAAATATTTCATACAATACTATCATATTATACTCTATATTTTTTCTATTTGTTTATATTTATCAATAACATTTGAATAAAATAATTTTGGATGATATAGGTGGCATCATCCTTTAAGGACAGGTAAAGCATTCTACTCATGACATGTTGCCTTTATGTTTCAGCCTCTAAGAGTAGTGGAATAAGATGTTTGTGCTTGAGTTTTGCAAACATGGCACAGTATATTTTCAACAAATGGGTAACAGCACTGCCCATGGCATCTGTGAAGAGATTACCATCTTATTAGAAAACCTTCAGCTCTTAATAACCACATTCCCGAGTGTGCTAGTGTGCAACCATTTGTCTGTTCTAGTTACAACATTTGGTCTAAAAGTCATGTTTCAAAATGATAATGCTTCCCATCCTTCTGAATTATAATTGTAGTCTGAAGTAATGACTATCGGGTACCTACTCACTTGATTGGCTGTCCATTAGCATTTTCTCCTACTTACTGCCTCACTAATCTGTCTGAAACTATAAACACTAATCAACTTAGCAAACACTTAGAAGGTAAGGCAGAACAATGCCCCTTTTTCTTGCACATTGTTATGTTTCAGTTGAAAATATTGGGTAAATAGGATTTGAACAGATCACTCCAGAACTAAACATTACAATGGCTTTCAGAAATTACACAACTACTAAACTAGCAGGACTATATTTAAGATGAAGGAATAATGCATTCCTACATTCTTCCTAGCATTTAGAAGCATGTGCTTTCATATTTGAGCCTGGCTTGACACAAACTAGTTCAGCACCTTTACAGTGTGAATGAAGACCCAAATATATAATTGTTTTTTCCTGAATACACATTGAGGAGGTGACAAAGCTAAGGATTAGAAGCTATTAGTGTAGTAACCACTAGTGCAACAACCTCTATTATATTGTGTTCCCAAAATGCATTCTATGGGGTAAAAACATCCTTTACTTCTGTATTTAATTGATATAAAAGGCATTGTCACATTTAAGATGCACTATTATTTTATGCACCATAAACATTTCTGAGGATTTGATAATACTGTGCGAATTAGTCACTTGAAAGCTTTGTGATTTTAAATTCTTTTCCTCTCTTTCAAGGCATCTGGAAGTCTCTTCTAGATTTTTCATCCTTGTACCTGAGCCAGTAGACGGCACAGTTGCATATGCTAATATGTATAACTCCTTTCACTGTCTCCTACAGTGTTCAGTTTTTGTTCTAAGAGACAAAATGGAACCAAGTTCTTTATCACTTTATGAAATTTGCACCAAATTTAATCATTGTTCTGTGCATTAATTTGCTCTTCCAGAGACCCAAGGGTAAAAATAATATATTTTGTATTAATTCAGTACTATAAATTCACTGTTTCTTAAAAACTATATTTGATGGCAGTTTAATACAAGCTATGTAACACTACTCAGTTTCAGTATTTTAGTAGAAATGCCCAATAGCTGCCACTTCGCCAATAGCTGTGTCAGACCGTACTAGCTATTCAAATTAACCAGGTGCCCGAACTGTGACTTAAAGCTGTTGAAATTTCATTCTGGAGTATCTGACTCATTACTTTATGTATTTAAGATGTACATATTTGTCTATAGCATTATTGGATTCTTCTCCTCTTAGAGAAAAGGCATAAATAATCACAATTTAAATTAATAAAGTATAAAGTTCATGAATAATCTAAATTATGCAAATTCCACAGCATTAGTATTCATTAGAATCTAGAGATGGCCATGACATGCCTGAAGAAATAGAAGACAAATGAACAGGAAAGTGAAGATTTCTGTCCGTGTGTGTGTGTGTGTGTGTGTGTGTGTGTGTTTTGTGTGTTTGTTTGAGTGCACATGCATGCGTGCACACATGTGCAAGTGTACACACTCATCTGTGCGTGTGATCTGTATTTACTCTTTCTTTATGCTCCTGGGAAAGGTATTCTTTGTAATTCATATTTGAGACACTTCTACTACTCTGCCATGATAAGAATGAGGACAGCATTATCATATATGAACTCAGAGTGATGATTATTGATACAGCCCTCTTGATGTCACTTGGCCAAGGCTAGTTCACCCATCACAGTGGATTCATCTTCTATAATGATCAACATAGTTATGAACACGCAGCCCAATCTGGAGCATTGAAAACTTCTCCCAGAATCTTTCAAAACAAGGCTGAAATTATTGTTGTCTTACTTTTTTTTTCATTTCTTATCAAAAAGGTATAAAAATCCACTCATTAGCAAAATCAGAAATCATGATTTCAAACTGACCCAGAAGAGACAGCTTGGAATAATTTGTTTGGAGGCACAGCAGGAAAGCAAAGGGAGAAAGTTCCTTTGCTCCATGTTTAGAAAGCCTTCTACAGCCTCTGCGAGCCATTTTACCATTTTATATAAGTAAGTTTGCATGTTTAAATTGATTTTTCATGTTTAGAGCCAAATAGTTCCCAATAATACAGTTATTTTAAAATTGTGCTGTGTACAGGTTTATGAATCAGGATGAAAAGCTTTCATGTGAAACTTAGTCATATGAAGGAAGGAAACATATGGTCCATTCATATAACTTGCTTGGTATGTGTTTTTCATTCTTTTGATTCATTCTGAATTCATATTTTAAAAGCAAACCTGTGAGGAAAATTTTATTTGGTACTTGAGAAAAGGGAAATGTAAGAGAAAGAGAATTGAAAATGTATTGTTACATAATCAAAATAAAACTTAGCCAAACATAGATACAGCTTCTGTAGAACATTTTGTCAGAGATCACACTAAACAGACTCAGACAAGAATAGGTTCTCTTCATCTTGATTTATTCACAGAACCCAAGTAATTCTTAGATTCTGAAGTCACATGTCTGTATCTGTGTGTGTCTCTGTGTCTGCCTCTGTGTGTGTGTGTGTTTGTGTGTGTGTGTGTGTGTGTGTGTGTACATTAAGTTTTGTCTTTACCTATTTCTTCCAAAGAATTTGATTCATAATGATGCTGTACACTACAAGATTTTCTGTGGCTTTGAAACATAAAATTGACAAATATATAAGTAATAGTTGTGCCTGAACTTTAAAATAAAACTTCAGCCAGGTAGTGGTGGCACTTGGCTTTAATCATAACACTCAGGAGGCAGAGGCAGGCAGATCTCTGTGAGTTCAAGGCCCTCCTGGTCTACAAAGAGAGTTCTAAGACAGACAGAATTACAACAGAGAAACCCTGTCTTAAAAAACCAAAGAAATAATAAATAAATAAAAATAAAAAATAAAATAAAAAAACTTCAAAGTTTCTATGATAAAATCTGTCCAATCATTTTAAATAATGGGTGAATCTCTTGGACATATACAGATTATCAGAGTAGGGCCAATACTAATATTGTTAATAGCTTTAGAATTTTGAGCTCTTAATATTTTTATATAAATCACCTATCATGAAAATTATCAAAATGATAAGTATTCTCTTTAAAATTCTAGTTGTGTGATGGGAAGATAATATTTCATTCCCATCCAATATTTCAAAACATAACAAAGCCAAGCTTTATATTCTTTGGTGACAGAACATTTTTCACTATCCTTTTTATTATTTCAAATATTAAGAATTAAGCATTTTCTGTCATAAAGTCACTTATTCTTTTAAATCAACAAGATCATTGATTAACTTAATGCAATTTGTCTTTTGTCTGTCAAAGGGCTGGAATTCAATCAATTCCCAAATGTTTCCCTTATTTATTTTGTTTTTGAGGGGAGCACAAGCTAGATATTCCAGATTTTAGAGGCCAGCACAAAGCTCTGTGTAGTGAAATGGTAAATGAACTTCTCCAGTGCTATGTCCTGTCCTGTGACCACTCTACTGATCACCTATTCATTTGTCAGAGAAACTGGGACATGTGTGGCAGTAAGAATCCCTGTCCCCCAGGGCTTGATTCCCTAGCCATTGGGCTCCTCAGGCTACTGTGCTCTCCTTTACATGACAGCTGGTATGCCAGTGCTTTTCCATAGATGAGAGTAAGACATTTTGTTGACAGTACATTAGATGTTAAGCACTTTTAAAACATGAAATCCACAATATTTATTACCACCCAAACATATTTGTCTTCCGTTAGATTTTCAAGTCATATGGTATTTCAACTTTGGCCTGTAATTAATGGGTCAGATCCATTGTTTTCCTCTTATCATCAGTATATGAACACTTCTCCATTTCAGAGCTAGAGTTGTAACTACTTCTTCCTAAACCATCACCAAGAGCTTCATTTGATCCTTTCATAGTTACAGTCTACTTGCCATGCTTAAGCTAATGGCCACTTAGAAAAAGAAGACCACTAGGCTATCATGCAGTCTTAGCTATTGATAGGTAGGTGGTTATCTCCTGTAGATATGTGTCTTTAAGTCTTCCTCAAATGCTGACTTTGTATATCAACAATATGTCTACAGTTAACCTAATACCAGTCTTTGACTCATGAGACATAAAGGGATACTGACTCATGGAGAAATATAAGAAAAATTAATAGTAAATGAGTGAGGAACATCTTAGGAATCTACCATGAACTTCAATGAGACTCTGAAAAGAGGAACTGGTTGAACACAGAGTCTGTAATGATTCTCCCTCTCATGGTGATAAGATCTTACAGAGAGAAACAAATTTTATGAATACATAATATAAAGGAAGTATATTATAAGAAGTTTTTAGATTGGGATAAGTAGACTGGTATAAAATAATATGGTGCTAAGATAACAAGATGACTATAAAACAAGAATGACCCCATTGAGAAGATGACACTTGATACTAGATGGAAAAGATAAGGAAGACCTTTAGCTTCACAAATCAAGTGCAAAAACTTGGAGGCAAAGATTAGCTGGGGATATTGGAAATCAAAAGGAATGTAGTACCCTAGGCTTGTGCTGACTCAGAATTGCAGAGGTGGAGGTGGAGTTACCAGAAAGCCATGTGTGAAGTAGTAAGAGAAACAGATTTATCTCAAGAGAGAAAAATGTCCTGAAGTGGTGTGAGTAAGCTGTAAATTTTGTATGTATTTATAATATTCCCAATCTCCATCTTATAGATGATAAATAGCAAGATTATATACAATTCTGATTATATATACTTTATACTGCACATATATTTCAAATAGATATGCATATTAGGGTGATTGGTCAGAAGACAACTGGAGGGACTAGGCTTGTTTCTGTCCTTTCTAAACCAGGACCTAAAATACACTCTCCCTTCATTATTGTCTCTGTCAGTTATTTTATCACAGCAAATACAGAAAAAAAATGAATATACCAAACTCATGCCTACTATTCTGTGCCTATTTTGGGCTAAGAATTGATATCAACAGATGATAGACAGACATACACTTCATATGAATGATTCCATCTATATACTTATATACATCTATGTATAGATGTATATATACATATATATGTATATAGATTCCATCTATATACATATATATCCTTATACAATTATATAATTAATAGTAATTGATATTGGGCAGTAAGAGACAATAGAAATGTTTTTATACATATAAATCTATGTAAATTATATAAATATGTATATTTATTATAAATCTATCAAACATATATATCCATATCTATAATCTATCCATCAGTATGAAACATGTAGAAAAGACTGACATTGGGTTTTCTTCTTGTTATTCATATTTTGTGTGTTTAGAACCTCAACATGCTGGTTAATGTTAATATTAATTCTCAAGTTGAAAAAAATCTAGAATCACATGGGAGATAAGCAGATTTATTTATTCACTAATTTTGAGAGACCCACCCACTGTGTGGGCCATGAGATCCCTGCCAGGATCCTGCACTACAGAGTGGAGAAATCAAATTGAGGAGAAGCATGCATTTATTGCTCTCTTCTCTGCTCTCTGATGCAATATGATTAGCTGCTCCAAGCTCCTGATACCTGACAGTCCAGCTATCATAGATTCAACCATAAACTGTGAGCTAAAGCAAGCCCTTCCTTCTTTAGTTGCTTCTGTTAGGATATTTTATCACATCTGCAGAAAAGGCAGATACCAAGAGCCTGGAACTGAGAAGTGATGGGAAGAGGGAACTACAAGATGCGGGAGGGATCCAGGGTACCGTGGGCTCCTTGTGCAACTGGTGGCCACAGCAGACCTGTTCTGCCCGCATCTGCCACCTCCTTTTTATCCCCTCCTGTTTGGAGCACACAGAATTCACATTGTTTGCCCTGCACACTTTTCAGTGTCTTAACATTTCCCACAAAGCAGGACCTCCCACAGAAATATTTTAATTCAGGATTGTGGTGTTCATAATAGGCTGAAAAGGAGCAGAAAGGCCAGAGCCGCAACTTTTGATGTTGTCATGCCAAAAAGCAGAAAGCAGAATACCTTAGCAGCTAGAAAGTATTGCCTTGGATTGCGTGTAGAAGGGCTAGAGCAAAAGCTTTACACACTAAAGTGAAGTTTCCCTCAGAGTTCCTGACAAAACACTCTGCTGAGGCTAGTGAGGTTTTAATAAAAACTTGGGGACTGATTAAATATACAACAATAAAAAAAGTTCATCCAATACCTGCTTCCCTCTGAAATACCATTTCAATTAAAGTTGATAACACATAGTAAGCATATATATATCCACATGTGAAGTGCTTCTTATACAGTAATCTTCATGGGTACTTGTAGTTCTGTGTAAGAAGCCAATATTCCTTTAAAATATAACCTGTACCATTAGCTCTTAGGAAACTTTCAGCCTCTTTGATACTTTTCCTGTGTCTGCACTGAAATATCCCAACTAACGCAACTTGAAAGAGAACGGGTTTATCTGGGATCTCAGTTCAATGTTACAGACCATTATGATGCAGAGGTACAGCAGCAGTGGCTAGATGCTGCTGGTCACATTGCATCCAAGGTTAAGACAGAGAGTGATGAGTGCATATAGCGCCCATCTGCCTTTCCTCGATTAGTGTAGTTCAGACTCCCCTGCCCCGGAAGTGGCGCCACCTACAGTTGAGAAGGATTTTCCCATATCAATTAATGTAACTGAAGTAACCACTCTCAAGCATGCATAGATCTCCCAGGTGACTCTAGATTCTGTATAGCTGAAACAAAAACAACCAATATTAGAATACATAGTTGTGAGGTGGAGATGTGCAATGAAAAAAATTCTGCACTGTCATTTGGGACATGCTAGGTACTTTATTGATAGTATATCATGCAGTATTTGATTATTTTATGGGTTAAACTTGTTTCCCAATGCATGCTAAACATATATAGAAGTAAATTTTTAAGTAATATTAATAGGAAGCAAAATGAGTTCATTCCTAATTAACTCCCCTCTGTTCTTCCCGGCTCCTTTCATGCACGCTCTCTAGGCTCCCTTCAGCACAGGAAATCTCAACAATCCCCATCCTTCAGGCTCTGTGCACAGGTCCTGGTATCATGGTCAAAGGCTTTGCCTTCACCTTAAACAGTTCCGTCCTCCATGTCGCACTCAGAGCTCCTGGCTGAGTTCTGGTGGCATGTGGAGAGCGCACGATAAACGTAAGTAAGCCACGATAAATGTAAACGGGGAGACCATGAACTAATCAGTGACAGCCTGGGGTAGAGTCAGTAGCAGACAAAGAATTAAAGGCCAAAATGTCGTTTTCGCTTGACGCGTAGATAACTCACCTTAGACAATGTAGAGTTGCAGTTTCCTAGAGATGGAGTCATTGAATCCTACTGTCATGGCGTTTTCTTTCTGGCCTATGCTCTATTGGCTATCTTCAGTGTGTGACTCTGCATTGCTGCTTCTCTTTTCTTAGCTCTGACACTGCGTACGTATGCGCATGTGCAGTGGCTTAGATTTAAATGCTTACCTATTGTGCTGAACCATTAGTACAATTATTAATTAATGACTACAATCCTGATGAGTACAACACAGTTTGCATGGCACGTGACTCGTTCTTTACTGTTCAGCAATATTTATTTTATTATTTTTGCTGTTTTGGAGACAGTGTCTCTGTTTGTAGTCTCAGCTTGCCCCTGAATCACAGCAATTTTCACACCTCTGCCTCTTGAGCGCTGGGATTATAGGCTTAGGACTTGACATGTTTGGTATTGATAGGGCTTTCTATTGGTTAGATTTAGGTGCTCCACAGTACCGGGTTAAAAAATATTTTATATCTCGCTGTTGATTATGGATCAAAAATATTAATATAAAGAGAGCTGTGTAGACCTTGTTTAATATCAAATTGGGTTGTGATGTTGATTTATTAGGAAGGAAATACAGTCTTAATGACTGACGTAGATTCTTCACCTCATATTTAACTCTTAGGAAAATATTCTGAAGCTATTCTTAACGCAGTCTCCACCTAGCTACAGCAGATGTCTTTGACTGTTAATGTTTTTCTGATTTATAATCTAGACTTTACAAATGTTAATTAGCATAATTTAAACATTTTCCCTCAAAACCGAACTTGGAGTCTTTACTAATAACTGCTAAGGGGGCTATCCTATGATAACCTTAAAATCATTATCCTTCTCTCTCTATCATTTATTTATGGGGCAATGACTTCTCAGCTCACACTGAAGGAAGAGGGCCACGAGAAATGAGACCTGGAAGAAGTCTAACACAAAAGGTGAGAAAGAGCCTGGCTTGCTCTCTGATAATACCTTTACACTTGCATTTCATTTTTCTCATCTGTTTTCTGATACACTTGAGCATACCTGCAGGCTGCAATAAATGGGAAATAATTGTTATTATCACTCATAGGATACTTAACCAGCGATTGCCGCTATGCGATTTTTGATTGAGAATGCTGTTTTGGTGAAAGAAAAATATGCAAAGGCATTAAGTGTGTTTGTGGTACAGAAGCCACTGCACACAGCACAGCTCACATGAGCTGAGTGTACACCCTGAGTGCCACAGAGTGTCAACAGCAGACCCCTGCGTTTGGTGTCAGTTTCAGCAGGAAACAGTCTCACGTCTATCTCCACCTAGCCTGCATTCCAGTAAGATAACTTAGCGCTCCGAATTTCCCCTCTGAGTGTTTGACTTTCTTGGAAAAATGAGCATAACGTTTTATGGGTATTATGAGAATAAAATGGCATGGGGAGATAACGGTAACTGAATGGACTAAATAAATAATAGGCCATGAGTGCGAGGTAGGGACACAGGTGAAGCAAGAGGTTAATCGCTAACCCTTGCAGTTGACACATATTCAGACCCAAGTAAGCCTTCGTATGAAAAAGAATTATGCAAACTTCTTGATTTTTAAATTAAATCTAATATATAATTTACTCATGCTTGAGAAGACCATGCAAATATACACATTTTAGTTTGAAAAAATGACAGCTTAATAAAACTGTAGTCATAATTTTAAATGGCCTTACATATGTTTTTCATAGACTAAAAATATTTATTTTTGAATTCTGTATACCATACCTGCACTACACAAGGCAACGAATGGACTTTTTAAAGGCCTGCTTTTGCTTATGCTCATGAGTGTGTGTCTGTGTGAAAGAATTCCATGTATGTGCATGTGTGCCAAAGGAAACCAGAGAACAAGGAATCCTGTGCAGCTGGAGACACAGTCAGTTGTCAGCCTCCTGGACCAGACAGGTAAAGGTGGGCAGGACACAGAGATAACCCCATCGGGGAGGCTACAGAAAGAACTAAATACGTCATTCCACAGATCACAGCAGCGTCAAGTGACCAGCAACTCCTAAAGAGTAAAACACAGCATCTCCTCAAATCCCAGTTAGAATAGGAAGTGAAGTGTGAATATTCCCAAACATTGCGAATTTTTCTATCAAAGGACTTAACAAATACTGCCGTGCTTCCTTCCCTACCTCCTCCTTCTGGTTTATTCAGCTAACTAAAGTATTTTCATTTTCTGTTCCATTTTTGGTTTAGGTTAGGCACTGAGTTCACCATGGCGCAAAATTAGAGATTCAAAAAGAATATTATGTTTGTAACTCTAGCGATGGATACAGTCTGGCAAGAAGAGCTGTGGAAAGAAAACTGTAGCAGTTCACAGTGCCTCTGGCTTAAGTTGAAAAACAGTATTGAAATTTGTTTGGGAACTGGAGATTGCCTAGATCACAGGGCTCTACCTTCATCCTCCTTTTCTCCTCAGTCTCCTATAGGCTGCTATGCCCGTCACCATGTTCAGACATAGCAATAAGGTTCTCACCAGATATGGATTCTTGATTAGGAAGTTGATGGCCTCTAAAACTCTAAGAAATAATTTATTATCTTCACAAATTACTCAGTTTGAGGTTATGCTACCAATCAGTCCAAGGGCAAAGGCATATCTGCAATAAAGAGCTATGCAAAGAATGGAGAACTCACCGTGGCAAAAGCTCATGAAAGAGAATACAGGGAGTATTAGTATCTAGTCACATTAGTGTCTGAAAGATCATGGAGCTTGCTGGTCATAGCTAACTAAGCCTAGCCCCTTCTGTATACACCTCATAACACACAAGGAGAGGCTATAGTTGCTGGACTAACACTTTTGTGACATGATAAATGTTGTAACGTTTGTATTTCAACTTTTAAAGCTATTCTCAAGGTGTAGCTTACCATCCTAAGTGCACACTCAGGACACCCTCTCCTCTCTGATCTAGTATTGGGAGCTGCTCTCTGTGGATCTGCCTTTACCTTCAGCTTCACATGCATTATAAAATACAACTGCAGGGTTGAGAAAGTGCAGACACCGAGTCCAGAATGAGGACTGCATGGTGATTTAACTACAAAAAATGTTACTTTGGTTCTGTCTTGAATTATGAACTAGTACATTTTGTTATTTTTAGCTGAAAAGGGAAATAATTTGTTTTAGTAGAGAAATTTAGATGTAGAAATTGAATTACTAGTGTTCTTTCAACTTCTAAAATGAATATAACGCTCAGTATGTTTTTAATAAACTCTCAATAATTTTTCATGATTATAGTTGTCAGATAAACTTATCTCAAATTTTAGAAAAAGAATAGAAAATGCATGTATTTGTCATGCAAATGTACTGTTTTCAGACTTACTTATTATAAATTATGTATTCTATTTAAACAATCTGCAATCTTATGCTTGGACACAGAAATAAATGTAATCTGAAATGAAAGCTTTTTCATTATTTCTTAGCGAAGTGAAATTAATGAATGCTGTAGTGCTAGACTACCATAGATATGTAATGCTACAATTACCAACTACTTCTATGAACACTCCTTCTCCCTTCACATTCCAAATTAAAATAAGCTAAGCTCGTATTGCTGACTTTTAATATTATTTTAAGATAATTAGGATAAATGTTAAAAAGAACAAACACTGTTATTATGCAATTACACTTGCTAAATCTATTGCATGGATAATTGGATAATCCCTTTAAACAATGGGCTCTCCACCTATTATTATTTTAATTAGTGCACTTAATTTTGCCAACCTTGTTATATGGTCACATCAAAATTCAGCAGAAAGTACCAAGAAAGAAAAACGCCCCGTCCCTGCGCACACAGCTTCACCCTATCACCCTTCCACTTAAAATGAGTGTATGTGTCACAGTCGTGAAAACAACATTGATGTCATCATCCAAACCTTATCACTGACATTCAGCTCACTCTTGGTGTTGGGGCATCTGTGTATTGCAAAAGTGTGCAACAGCATGTGACAGCCTCTACAAGACCACACAGAACACTTTCCACACTCTTAATAGTTCTGTGCTCCCCTATTTACCCTCCTTCCTCTCTAAACCCTGGCAACCGCTGATGCTTTTACTGCCCTTTTCAATAATGCAACCTGGTTACAATCATATAGTAGGTACCATTTTCAGATTGGCTTTTTTTCTCTCTATCACATGCTTTTAACACTAGCTATTTCTTCTCAAGGCTTGATGGGTTACTCCTTTTCAGTGCTGGATAATACATCTTTGAATAAATGACAATATATGTGTTCATCTCTGGAAGAGAAACTTAAATACTTTAGGGTTTGGGAAACAATGAATAAAGTTGATTGAAATATCCAAATTTTATGTGTATGGACATATATCTTCAATTAATGTGGGTAGTATGACTCCTGGAACATATAATAATAGTATAAGCTAAACTATATCCATAGTGGCTGTGTTATTTTACATTTCCGCCTCAATGATTCAAAGTGGTTTGTTCATTCACCATGCCCAGTGTTCTAGCTTTGACCATTCTCACTGTTGCGCAATGAGCTCTCAGTGTTTTTTTTTTAACTTGTAATTACATAGCAGCATAAGATGCTGACTTCTGCTGTCATCTACACTTACAGTGCTGGGTTTATCTCAGGCATCTGGATGCTCCGTACTTGGTGAACATACCATCAGGGATTAGTGTGTCCCTTAGAAGTTGGTGCCTTTGTCATTATGTATCCTGCTTTTAATTCATGATAACCTTTGTGTGGTAAAGTATGCTCTGTCTGAGATTAATACAGAGAAAGACTCCTACTTTCTTCCGGTTACTGATAACATGGTAATTTTTGCTCTATCCCTTTAAGACTGCATGTTTTACATTTAAAGTGAGGCAGTTTTGCAACATATACAATTGAGTCTCAATTTTTCATCCACTCTTACAAGATCCATCTTTTTCATTGGTGTTTTTAGATTCTCTACTTTTGCTTTACTTAGGCTTTCTATTGCTGTGATAAAACCCCAGGACCAAAAGGGAAGGAAAGAGTTATTTCATCTAACAGTATGTAGTTCATTATCCAGGGAAGTCAGGACAAGAAATAAGATAGGAACTTGTAGGCCACTGAGATGTGTTGTTTACTAGCTTCCTCTTATGGCTTGTTCAGGCTGCTTTCTAGTCAGGACCACTTGCCTAGGTTGGAACTGGCTGCAGTGAGATAGGCCCTCCCACATCATCAATCATCAATCATCAAAAATCAATCAAGAAAAGTCACTATGAGCTTGCTCACAGGCCAATCTGGTGGGAACATTTTCTCAAGTGAGATTCCCTCTTCCCAAATAACTCTAGCTTATGTCAAGCTGACACAAAATTAGGCAGAACAAAATTTTAAGATCACTCCTATCACAGTGAGATTCAGATTTGCTGATGTTTTTACTTAGTATCTGCTTTTATTCTTCACTTTCCTATTTGTCTCCTGCAAATTTCTAACATGTATGCGATTACATGAGTATGTGATATTCCACTTTCTGTCCTGCCTTCACATGCTATATTTACCAGGAGTCCTAAATTTCTGCTATATATTTATAACTACTCTAAATCCACTTTTAAATGATATTATACACTTTACAGATATACAAGGGCTCCATAAGATCAAATTAATAAAATTCCTTCTCCAGTGACTTGTACACATTAGTATTCATTTCACTTACACTTGAGCAGACATAAGCACATATACAAAAATGTGTAAGTCATAAATGTACATGATTTAATTCATTTCCCTACTATTCTTGATATTATAGAGGAAAAGATGTCAGCTCAATGAAGAATAAAGAATTTTATTTACTTACATTTTCAATTTCATTATGCAGATCTAGGTTTATAATTCATAACATTTTGTTTCTCTTTAATGAACATACTGAACACTTTTTTCACAGATTGTGCTTAACTCTTGATTTGCTTAACTAAGATTCGCCTTAACTCTTGATGGCTAATTTCACAGAATATAGAATTCTCTATTGTCTATTGGTATTATTTTCCCTTTCAAATAAAATATTTTTGTTTTGTTTTTTTTCAGACAGGATATCTTGCTAACTTTGTAGACCAGGTTGGCCTCGAACTCACAGAGATTCATTTGCCTCTGCCTCCCTAGTGCTGGGACTAAAGGGGTGTTCCATCACCTTTGCTTTTTCCTTCCTTCCTCCCTCCCTCCCTCCCTTCCTCCCTCCCTCCCTCCCTCCCTCCCTCCCTCCTCCCTCTCTTCCTTCCTCCCTCCCTCCCTCCCTCCCTCCCTCCCTCCCTCCCTTCCTCCCTCCCTCCGTTCCTTCCTTCCTTCCTTCCTTCCTTCCTTTCATTCTCTTTCTTCCTTCCTTCCTTCCTTTCTTTTTTTTTTCGTAAAATATTTGATTCTATTCTCATTTGGCTAGCATGGTTTCTGAAAAGTCAAACGCAATTCTAATTTCTCATTCTTTATGTGTTTTCGTTTTAATTTGTTGTATCTTTCAGTAGAGTTTTTACATCTTTGATTGTTCTGAAGCCTCTTGGTGATAAGCTTACATGTAGATCTTGATTGGTTTGGTTTGGTTTTTACATATCCTACTTGATATTTTTCTGACCTACCTGGATCTGTGGTTTTTTGCCCAACACTAATTTGGGATGATTTTCAGTCATTGTTACTTCAAGTACGAGTTATGCTCCTTCCTTTCTGCTTTCTTCCCTGGAGTCCTTATTGTGTGTATTTTATTTACTTCCCGTACATTTCCCACATTTTCTGGAAATTCTTACTTTCTGTTGCATCTTATTTTCTTTGTTTTGCAACTTTTGTAGTTTCTATTTTTATATCTTCAAGCTGGGAACTGTTGTAGTACACTTTTGTGGAAGCTCAGCAAGGAGACAAGGAGGCATATTCATTGGTGCAAACCCTGCAGACCTCAGCAAAGGGAACCACTAGCCTGGCCAGCACCATACTGGACAGTGGAACCCCAAGAACCTGAGCTCAGGTGTTTTTATTGAATCAGAACTCCTCAGGTGTTCTACTGATACCATATGCAGATCATTAGCAATCAAACATTCCCCCACACTAATCCAACACCTGCAGACAATACAAATGCCAGATCCTAGGCAGCCCCTCACCCAACAGTGCATAAAACGATTACTTTATATATAACATAAGCTTTCCACAACATGGAACCTTTTCTTTACATATTTCAAGCTACCATAACTATCTGAAGATAGCCTATTTCAGTGACTAATTGGATTTTACCTCTTATTTTTTATTCCTCCTTCAGAACTTCTTTCTCTCTGTCTGTTATCTGTCCTTACAAATTGTCTACCTGCTTTTTGTTCCAGTAAAAATCTTAACAGATTAAATTCAGATATTTTTTCTTTAAACTTGGCATTATAATCCTACAATTTGTGCTGAAGAATATTTAAACTGTGTTTTCTTCCTTTTAATATGCTTTGTCTCATTTGTTGGAAAAGTAGACATGCCCTGGGTAAATGGATTATTTAAGAGAGTAGCAAACTGCAGAGAGAGAGAGAGAGACAGAGAGAGAGAGAGAGAGAGAGAGAGGGAGTGAGAGGGAAAGAGAGAGGGGGAAGTGTCCCATGAGGCTGTGGACTCCACTGGTGCCTTTGCCTTCTTCAGGTGGAGAGAAGAGTTAGAGCTCATTAGTGTTGGGTGTCTCCTTTCCACCAGATATCCTATGCTCAGCTGAAACCTCACAAGTCAGACTCAGGAAAAGATTATCCATGGGGAGGTGTGTTAGGGGAATGGATACTGGCCATGATTCCTCTTTGCCCCATGGGAAACAGGAGGAAGCCTTTCTTTTGTATCCTGTGAGGACCATTTTAGAGGCCCTGGAGGAACACAGGGGTGCAGGGAGGCCACCTGGCATGTTGTGCCTGTGTCAACTGCTACTTATCAATGCAGGTTAGGCTACCCCGCAACACAGCACAGGTTACTCCATCCCACAGCACAGGCTACCCCATCCCACAGCCCAGGCTACCCCATCCCACAGCACAGGCTATCCCATCCCATAGCACAGGCTACTCCATTCCACAGCACAGGCTATCCCATCCCATAGCACAGGCTACCCCATCCCACAGCCCAGGCTACCCCATCCCACAGCATAGGCTATCCCATCCCACAACACAGGCTACCCCATCCCACACCATATGCTACCCTATCACACAGCATAGGCTATCCCATCACATAGCATAGGCTAGCCGATCCCACAACTGGTTCTCACAGTATGTCCAGGTACTAGGTTTTCTGGCTAAATTGTGATCCTCTGCGTCCACCCCTCCAAGGCCGAGTTGCTGAGGGAGTGGCTGCCCTGCGACCTCACTTTCAGAACAGAATAAGAAGTGCTGTTACTGGCTCATTTTGTTCAGCTTTTCTTGGTGGTAGAGGTGTGAGGACTCCGAAGTTCGCCCTCTACTGCCCCTGAAACCAGAAATCCCTTAAAACCGCCAGCTGCGCTTTTCCCTCCACACTCCAGTGCAGAATGAAATGAGTGTGTACAGTCAATTTTACTGGTAAATACAAAGAAAGTATATGTAAATATTTACAAACAAATGCTTGTTACCCTGCATAGCAGAGATGGCATGTTACGAAACCTGCAGGCATTCTAGGGACTACATGTCTTCTTGTGAAAACCTACAGGAGAGAGCGCAGCGACGCCCTTTAGTTACAAACACAGCATCTCGGGGAAGTGAAGGGTACGAAGCACACACATTTGTGAAACAATGGCTTCCACACTCATCCTCCGTCTACTTTCTTCAGTTGACATTTCGATCTCGCCCCTGACAAAGAGCGAAGGGAGGCCGTGTTCATGGTGCACCTCACTAAAAAGCGCTCCCCTCACAGCCCTTTACATAACCAGTCGAAGCCCTCCGCCGCAGTCACTTACTGTCTCTGGCCGCCAGCAGTTAGCGCTACACAGAAGATGACCTAAATTATCCCAGGGAAAAACAAACATTGCCGGAGGTGGTGGCACACGACTTATCCCAGCTCTATGGAGGCAGAGGCAGGTGGATCTCTGTGTGTTCGAGGCCAGCCTGGTCTACTGAGTTCCAGGACAGCCAGAGTTACAGCGGAGAAACCCTGTCTTGAAAAACAAAAAAGAAAAAAAAAATCAACTTTTCAATACTATATATTTTATTAGTCATTGTTAAAATCCCAGTTCTTTTTAAGGTTGAGATATTGGAAACAGTGACTGATTGAAGCATCTACACGAGACTCAGCAAGTGTGTAAGGGGGAAATGACCGCTAGGGAGTGTAGTGGTAGCATCTTAGGAAGGAATGGCTTCAGCTGTGGGTGAGACGCCTGTGAATTCAGCACTTGGGAAGAAGAGGCTGGAGGATAAGGAGCTCAAGATCATTCTACATGAGGCCAGGTTTCACTAAACCAACAAACCAGCAAACAAACAAACAAAAACAAGCGGGGCAAAACCATTTTAGTAGGATTTCCATTGTAAAGTAATTAGACACACAATAAGACACACAAGTTGTGGTTAAAACACAGGAAAACAAAATCTCGAGAGTAAGGAAAATTTCATTTCCTGTTTAGTCATAATGTCCTTTACATGAGTAATTAAGTCTGAGGGTGTTGTATTGAACAATGGAAGCTGTTAGAAATTAATAGCTTCTAAACGAGGCAACTTCTTTTTATTCTCGACAGCTGTTCATTTTTACTTATTGTGCACATCTTTCCCCAAAATGACAAAAGTAAAATTATTCTTTAGGAAATTAATCACACGTGTCTCATTATATTTCAAATAAAATGTTCTAAAATTCAATTTTTTAGTACTTGGGAGACATACTCTGCAAGGTACTCCTTGAATAACGCCAGTGAGGACTGTAGTGCCACCTGGTGGTCAAAGGCAGGATCACTTACGATTGTACAGAGACCTTAACTAGCTCATTGGAATCCAGGTGTGGAATTATATGGAAATACAGAGTATTCTTAAGCATTTTTTTAAATCATTTATCCTACTACATACATACTATGTTCAATTTTAATCTATTTACTTAATGACAATGTCAAGTTAATACAAAGCATCAGTGAAATGCATTTCAATGGGGAGCAGACCTGCATTCAACTCACTCCTACAAACCCTATGTTAAAAGTCATGTCGTTGGATTTTACAGTTTCGCTAGGTAAAGAAACATTGCTTTCAAGAGACCAACAATATTAATCATACTGTATGTCATTGTTAAGGTGCGTGTGTGTTAATTTCCGTTGGAGGTTAACTTATGGATGCACGTGTAGATTGCACTAAGGCACTCAGACACACTGAATAAAGGGTATAAGAAGTATCTTTTAATATTAGAGAGTCATACTTGCTTTACTTTGATATATGCTCTTATATATATTCTTAAGTGAAGTGAGCACTGAGTCAAAGCCAATTCCAATTCAAGTTCTGAGAAGTTTCTTTCAGAGAATACATCTGTGACATTCATTACCAGCCTGGAAGGTGTTCTGCATGGGACTACTTTGTTTACAACTTCCATACACATTTGTATGCATTTCCCACACTAGACACATCACATTAACTACTCACTGGCAAAGTGCATTTGGCTACAAAAATCTATATTATAATTCCTTCTAAACAGTTAACTCACACACACACACACACACACACACATATATAAAACTATATAACTATATATACATATATTATGATATATGACTACTATCATACTAAATGTAGAGAAAGTTAATGATGGAAGATAAGTAGATAGATACGTTATGTTTTCATCTTAATTCTAAATCAAATTTCCACTACAGTCAAAGCATAGTCACCATACCCCATGTTAATGGCAATACTAAGGTTATTTTCATATTCTATTTCTGATACCATAAAATCAAGATATGTATGTTCAGTGTCTGAATTTACACCTTCCTGAATTAAATCACTGAAATGATATATCATCTAAAAGTTCAGGGAAAAGATTCTGTCAGAATGATTCCTTTAAAGTTTTATTTTCTCTCCATATCATATTGGTACATGTGTTCATAACTGTATTTTTCTTTGAAGCCCAATCTTTGCATTGAATCTTTGCAACCAGCTGATTATGCTTCATACATTTAATCTTAAGTTAATATTTCATTAGTGTTCAAAGTCGTTTTCCTCTCTGTTTCTCACAAATTGAATGACAGCTTCCGACATTCATGTATATTTTGAACTGGAGAATAACAAGCTAAATAAATAAATAACACAATGCAATATATATTGGTGTTCATTGAAGACCTGGTGAGAGTTTCACATTCTCATGGAAGTGCTGAATTTTCTGAATGCAGCTGCATAACAAGCTGGTGTTACAACACAATGAACGCTTTCTCAACCTTAAAATGCAGAGTTAATAAGAAGCTCTGCTATTTGATGTTTTGTTTCATTTATTTTTAAATGGAGTTAAGTTGATAGCATTAAATCCAAATCCACAGATCTTTTACTTGTTGCATGAATGTAACTGGACCTAAGGAGCATCCGCCCTCGAGACCTGAAAGGTAAGGTGTCTCTTATTTTTGAGTTATTATTGAGCGGTTATTTCTTTTTCACAATATTTCAAAATACGCCTTTATCAAAAGTTACACAACATTCCCACCCCCCCCCCACCATGGATAACAAAGACACTGTCCTGAGGAGTCCTAACATTAAAATTCCATTCTCCCCAGTGTCAGAAAAATTGACTTGGTGATTTGTATACAAAGTCAAGTATGTATTCTCATAGAACATTCAAAATCAGTTATTGAAATTGCTGAAGAGTCATTTTTACAAATATTATCAAACTAAGGAGAAAAACTCCATACATTTACATTGTCATCCTTCAGGCCAAGGCTGTTGAGGGTCCCAGAGCGATGCATAACCCCCACATGGCTCACTTATCAGGACTACCCTGGTGGTTGTCCCTTGACCAATGGACAACAGAACGTAAGCATCTATGTACAGATCCACTCTGTCACCTTGTTCTCCTGAAAGTGTTAGTTTCCAACACTTAATTAGTAAAGTTCTCACACATTTCTCCTTTATAACATTTCAAAATTATGATTTTCCCTAGATACAATTACTCACATTCTTCATTACTGTGAGCTCTTTTGCCTGGCACACCAATAGAGCCCATTTTGTAAATATCATCATTTAGCTCTGCTGATCTTTGTTTTATTGAATTACAATAATTTTGAGTGCAGTTTCACATGCAATGAATAAATAAAGACAAGGGGTTTTAGAGTTAAAAATACATATTAAATATCCAAGATAGCATTTTTACAGTAATTTGACACACTAAGGAAATACAAAAATCTCCCTGTATATCTATTTAGAATAAAAATAATAGAACAAACTTTGTCCTAAGTGCACAGTTAGAACTGACCAGGAAGCTTCCTCTCTGAGGCACCATGCAAGCTTCAAAGGAAGGAAGCAACTCAGAGTCCTACCCAACTATGACGTCCATGAACCACAGCCGTGACCAGCATGGCATAATACCCCTAAGGGTGCAGCAGTGTCATGTACACTTTTGTGATAACCAACAGCTCTCTAATTGGATTTAAGACTTTCTACACAAGAGGAAAATCATGCCTGATACTGTTAACCTAGCCAATAATAATAACAAAGAATCCTTAGGTTTCCCAAAGAGTAAGAGATTTAAAGTAGAACAATGTTTAGCATTTCACTGGGATTTCTTTAGGAAGTTGAGGATTGTTCTTCATTGCTTAAGGATTGAGCTTTAATGGGATGACAGAAGCTAAAGCCCTGTGTATAAGAAAGAAGTTCAATGAGGAAATGAAAATAGTCTACCAATGTAGGACCCACACATGCTCTTTTGAAAAGTGGTCTTGGAAAAATATCCATCAAGGGGCACGTGGAGAAGCAAAATATTTTTAAGAGACACTTTTGTCTGGAAAAAGTAATCTCTCACCTTGAAATTCTACAGGATCTCATGTCTTCAGCTAATTCAGTTTGATATTCTACTTCATACTGTATGTGTATGTATAATTAATGAGAGATTTCTCATGGAGGTCTGTGTTAGACAATACAAAGAAGATTTGATTGTAATAATTAAGACTGAGTGTTCCTAAATTGTCTTAAACTGTAATAAATTTTAATAGTGTTTGTGATCAGATTAAAAGAAAATATGAAATACAATCAAAGAGAAAATTAGCAAGTGTAACGATGCGTATTAGGACATTAAATAGAATGCATCATGCTGTTACAACTTCACAAATAGAAATGGAAAAAATATGGTGGGAGTCTCTAATTAGGGAGGGAGAGGGAAATAAATCTAGAAGAGGAGGGTAAAATCAGTACAGATGTCTGATAAAAGTCATGAGAATTATACTTTTAAATATCTAAAATTACATATAAGAAATGTAAGTCGATGTGTAAATATATCTATATGGTTTAAATGAAAATTTCCCATCTGGCTGACAATGTTCCTCACAAGTACCAAAGATCACCTAACAAATATCCCAATACTGCTCAAGAGATGCCCTTTTTGAGTTTTTGGTCAGTGTTATCCAAGAGATTCACAAAACAAATCAGGCTATTGCCTTTGGTTGACCCCTGCAGTTAGAATGTAAGTCCCTCTTCCTGAAGACATCATGAACTTCACACACAGGGTCCAGAGGCCCCTGAGCTAAAACTGACCTGAAAGCCTCCTCCCTGAGGTGCTATGCAAGCATCCAAAAGAGGGAAATAAATAACACTTGTACTCAGCTATGACATATAAACCACAGCAATGACCAAACAGCATGGCACCATAACCCCAAGGGCACAACAGTGACATTTAGACATTGGTGGTAACAGATTAGACTGAAGGCCTGCTCAACAAGAAGAAAAGCATGTCTGTTACTGGAAAGCTAACCACCTAAATAGGGCTAGTGAAGTCACAGATATTGAAACCTTACAACCATCATTTTATTAAACTAGGATAATCCCTACATTCTAAATATCTGTCATTATACCCACAGGGAAGGGTATCCCTCACCTCTAATTAAGAAAATGATTCTTTGCAACAGAGAGAGACCACTACAGAAAACTACAACCAATCAGAATGCAGAGTTGTGGAGCCAAATCTCAAAAGATGCAGATATAATCCAACTCCTATACCTAAGACTCAAGGACCATTGTGGAAGATGGGGCAGAATGATTTAAGGAGCCAGAGTATTGTGGAGTTGCTGTGAGATTGTGTCTGCTAGTAATGTCAGAAGCCTCACTCATAACATCTCACCAAATGATTGATTTAACTTGAGCTGAACAAGAACCAACACAGTAGACATACTACTGTCAGAAATGTGGTTGGAGAGGGCTAAGCTCATGGAACCTCCACCCTACACAAACAACTTCAGGCAACTAAAGAATGCTGAGCGTGGCATAAGGAGTCTTCCCCAAAAGAAGACATCATCTTCCAAGGTTGGGTCAGGCTATTAGGAGAGAGGGTAATGCTTGTGCTGGAGAAGGATTTGAGTCGAGGCACTGTTTATTAGGCAGCACCAGTGAGAAAATAAGATAGGACTTTCTATTATCTTAAGATGTCTGGAAAAGCTATGTGACAAAAAACAAGCTTTTTACAATGAAAATTTAATGTGAACTGGTGGAAAGGAGCAAAGCTGCTATCTGCTCATACGCTGTGAATTCTATCCCACTTGGTAAACCGAGTTTTACCTATAATAAAATTGGAATGAAAACAAAGTACACAGTGATATATCCCATAAAGCCAGCAAGGAAACTTTCTTCCCACAGTAGATACAGTGATTGTGATTGCAGTTCATTTGGTTCGCTTTACTACATAGTTCTATAGTTTCTTGTTCTGAGTGGTACAAGTTCGGGAGATAGGGATAGTCCTACAGCCTTGTGAATCCAATTAATACCCGGGCATAGCATACAAAATACTCAAGCAAAATTGTAGTGAGGGAAAGGAACTGTCTATTACCGTTAGCATAATACATATCAATGATTCACATATTCAAAGCATTAATTAGCCAGCACCAAGAGGGACCTTGTATTTATTTTTTGTTTGCTTGATTGAATTCACTCATCAGCCAGATTTTCTCCAAACAGAAAACACTTTCTCTGAATAAATTTAAAGTGTTTTCTTGTCTAAATTTATTTTAATGTAAAAAGAAATTTTGTGTGTTACAGTTCTGATGGTGAGTACTTTTCAAGAGTTATAGAGGTGATTTAAGGTGTTTGCTATTGGCCAAGATTTCTTAAAATATTGGAGACAGAGCTATCCCAGTCTACTGGAAATTGTCAGGGGCACACAGCCAAACTGTCTGCAGCAAATGCCAAGGAGCAGTTGTCTGCATGACAAAGGATTATTAAATGCATCATAACTAATATACACTTTCAGTAGTACAAAAATTCCATATTTATAAGTGATTTTTTTTCATACTACAAAAGCAGTAGCTGCTTACTTCGGACTATGAGAAAGTGGTGTGAGACAGTTCCAATCACTCGTAACCATAACACCTAACAGTGAAGCATTTAGAAACTTCTGTTCTTATTTCCTACAAATACATGCACTTCCATAAAGAGAAAATTGGACTTAAATGATCATTTCAATATTTTTCTGCATTGTCTTTTGTCTTAGTGTTGTTTTCCCTTGGGTTAAAATGCAGTTTCACATAATTCTTGTGTTAAAAACCCAGTCATTGAAAAGAAACTAGCAAAACCATTTTAGATAGTAGTCACAGCTAAGTACAGGGAACTGAACAGTACAACAGAGATTACACCAGGTGTGGGGGGACAGTTATCCTGCATGGGGAGGGGCAGGACCCTAGACCAAGAGCAAAGAAGCCCTTGCTAGTTTGTCAGCCTCCAACACTGACAGCAAGCCTCTGCTTAGATTAAGGACTAGCACACATGTGGTGTGTTTGTTGTAGCATTCTGTAGATCACAAAAGAAAAAGAAATGGGCAATCAGTAAATAACGGGCTTCAGATTCACATCGAGGTCCACACTGTTCACAGGAAAGACTAGTAAAATACAGTCACACGATTTGGTTTAAGTTCAAGCTTATATTTAAATTTAAAATTATAAAGCAAAATTAATTCACCTGTAAATTATCTTTGTCTTTCCATGCTTTGCGAGTCTAAAGATTTGTCTGTTGGATGTGTACGGATAGTTGTCTTTTATAAAACATTATTTTCTTACGGACAAGATCAAAACAGAAAGTCCAATGGTCACATAAAGCAGGCTTGGGTCTTTAGAAGCAAGGGTTAGTCTGAATAAAACAAAACTAAAACTCTAGGCTCTGAATACTTTTCTTGTACATACCCAAGGAGACATAAAAGCATTGAATAAAGGATTTTCCACTGGCCTAGCTCTCCATGTCTGCTCTTGATGGAGGAGACCCCTCCATTGAAAAGAACTACTTTGGTTTGGTTATCACTTCAGGTGGGGTAAGGGCTGTTGTTCTAGAAAACACTTATGGGGAGACTGCACAATCCAGGTCAGCTAGAATCCAGTTGCTAGAGCAATCCTGAGGGCCTATTCTGTGATCAAGCTTACATGACCTAAAAGCCATGAAAAGGAGAACACTGAAAACCTTTCCCATTAGACATCTGCACCTCACTACCCCATGAGCAGGAGGACGCAGACAGGCTGGATGAATCAGCTCCAGTCTTACACTAAGCACAACACCAATGTATCACATCTCTTTTTATTTTTCATGTCCCTTTTTGTCAAAAATTAATTGACTAAGGAGGAGTATATAGATTTTTCTGTTTTCCCATAGGGTTATCTTTGAATGATGGCCTTAAAGTGATAAAGTTATTTTTTCACTTAACTCCCCCAAAATATTAATTCCTTGTTGTGTGAGTAAAAAAAAGATGTCAGAAGAACAATGAAGTCATTTGAGTACAGTATATTAATTATAATGCAATATCCTATGATCTGATGTAAAATTTGCCCCTAAAAAAACAAACTAATTAATTCCTAAAGAATGCCTTAAAATTCTTTTGCTAGCAGCAGTATAGATTATGAAAAAACCCACAAGTATATTAATCTTGTGTAATAACATACACACACACAGCTAAATATGCGTTAATTCGCAAGATTTTATATATATAAATCACATATATACAGATATATGTATATATATGAGATTTGGACACATATACAATAGTGTCTATATATATAATGTTAAGGTATTTTTCTTTCTCTTTCTCCCTTTTCTCTCTTCTCTCCTTCCTTTTATTTACTCCTCCCTTCTCTTTGCTTTCTCATTTTTTTTTCTTTTCCTTTTCTTTCTAACGGGAAGTATCTAGGAAGCCCAGGATGTCCGCAAACTTACAATTCCTCTTTGTCAGCCTCCCAGCTCATTTGGACAACAAGTGTGTGGAACTGTCCTGGAGTTGAGGCGAGAAGGCATGCCTCAGGAATTCTCATTCTCAGAGCATCAGGAGTCCAGCCCCTCCCCTCCGAAGCTCTGACAGCCACAGCTATGCTGCCTGTTCACAGCAAGGCACTGCCCCTCAAAGATATGGGACCTGGCAGAATTGCTTATCTGGAGTTGAAGCACTTCTCCCTATATAACAATATAAGGTCTCCGTCTGGTCTCTGGAAAATACTTAGGTTCACGCTGTAAACCCTAATATGCAAATGGGGCAGTCATACCTGCACTACCCTAAAGAGTAAGCTTCCAATGACATCCCTGGATAACAGAGACCCTGTCCCTACACATGTAACCCTGTTCCCTCAATAAAATGAGTTACACCCACCGCCATGGTCTCCCGATAATTCTATACATTCTTGCTGGCTCAAAGTTTCTCCAATTGAGGACCAATGGCCCCACCATAGACCCACACCACATGCCCTCCCTCCCCGGAGCACTGCAGGACGGGTGGAGCTACATCTCAGGTCAGGAAGCTGCAGGATTAACAAAAAACTACATAGGTGTGTACCACTATGTTTGGCTTAAATATTAGCATACTTCTCCCAAGATGGCATTTAATATTAATGTGTAACATACATATACTCATATAAAATAATATGGTAGTGGTATATTACCGAGTATCTGCTAAAAGCTACGAATAAAACACGGCAAAAATTTACTGAGAGTAAATATATATACACTGCGTATATAGGTATATTAATGTATATATTAAACTTGTTGAATATGCAAATAGGCAAATTAAACTGGCAACTACCTTCAATTTTACATACGTTCTCAATGGAATGCTATGAATGACTTCTTACATAAGAAAACTTATTTCCACAACTGCTGACATGCTTTTCAGGGTTTTTGTTTGATGACTGCCAATTCGAATCCCTAGACTGGAATAAATGCACAGCCATCTGCTCTGCTGCCTCTGCTGCGATGGTCGTAGGCTCACTAAAGCAATCGTCTCTATTACCCTCAATGCTCATGGTAATCTTCCCTTTGCAGCCTCCTGTGTGTATAAAGCAAATCTAACTAAATATAATTAGGTTAAGAATGTGGTAAAAATTCACTGTGCTAAACTGGTTTAACTGTTTTAACTCCAGGCTTCTGAAAGTGTTTATTAGTGGCTCAAACATTTTGTGTGATTTCCAGGAATTCCAGTGCTCATTGGCAGGTATATTTGATCTGGAGAAGCCTGGCATATATTTAATTATATATACCATTTAAACAGAAAGAAATATAAAGGTTATTTTCATTAAACCTTGATTTAAATTCAAGGGTATTCTGTACGTACACTATTTTGTGACTGTTTTTTCAAAGAGAGATCTGTAGCAAGAGACTGTATTCAGGCATGCGTATCGGTAGGTGGTCACATGAAGGACAGGAAAATAATGTCAGAAACTATGAAGTATACTAGATTTTGCTAGCAAAATGCAGAAACTTATTGGCAGGAACAGGGACTTTTGATCAAATCTATTTATAGTGTATCTAAATAAATATCCATGAGCTGAGCATTACCAACAGTAGAGAACACACGTGACAGGCTCCAGGCCATCCTGTTAGAGTGCACATATCATGTCCTATAGGATCATAGAGTGTAAAAGTGAGTGGCTTAACCACAACAGGATTACATCGTTTGTGAATTGATAGAATATGAAAGTGAAGTAAAGGTAATATTTTGAAGGCACTAAAAACAGGAGGAAAGGTCAGTTTTCCCTAAACAGTAGTTAACCACTTGTGATGGAAAGTCAAATGAGATGGGAGAAGCTACCACAGTATTGGAGCTACCTGGGATTCATGGCTTTGTCACTGCATTAGCAGCAAAGATGCAGGCTCACTGAACGGACAAGCAACTTAGGCAGGAAAAAGACTCTGGGATTGCCAGAGGAGATGCTCTACGCTCATGGTTTAGAAACCAGCAAATTCTGATAAGAGCTGAGCACCATGCACAAGCAGGGAGTTCTGTGGTTTCCAGAGGCCAGCATCTGTGGACAAGGAGTTAAGTGGGCTGGAAAACAGGCTGATGACATGGAGAAACACTGATATTAGAGCTCTCATCATGCCCGACACTGATCAAGGTCTCCAAGGAGGGATTACCATACTAGCCTTGGTACCTGGGTGAGGCCAAGAAAAAATAGGAAGATGAGGTATTGGATGATCCACTTATAGACACAACACAGAAAGGAGAACAAGGCAAAGTAAAGGTAACACAAAGGTAAAATGCTTAACAACATGGTAGGCAATGGTAGCAGGGCTGAGAATCCTTACATGACCTGATTATAAGAGACGTTCACTGGGCCTATCCAGACATTTCAGAGGGAGTCAAAAAACAGTGGTGAAATTGGGGGTCCTAGGGAGGTAGAAACAGGGTGACAAAAGTAAAAGAAAAACTTGGCAATTGGATATGTCAAAAGAAATTTTTTTTAAATGTAAGACAATCAGAAACTATACCTTCATTGTCCAATGGGAAATTCTTGAGTTCTTTTCCCCAAAGGAGCACTAGATCTAGTTAGCAGTTACTAGGAGATAGGGAGCAGCATTTTCTCACTTGAACTTGAACATTACACTGGGATGTACTGCCTTGTGCCTATGTCTGTAACCTGAAGGACAAAGCACCCTTCATCTGGCCTTTGTCCTGGTTCAGATTCCAGGAAAAAGACAAGGAGCTCTGCTGAATCAAGGGAACCAAGTCCTGAGTGGAGTCCAGCTTGTCTACAAATGCTTTTGCAGCCTGCATTTTCTTATCTTGTGGCTCCTTAGCCTCAGCATCAGCACCATCTGGTCACATCCAAGACTTTCTGAACTAGAAATTCTGGCAGTTTATCACGAAATCTGAATTATCTAAAGCTCTCCAGGTGACACTGGTGTTTACTAAGCTGAAAACCATTACCTTTGGACCTTAACTGTTGTATGAAGCAAACAGGATTAAAGATAACACATTGCTAGCCCTAGAAACAAAGGGGAAGAAGAGTATCCAAGATTTTGTTCTAGAGACTCAATTATATGTGGAGACCCTTGTTTGGAAACTCTAAAGGCTGAAGGTGTGTATGTGTGTGTCACACATTTAGCCTCTAAGAGACAATGTGCCCAGCTGCAAAGAGGTTTGTATTTTTGCTTTAAGTAACATCATGTTTGCAAGTGCAAATGTTAAGCTGCTCACTTGCTAATATAAAGATTTCTAATGAGAATTGCTAACTATGTGAGAGCTAATAAGGGACAGCATATATTGAAGTATTTCTGAGTTGAAAAATAACAACAGAAACTGTAAAAGCAAGTATGTTTTTATAACTAATAAAGAACTAAGTACACAAGCTCCACCTAGTGGCCCTAATATCCAGAGTTCAGTGAAGGCTTCTGAGTGGGTAGAGGCACCTATAGAACCACAGGCAAATAAATATATGTGCAAATATACTACCCTCTGCTTTTGAATCCACTCCCAAATTCAACATAATCCAAAGAAAAAGTACAGGAAAAAGACTGAGTCCCAATAATGTGTTAGACTGCTTGTTAGATGCTTTCATATGTTTATAGCTATGGTGTGTGACACGTAGACAGATGTAAACATAGAAACAGTTATAGTTATATGTAAAGATTTCAGTAGACAAATATAAACATGGACATACAGCATGCCCATTAAGTCTGGAAAGAGAGGAATAAATGTTACATTGTACAACAGAATAAAATTTATTTATCTAGAGTACTTCAATAAAAAAGGCTTAAAAAAGATTTTTTTTCCCTCAAAATCAGACTGTGACACCTCCTGTGTATTTAATTCCCCCGTGGAACTTTTCATTCAGTGACATCACTAAGTATTTTGTCTTTCATATGCAATCTTAAGCTCTTTGGGAAAGGACTGATACCGTTTATCTTTTGCTAGTTCCCAAGTATGGTTCTCAATCAAATCGCTTATAAACTCAGCTTAAGTTTAATAAAAGGAATGACTTCATTTTAAGCAACAAGGAAAACTTTAATGAGTTGACTTCTAAAAGTAACCAATAACGCTTGATGGAGAAAAATGATGGGAGGCTTATCATTCAGAAGTTAATGGGATGAGTGGTCCAGACTTTAGCTAACAGTGCTTACGGAGCTCAGGGTATATTGTACAGTGATAGAACAACACAGCCCTAAAACTCAAAGGTTAAACTAGTTGAACAGTTCAGCTAGCCCACAGCGCAACTCCCCAAGTCAGTCCATCTAGGTGGAAAACACATCATGCTAAAGACTGACAGGCACAGTGGCCAATTTGATGATGACGATGATGATGACAATGATAATGATGAAGGGAGAGTCTCACCTCTAATCCAAACAGGAGGTATCATTTTTCTGAATTTCCCTAATTATTATAAGAATGGAAGCTTAGCTGCAATCATGCACATTTCACAGATTACAGCACAGATTGCATTACTTTTACCCATTGATTCTGCTTATAATAAAGAATTGATTTTGACCAGATACTCTGTGTTTATAGAACAGGTTATTTGGTATTAGAAGCATTCTTGTTTAAAATACTATTATGTTTATGACCTGAGTAGGGATGATTAATTTAAAAGAGTTGCTCTTGCTGTCATCTTAAAAAACCCTTGATCTCTTAGCATTTTTGAATGGAGAAAGGGGCAAGATTGGGTTTCATTGTTTTAAGATTGTTTAATAATTTAACATTAAGCTTACAGAAATTGCAAATATTTGTCTCATACATAATGTTGCTAATTTGGGGGCTCAATGGAAATGTAATAATGACTAATGAACCTTTTCAACCAACATACAGGGTAGTCTCTTTTAAATAATGAGAAGAGCCATCTTTTTATAAAAGGCTCTTTCTTTCTCCAAAAATATCTTCAAGGTGACATGTCAGGTAGCTGAAAGGCACTTTAGATGAACAAGGGAGACATAAAATTTACTGTGACTATAAAGCATATGACAAATTTCACATAAGCTGAGATATCCTCCCCCATTTTTTAACTACCTAATTTTGCCTCCTAGAACTCATTCAAAATCAGTTCTCCTTGGATCTCTCTAAATTTAAAGTTTTATCTGAGAGTAACTCAAAGGGTTATGTTTTGTTCACTGTGTTCCATACTTTGCACTATGGCATGGTTTTATACATTTCTTTTAATTTTTTTTAAGTTTAGAGCGCTATTGCTAATGATTCTCAAATGGCCCTAAGTTCTATTATCTGCTTTAAAATCACTTTTATGTAGCTTAGGTTAATCCTGCAACCCAACTCAATCCCAGTATTCAAACTTGGAAAACTTACTTTCCCAAGCTCATCCTAAGACAATAAGCGTACGAATAGACTGCTTATTTACCCCATTCACCCTTATATGCTATTCCCACTATCCATCAGTAGACTCTTACACTCATCCCTTCACTCATTCAGGAGTTCTTTAAGAACTAGCATGTGCCTTAGAGCTGATAATGATATTTTATTAGCGCACACTATTTAATACTTACCAAATAAGGGGCCTGACATTTAAAATATGGTAAATAAATAATCCTATAGCAATGAGAAGTTGTGGGAGAAGGAGCAAGGCTGGTGGCACAAGGATGCCGCCTTGGTCAATTAGTGAAGCATGTTAATAGCCGGCAAGACAGAGAGAAAGTTTAGAATCGGAGTAAGGAGGAGTGAAGACAGCTATGGATGTGGAAAGCAGATATATGTAGGCAAGTCAAAATAAGTAGAGAACTGATGGCACTTAATAGAAGTCCCTCTCAGTCACTAAATTAAAGGGACTGGTTAAAGGAAACCGTATTTCAAGAAAGAAGAAATTGGCATAGTCAATTCTGGGAAACAAATGAATGAAACAGAATTAGAGTCTTGAGAGAAGCAGATGGTAACTTGGGTAATGTCAGTTAGAAGGGGGAAATGGATTGAATTTCAGGAACCATCAACAGTAATCCTAGAATGTACTCAACTATTTCAAGTTTAGTGTAACCTACTATGTTTGGCTCAACGAACATGTCAAACTGCCTT